>JAZKJV010004281.1:600000-912645 GCA_037367405.1 Ottelia alismoides | reverse complement strand
TAATATAGAAGAATATACGGGAGCTAAGAGGGGCTCCCCCTATACTTAGGTTAGAAATAACCTAAGTATAAAGGCAAGAAAAGATGAGTAGAGAAATCACAGGGACTTGGGTCCCCCCTATACTTAGGCTGAGATTAGCCTAAGTATAAAAAATGGAGATTGATGTTGGAAAAGACCCAAGGTGAACAAAGAAGAGGGATGAATATACAAGTGAGCGGTTGAATCTTCGAAGATGAAATGGAGTGTCTTTGGTTTTGGGGTGTGTGTCACAACAAACAAGGCTCAATCAAGCAAGCAAACCCTTAGTTTCACCAACTCACACGTGAAACCAACCAAGGTTGGTTAATTATCTTGTCTGTTTTATTGGTGATAAAGCCTTAGATATTTACGTGAAGAAAATGAAAATGTATGCGCGGGGGTTGCTCTCCCAAGACCGAATTTTACTCCATTTTAGGTTGACTTGCAATTAACAGTCCCAATTTTATTTTAGGTTATCACTGAATTATGGTTAACACATAAATCAGAAAATCATCGTCTACCGTTCATTCCATTTTCCATTTATCCTAGGTGATCAATCTAGAAAAATGAAAGCCGTGAAAAACATGTATACGATGAAGAAAAACGCGATCTAGGCTAAGCGAGAAATCATGCAGTGATTTGACGATAAAAGCCGCGAAAAATCTGGGGCCGTTTTGAAACTCAAATCCAACATGTATGCAAGTCGAAAAAGCCGCACCTTATCATGCATCTATTAGCGGTGATTAATCTTCATGAATTTTAGCTAAGTGATACGAGATTAAGTGCGTCTATATTTCAAGTGTGTCCTACCTACGATTAAGCACAAGAAAATATGAAAATTGAGCTCGGAGAGCCGCGTGCCTAGTCCTAGGTCGACACTCAAGTGGGGACGATCCCCACACAACCACAATCGTTCGATTACAAACGCGAATCTTCGATCGAAGACCGCTGTAAAAGACGAATTATTAAAATAAAATGCAACAAAAAAATGCGACACATTTTTTTTCTTCTTCCTTTGCTCCAAGCATGCTCCTGCGGCTCCTCGCAGCGAGGAACGCCCTGCTCCTCGCCTCCTTGATCCATCAACGGCCCTGCCACAAAAGCAATAGTTAGATATCAAATAAGGAGGAAAAAAAATTTAGATGCAAAATATATGATCATTTGACCTATAAAAAGAAACACTAAATTAAACACGCAAAAATCCAAAAAATAAAAGAAATGAGCCGTGTCCCTGGCAACGGCGCCATTTGACGAACCGCAAAATCGACCCTTTAATAGAGTGTTTTTAGCACATGGAATCATCATCGTAGTCGGGCCGGTTTCGGGTCGTCAAAGCGATCACCTCATTTAGATATATGCCATAATGAATCGAAATGAGGTGATCGTCAAATTATTTTTTTACTTGGCAAGATACCAAGGTCGAACTCAGGGACACGAGCCTCTCTCGTATTATTCAGATTTAAGCGTATTTAATTAGGTGTTGAGTTGAAGCATATAGGTCAAAGCATGCTAAGACACAACAAGACAAGACATGACCAGACAATGCATTAAAAATCAATATGCATTTTTATCAATTTTTTTATCATGCAAATGAATGCACATGCAAAGCATCACGATTATGCCCTAGTCACAAATTTATGAGCAAAATATTCAATGAGTCAATTCCAGATTTATTTGAAGTGTCAGAGCTTGATCGTCAAAATGAACAAAGCATGAGAACTTATTAAAGGCCACTTAGACAACTTAATACTTCATTAAAATTCAAGTCTCTAATATAAAAGATGAGTCATGCCATTAAAAAGTACATCAAACAAGCTCTCAAACGAAACTGAAATCAATTAAAACAGAGGTACGGTGCTCAAGATATGCAAAAAGGAAAGCAAGGGCATAACTGAAAGAAAACATGAAATGATAACTACAAAAAGGTCCCTGGAAAGGACTGAAATGCAATAAAATAAAGTACGGGGCCTTCCCTGTAAATTATCCATAAGCACGGGGACCTTTCTGCAAATTTAAAGAATGCCGTCGGCTCCTCTGCAATTTACCCAGGTACGCACGTGCCAAGCACGCGCTTCCCCAGGCTCGGGTCGATTGGAGGTTCGGAGGAGGCCCGGCTGCTTCGGCTAGGCTCGTATGTTGGCTCGGTGTTGCTGCAGGCTCGGAAGCGGTTCGAAATAGGCTCGGTTACCCAGGCCAGTCGGTCCGGATAGCAGGCACGGTGAAGGCTCTCAGGATGCCACGTGGCTGAATAATGGCCATTGGATCGTGATGATCCAAGGGCTGCTAGTAAAGGTGCTCCAGGGCGACGTGGAAGCTCGATACCCGTTGGATCGTCGAAGATCCAACGGTCTCTGGAAGAGGAACTGAGAGTCGATGTGGCTGCATCGTGGCCGTTGGATGAACTCCGGGGTGGAGCATCCAACGGTCACTGCTCCTCCTTCTTCAGCCGAAGGTGGGCGGCGGGTTCAGATCTCCGGTGACGGGGCTTCTCCTCCGCCGCTCGCTCCCGGCTACGGTGGACTCTTCCCGAGCTAAAGGACCAGTTGTCGATGAAGCGGGTAGCTCGGGGAAGTTCCAAGACCTTCTAGCTTCTCTCATAGGAGTTCGGTTGTCAGCTGCGGTGTCGATGAAGTCTACTCCGACAAGCTCTCCGGCCATTGAAAAGTTATTGACCTGCAGTGTTAACAACACATAGCCGAGGCATAGATGTGCGTGCGTGAGGTGAAATGGGAGCTCAGGCGGGCGAAGGAAGCGGGAGCTCGGAGCTCCTCTGCCGCGAGGGCGGAGGAGGTTGGTCGGAGGTGGTCGAGGTTCTGTAGGAGGGAGATGGTGATCGGAGGATCGTGCGATGAAGGGGGATCGGAGGCGGAGCTAATGGAGTGGTCAATGGAGTGCTGGAATGGCCGGAACGGACTGATTAAATAAACGAAATTGAAAGAAAAGACAAGGGAAGAAGATAGAACAAACCTGATCGGAGGCGGAGCGGAGTGGCTTGGGCTGGGGCTCAAATGGAGTCCCGGGTCTTCGCTGGACGTCGCCAGCCGGTCGACGCAGCTCGAGCGGGCCTGGAGCACCGCAGCTCCGCCATGATCGGCGGAGGGTCGACACCGGGAAGATTCGTCGTCTTCGCTCAATCCTTCCACCTCCCCCTGTCACAGGGAGGTGGAGGAGGGCTGGGCGAACTCCCTCGTAAAGGTGGACAACTGTGAACCGAGGGGGGTGCTGAGTATTTGAAGCGGCGAACTTTGGAGATAGTGGAGTTCGACGTGGATTTTGAGGCGAAAGTGGTGCGAGTGGAGAGGTGTTCGTGGGTCTTGGAGGAGTGCGCGGGGAAGAGGGAAGAGTGGGGAAAACTGTGGGACGGTTGGCGAAGGAAGAGGGGCTCTGGAGTCGTGGGGAAAATGGAAAGGGGGAGAGGTGCGCGAGAGGCGATCGTGGGGAAGAAGGGGTCTGCTGGAGGTTGACGACGGTCTTCTGACCGTTGGATCTGGAGATCCAACGGTGGAGGCTAAGGCGCGGAGCGGCGGCCAGGATAAGATCTGGGGCGGCATGATCGATGGCAGATGGAGCTGCCACGTGGCGTGTCGAGCGAGCAGCGCGAACGGATGGCTCAGATGAAGGAGCGGTTGATCGCATGGATGAGGAGCGTTAGGGGAATGAGCGGTCGAGATGGACGATCAGGAGCGCGATCGGAGGGCACCAGTCTGCGCCACGTGGCACGCTCTGGTGAGAGCGCTCACGTGCTGTGATGATGGAGGCGGAGGAATGATCGGATGGCCGGGATTTGAGGCGTGCGTGGAAGCCAGCTGGCCGTTGGATCAGAAGGAGATCCAACGGTCTAGGAAGGGGGCGGATAAGACAAAGGGGCCGGGCCACGTGGCTACCCCAGATTGGGCCACGTGGCCCAATCAGGTTATTCAGAGGGTTTTTCTTATTTTTGAGGGCCCTATTGGCCGAATTTGAGAAAACTCAAAACATGAAAGTTGTAGATCTTAACGAGATCTACAAGTTTCATGTTGACCAAAACTGGAAATGAAATCAAACAAGGGCCCGAAATATTTTTGAAGGTATTTTTAAGTCTAAAAATACCACGAATTTTGTTTTGTCATTTTTTTGTGCTTTTTAATTTATTTAGGACTCTGTTAATTATTAGACATTAACGGGAAATTATTGACAAACTTTTAAGCAAGGGGGTTAATTATGGAAAATAAAGATGATGAAACTGAGGTTCATCAGACATGTGTCGAGAATGTCAGTCATATGTCAACCAACGGAGAAGGATTTCTATCATTTCTTAGACCATAGATCCATCCTGAGCATCACTTGATAATTTCAGTTGTTTCCTCGATCTAACTCCTAAAATCTACAATCCTGCAGTAGTCTTTATTATCAACCTCTTTAGATCAGTAACTGCATGTGTTGACAAGATTTTTCAAGGTTTAAAATGTTGATTTTATGAAGTTGTTGTGTTATCATGAATTATCGAGATCAAGCAAATAAAATTACAACAACTTACCAAAGTGACATTCAAAATATATAATGGACATGTCGAGGTTCAATCCATAAGGATCTAACAAGCTTCACTCATTTCTTTTGGGTATTTTTTTAATACAATTTTGACTATTAACGAACAAAGAAAGTTTCTACTATTAATTGCATGCTAAGGTAGTTAAAAATACAATGAAATATATGCCAAGTATTCTAAATAATCTCACCTAATTTTTAGATATTTTATGATATTTTTCCTGATTTATTAGTATTTTAAAAGTATGAAATAAGAATGTAGTGGCTAATTTGTAAGTATAATGAAATCTTGGGGTTATTCTGCAATAAAACTAGGATGAAAATAACTTAATTAATTAAAGAACTAAATAAGATGGAATTATAAAGTTTGCATAATTAAAATGGATAAAGGTAAAATTGCAATGAGAAGACAAAGAAACTAAAGTTAATGACTAATACAAAACGTTACTGAAATTCTAATTAAATCCAAGGCACTTAAAATTAAAACAAATGAAAGCAAAAGGAAGGAGCATATTTTCTGCTTCTCTACTCTTTCCCACATCGTACCCCTTAGGGAAGAGGGCGAGCTCGTTGGAGGTGGCCATATAGATGCGACGAGGCACGCGGACACACGGAGGGTGCAATAACTTATCGTTGGAGTCGGAAGGGCTTGCATGCGAGGAGTGCGCACGAGCAGAGGGCCTCTGAGCAGTCTGATGTTGAAGAACAAGTAGCAGATGCCATTCGAAAGTTGGAGAAGGCGGTGGTTCGGACCACCGCGAAGCTATAGACGATGGCTGGTACAATCCCAATAGGTGCTCGTGGAGCAACATCATATAGATCACACCTAGATGGTGCGGATGATGTCAAGACGAGGTCTGGGATCCCTATAGTAGAACTAGGGGGTTGGCATGATGTGTTTACTGCAACGTGAGAAAAGATGGTCTGGTGATGGGAACCACCTGGAGAGCGGATGCTCGGGTTGAGGTTGGATGCAGGTGGCTACAGTAATGATGATCTGCTTGGATAGAGGCTAGCTCATGAGTTGTGTGTCGTGTCTCCTGGGTTCTTCCACAACCTCCCCCTTTCGTAGTTTATTCAAGTTGTAAGTACCTCATGGAGATCGGCTTTGGGACTTGTGAAGGAGATCCATTAGCATGTGTTGTCAAGCTGTGGCAATAGATCTTTGAGCAGCAAAAGTGAAGAGGTGACATAGAGGAGTGTCGCATGCAAACAAGACCCTCCGTTCGAAAAGCAGCATAGAATGTAGTGGCCTAATAGAGAAAGAAGTATAATTAGTTTAATAAGGTGGGTATATAAATATTTGGGACCAATTTCTTGGTTTTAAAATATGATAGAAAAAGTGGGGGAGAGGAATAACGTGCATGGGGAATGGACTTCACAAAGCTTCTAAATCACGATTGGTGTACATGGGATTTTATCCAAGCATATATTATAAAGATTATAAAAGATTGTTTATAAATGATTGTCCTTGGCTATAGTAGCATAATGTCATGACGTTGAGGCTATAAGATATGAGAATGGTAAGTAATATCCACACTTAATTTCATAAGCATCATAATAAGATTTGGTTGAGTAGAGTATTTATTGTGTACTTATATCAACATAGATAATCGATTATAGACTATAACAGATGAACATTAGGCTTTCTCATGAATATAGAATATATATTTATATCTAAATATATTCTCGATAATATGACATATAAACTAGGAGTTTTTTATGCAATACGTGAATGAGAATGTGAGATGAAAGTTTTTATATATATCATGCAATTCTTGTATTATATTATGTTACAATATTTTATGTGCAACTATCAATGAAATGAATATAATAGAAATATGTGCAAAAATGTATGAATTGCATGGTGAATGAAGTGGATTTTTCATAACGTAGGTCTTAAGTGATCAATTAAATATTCATCCGTATGTATCAAGATGAGAATGGTACATAATCCAATTTTGTAATGGTGGGCCTTATTAATGCAAAACTTAACCATGTCTTGTTCATCAAATAGTGAAATGATATAATTTGTAACAACTATTGCATGTTGGCTTAGCATGGGCTCACATGTCCAACAGTTTTCCACTAGCCCTCACAACAATTCATGGACCACTTTGAAACTCACACTTATATGTTAATCATTTAACTATTTAATTAAAATAGTTAAATTGATTGATGAGTCACTCTTTCATCGAAGATTGCACCAAGTTCTATTATAAACTTGCATAACTCATGGAAAAAGTCGATGCATCTAATGCAGTGTGCTACATTTTATGTAGTCAATGTTATACTTTGTCTAATCAGAGGCAATGTCTTGCTACTCTTAGCTCACAACACCACAATTAAACTGAAAAAATAACTGATGTTGGATTCTAGTATCCTTATCGTGTTGAAAATCTTAAGTCAGAATACCCACAGATTTGGAGGTCATTATCCCTATAGACTAAGACACGATTTTGAGTTTTTCTAAGGTATATGAAGATAAGACTTGAAGATACAAATCTCTACAGTCTTCCTTGAAGACGTTTACAACTTTAGTGAAATATTTTCTCTCTATAGTAGGATTGGTAATGATTAACCATTCTCATAGCATGGAAGATGTCCGGTCTTATATAGATCATGGCATACATCAAGCTTCTTATAACTTATACTTATGGGCATCCCACCATATCCTTCTTATCCTCAACACTTTGAGGTGTCATTGATGACACAAAATTCCTGAGCGACTAAGGCAATCAGGTGTATCTAAATCGGTCGTCGCGACCTCAATCGCTCAGATGTGTCGATCAAGAAAAATGAACCACTCGAACAGATAAAATCAATAAAATCACGAGACAGCGGTCCTGCTATGTGATTAACCTGGTATAGCACCCAAGGTCAAACTCAAGGAGCACGGGTTGGCCGAGAGGCCTACGAAGTAGTAAAAATAAAGAAAATAAAGAAAGAAAATATTTTTAGTGGTTTTTAATTATTTTTATATTTTTTTGGATTTATAAGTAATTGAGACAATAAAGAAAACGAAGACAAGCACACTTCAACAATTTATTTAAGGTACTAAAAATCAACCAAAAATTAAAACAAAAATGTTTTTATATATTTTATGTTTTTTAGTGTTTTTGGTGAATTTTTGATAATTTTCTGATGTCTATTTTATTTTCTAAAAATCAAACAGTGGCAAAGATAAAGGGTACTGTCCAGCCGAGCCAAAAAGCCCTAGATAAAATATCTAAGAGCTTTAAAATGGCTTGGAGGTAATTTTTCTGCAAAGTAGATAAAACAAGGAAAATTTAGGTACCAATTTTATTGTTTTGGGATTTTTAATTTATTTACTAGAATTTTTATGAGTTTTTGAGTGTTTTTTAGTTTTTAGTTGTTTTCAGTAATGAAAAATAGCCAAAATTGGCTAGAAAATCAAACTAAGTAAAACAAACAATAGATAATCTTTATAAAACTTTTAAGTGAGTTTTTATATTTTTTTGTGATTTTTCAAACTCGACAGTGACAAAAATAGTGGTTTTTGAATTTTTAAAAATACCAAACAAAATAAAAAATGTCCTCAAAAATCTACAAAAATTCTACACTATGGCAGGAGCCATGTGTCAAATTTTCGTTGGATTTGGAGGTGGTTTGATATTTTATTCAAAAGCAAAGATAGGGCACTGTGCACAGGGACCAAAGTGCAAATACCCAAAGTCCTGGGGGTCCTGGTGCAAAATACCTAGCAAAACACGCGCCACGCACGTGCTTGGGGCACTCAGGGATCTAAATGTAAGAAAAATAAGTCCCGAGGACTTATTGGTAACAGGTACCAAAAGTCCAGGGGCCTTATCTGCAAATTACCCAAAAAATATTGCACATGCTCAAATAACCCACGCACAGGGGTATAAATGCAAATATCTAAAAACTTTCATTCATTTAATAACATCCAGAATTACAAGGGTATCTACAGCAAATAACCCAAACAACTCACGTGTCGAAACACGTGTTCACAACTGGCAGGGGTATAAATGCAAATAAACTAAAGCTCAGGGTCCACTATGTAAATTACCCTAAAACTAAACAACTGACTTAAATAATTACAGGACTAAAACGAAATAAAATAAAGACAGGGGCCTAAGGGTAAATTACCCTTTATTAAGCGGATGGGCTGGATGCTCGCCACGTGTAGATCGGACGGCGGCTGGCAGTGGCGCTCCGGATTGTCTCTCCTCAGATCTGACACTGCTGATGGCTCCAGGGATGGACGGCCCAGATTAAAACTGGAGCGAGAGAGGGCGATCGACGGCGACGGAGGATCCTCGAAGAACAGGTCCCCGGCGAGCTTCGTCGGGCTCGTGCGTGCGCGATGCTCCTCCTGGGAGCCTTCTGAAGGTTGGAGAAGGATCGTGGAAGGCTCCCGCATCTGCCGGTGGGCTCCGATGATCGAGCCAAGCTCCGGGGAGCTCGGACGGGGTCGGCGGAGCTGGGCCTCCTGGCTGGATGACGGAGAGCCTCAGATGGCCCTCGTTTCGACCTGCAAAGTGAACCAGAAGATTCACAGATCGAGGGCAAACTGCCTCGACCCGGTTAGGCGAAGTGGGGGTGGCTGGTGCGTCGGGACGACGAGCTCCGGCGAAGGGGGTAGACGGAGGAGCTCGGTTCCCAGCTCCTGTCCGAGCTGGGTTGAGTGAGTGGGTGGAGAAGGTGCGTCGGACGAAGGCGAACGTGAGGGTCGATTCCGATGATCGAGATGGGCGAGGGAGTGGTCGGAATCAGGGAAAGACGACGGCGGCGCAAATTGGGCGAAAATGGAAATTAAAGGAAACGGCGGAGCTAAGTGGCTACCTGGATGAACGGAGAGACTGGGGAGGAGCTGGGGATGCTCCTGGTCGTCGCCTCGAGGGTCATCTCGGCCCGAGGCTCGGAGCTCACGCGGGTGGCGGAGCTGCGGCGGCTACGTCGCCGGATCGATGGATTCACCTCTTCTCCTCGCTGCAACAGGTCGGGGATGCGAGCTGTCACCTCACACACTCTCTGGAGCTCACTGGAGAACGAAGCAAATGGCCAAAGATCCAGAAAATGGGTGGCGGAGCTGGGTATTTAAGTGCGTGCAGGTCCGGCTAGGGCTGGTCGGGTAGGGCTGTGAGAAGCGCGGATCCCGATGTGGATACCCCGGCGAGGGTCTCGGATGCAAGAAGAAGAGATAGGACCCGGGATTTGCGGAGATGGCGAGCGGATCGAGCGCGGAAAAAGAGGAGAAGTCGGGTCGTGCGCGAGATCCGCTGGAGAAGGAGGTCCGCGGAGGGAGTTGACCGGAGGTCAACATCTCCGTGGGCCAATGAGAAGCTGCCACATGGAAAAGATTTGAAAAATCAATTATAAATAGTAAATGGCAGAATTATTAAAAAGTCAAAACATGAAATATTTTTGTTTTAATATTTTCTATTTTTTTGTGATTTTTAATTAATTTTTCAAAATAAAAATAAAGTACTTACACTATATAGCTATATATAGGTATTTGTACACTATAGGGTTTTTGATTTTTGATTTTTAAATTCTTATTTTTGTATAATTTTATCCCTATTTTATATTTTTTTATTTATATTATAAAATAAGGAATAAAAGTGTGTTTTTATTTTATTTTTATTATTTATATACATGAGTAAAATAAATACATATATACATTTATATACATGGTATATGTACACTGTATTTTTGTATTTTTAATTTTGCTATTTTTATTTGGTTTTGATTTTAATTGTTTTTATTTTGTTTATTTATAATATATAACATAGTTTATTTAGAAAAATTATAAAAGTTAATTTTATATTTTTACAAGGCTAAATAAATATGTAGATGTAGTTTATGTACATGATGAAAGGTGTATTTTTGATCTTTTTGATTTTTAACTTTTTCTTTTGATTTTATATTTATAAATATATACAAATATTTACAAGCATATTTTTAGTGAGGAAAATATTTTTATTTATTTACATAAATATTTACACATATGAGCCCCTATCTCCCTCTACTTTGGCTTTTATGCGGTCAGGCCCATGCTGAGCCCTCCCTTGGGTTAGGTCGCTCAATATTTATTCTAAATATTTCCCTCTTTTTTCTTTTTAATCTTTATTCTTTTATTTTTGCACAAAAACATGCTAATTATAGGTTTTTACACAATGCATGCTTTTGGTAATTATTCCTATTTACACATATCTACATGCATTTGCATAGGTTTTTGTAGATAAAATATAAGAATAAAGAGTGATGAATGGGTATTCATCACCCCCCTATACTTAACTTTGCTAGTCCCTTAGCAAACACTTATTTGAAAAAAAAGTGAAAAAGAAAGAAAGAAAAAGAAAAAGAGGATGTACATGGATCAAGGTTGATTATTAAACTTGCCTTCATTAAATTGGGGTATGGAGCTCGATCAGATCTTTGGATTATTAATGTGTCGGAACCCTATTTAGACTTAAGCTTAAAACTCAACAGCCTCTAAGTTCCACTATTCTATAACCAAGAATCCTCAATGCTCCAGATCAGAACAAGTCATCAATCACAAACCCTGAAGACCTTGAATCTTTTCTTGTCCTGTGAATGTGAAGTCTAAGCTCTCCACCTCAGAAATGGCAACTTGACAACCCCCCCCCCCAACAAGGTAACTCTATGACCTCAATCTGGCCACTCTTTCCTCGAGGAGCGGGGTATTCCCTTCTAAGTTCAAGTTCAATCGGCTCAAGAAGAGGAGGAAGAAGAGAATGGGTCAAGGCCAGTGTAGCCAAGTACCCTTGGGAGCTTGACCAGTGTAGCCAAGTCTCCCTGCTGCAAGCTACAACAGGTGGAACATGAAACCAAGCTTTGCTTATTGCACTCTATATACATACTCCGGTGGGATTATCATTTTCTCTCAGACCCACCACTTTTTTGGAGTTCTTTTCTTTTTGCACATTTTTTTTCAAGTGCATCTATACAACATATACATGTGCAGCATATATACAAGGAGTTTTTCCTCTTGAGCCAGTAGACTATCCCTCTTTTGAAGCTTTATTGCAACCCACTACTCCCGTCGTTGGACCTCATGGCAACCAGACCAAGTTGAGACGCACTTCCTTCACTAAAAGAAGAAGAGAGGTTCCGCCTAGAAGTACTACCCTCATATGCTACCCCAAGTCAAGGAAGACTGTCTCCTCACCACCTCATCCGTAGAGAGCTCGGTGCATAGTGCTGGTGTCCAAGTAAAGCCATAATCTATATGAGTCATGTGTTGTTGTTAAGTGCTCTACTTAGGCTCATTGAGATGACATGTGATCATAGCCTAGTGGACTCAAAGAATTAAGTCACCATAGACTTGAAAAGCCTTAAACCTAAGCCCTATAAGGTTCCTCTTAGAAATTAGGTGGATTAAGATCTTAATCAAGCTCCATTTCTCAATTTGATTCCAGGCTAGTTTAAATGTCAACTATCATCCAGAAAAACTATATACATATGTACAAAAAGATTCTTATTTACACAAATTTTTACAATCATGCAAAATTTTTGATAAATGTTTTGAAATCATGAATGGATGATGCATGAAGTGCAAGTTTTGCAAAAAGATATTTACACACATTTACACAAGATTTTTGCAAACTTTTGATTTTCAAAACATTTTGGAAAAATTTTGTATTATATACATAATTTTATACAAAAATATTTACACAAGCTTTACACAAAAGATTTTTGAAATCATTTTTACAAGAATAATTTGTACACTAGCTATTTATGTGCAAATAAAAGACGATTATGTACATGAAAAATTTTTAATTTTTGTGATTTTTAGCCATTTTATTTATAAACACACTCACACAAATTACGAGTTATGGCTAAAGTATATATGAAATATATACACACCCCCCCTATACTTAGCTCGAACGATGTCCTTAGAGTCAAGAGCGATGAAGAAGACATAACTCGTGCTAGGTATAGGGAAGTGAAAAGGAAGGTTATATACAAAGAAGAAGAATGAAATGAAAAAGTCAAACGGGTCTCGGGTCTTCCCCCTATACTTAGGATCAAATAATCCTAAGTATAGCAGGCTGTATACTAAGGGAAAAACCGAGTGGAGAATGTACAGGGTCTACCCCCCCTATACTTAGGGTGAAATATCCCTAAGTATAGGCAGCAAAACAGGGGAAGGCAGAAACAAAAGAAATACCCATAAGTTCTCACATCCCCCCTATACTTAGGGTAAAGTGCACCCTAAGTATAGCATACTCACAAGATGAAGAAAGGGATGTGGGACTAAAGAATGTGATGATATGGACATCTGGATCTATACAAGGTGGAAGATCAGTGAAACTCTGGCGTGAGATGCATTAGATGTGAGTCAAAGACCACATCTCACGCAAAATGAATAGGGGCAAGATCAATGACCCGCGGCTCATGATCTAGAAATGATTTGAGCCGCTGGCCGTTCACTCTAAAGGTACTCTCAGAAGACAACTCAGATATGTCGATGCTACCGTTGTCGTGTACCTTTCTGACCAAGTAGGGTCCCTTCCATTTGCTCTGTAGCTTCCCTGGAAATAAACATAGCCTCGCATCAAACAGCCATACTCTCTGTCCAATCTGAAAATGCTTGTGGCTGATGTGAGAATCATGCCACTCCTTCACTTTCTCCTTATACTGTAGGCTGTTTGAGAAAGCTGTATCTCTAAGCTCCTCCAAGGCGGCTAACTCTGCCCTCCTCTGGTCTCCCATACCATCTGGATCCATAAGAATATCTGTAACTGCCCAAAGTGACTTGTGCCTCAGCTCAACAGGTAAATGGCACGGCTTGCCATAGACGAGGCGAAAGGGAGATGTCCCAATGGAGTCTTGAAAGACGTCCTATATGCCCACAAGACCGAGTCCAAAAGCTGTGACCAATCCTTTCGGTCAGGGCGGACGACTTTCTGCAATATAGTCTTAATCTCCCTATTCGACACCTCGTCTAGACCATTCGTCTGTGGATGGTAAGGTGTGGCAACACGATGGTCTATACCGAACTCGCTAGCAAGGGCCTTTACATGGTCGTTGATGAAGTGAGATCCCCCATCAGAAATCAGAACTCGTGGTACCCCGAACCGCGTGATGATATGCTTCCTCAAAAATCTGCAAACTGTCCTCGCATCAGCGGCTCGGGCGGGGATAGCCTCCACCCAACAACTAACATAATCTACGGCCAACAGAATGTACTCAAATCCCTGACTCTTAGGTAATGGACCCATGAAATCGATGCCCCATGCGTCAAAAACCTCACAGAAGTGAATGGGCTACATCGGCATCATATCACGCTGTCAACAAGTGCCCATCCTTTGATAGTCAGTACACCTCTTCACGAACTCATCTGAGTCCTTGAAGAGGGTAGGCCACCACAAGCCGGATTGGAGCACTTTCTGTACCGTTCTCCTCCCAGAATGATGTCCTCCTGCCTCAAGCTTGTGGCAGTAAGTGAGGACGCTATGGTGTTCCTCCTGAGGAATACACCGACGCCAGACGCTATCCCCTCCTTCGTGGTAAAGGATGGGATCCTCCCAATGGTAGGACTTGGCCTTCGCAAGGAAGGTCTCAAGCCTCTGCCTGGGCCAATCTCTGTGGGACTTTCCCAGCAACGAGAAAGTTCACAATATCAGCGTAACACATGGGAGTGAGGCGATAGCAAGGATCACCTCATCTGGGAAGGTATCTCGGATAGGATCAATCTGCTCAGACTCCTGAGGCTGCTCTAAACGGGAGAGATGATCCACCACCACATTCTTGACTCCAGGCTTATCCTTGATCTCAATGTCGAACTCCTGGAGTAGAAGGATCCATCTAGTCAGTATGGCCTTGGCATCCTTCTTTGCCACGAGGTATCTGATGGCGGTGTGATCTGTGTACAAAGTCACTCTAGATCCAATGATATACGATCTGAACTTATCTAGGGCGAACACTACGGCTAGCATCTCCTTCTCTGTGACCGTGTAATTCCGCTGGGCGGAATCCAATGTGCGGCTAGCGTAGTGAATGGCAAATGGAACTCCATCTCCTCTATCCCAGCACTGCCCCTACGGCAGAATCGGAGGCATCCGTCATGATCTCGAATGGGAGAGACCAATCAGGCGGCTGGAGGACAGGAGCCTCAATGACACACTGCTGGAGAGTAGAAAAGGACGAAAGACACTTGTCATCGACAAGGAACTCGGTGTCTTTCGTCAAGAGGTCAGTCAACGGCCGGGCAATCCTGCTAAAATCCTGAATAAATCTCCTGTAAAATCCAACGTGCCCCAGAAATGACCGTAGCTGCCTCAAATTGGACGGCGGTACGAGTTTTCTAATGACATCCACCTTGGCCGGATCAACCTCCATGCCCCTGTTGGAGATGATGTGGCCAAGCACCGTCCCTTGAGTCACCATGAAGTGACTCTTCTCCCAAGATAAAACCAATTGATACTCGATACATCGCTGGAGTACTCGGTCTAGGCAGTCAAGACAGGAGTCGAATCCGTCGCCGTAGACCGAGAAATCATCCATGAAGACCTCCAAACACTCCCCTACGATGTCCGAAAAGATCGACAACATGCACCTCTGAAAAGTCGCAGGGGCATTTGCATAGCCCAAAGGCATGCGTCGAAAAGCATAAGTGCCGAAGGGACAGGTAAATGTGGTCTTCTCCTGATCCTCAGGAGCGATGGCCACTTGGTTGTATCCCGAGTACCCATCCAGGAAGCAATAATGGCTCTTCCCTGCCAGTCTCTCAATGATCTGGTCATTAATAGGCAGGGAGAAATGGTCCTTCTTGGTGGCCTGGTTGAGTCTCCTATAGTCAACACATACCCTCCAAGAGGTAGGTACTCGTGTAGCAATCTCCTCTCCCGACTCACTGATCACAGTCGTGATGCCCGTCTTCTTGGGCACCACATGCAAGGGCCTAACCCACTTGGTGTCGGAAATGGGATAAATAAAATCTGCACTCCACATTTCGATATTTCCTTCATCACGACCTCTCTCAGGTTGGGGTTCAGTCGCCGCTGGAACTCACGCGACGGCTTCGCCCCCTCCTCGAGATAGATATGGTGGGAGCACACTGATGGACTAATCCCATGGAGATCTGCTACGCTCCATCCGATTGCCTTGCGGTTCTTTTCAAGAACCCCCATCAAACGGGATTCCTCCTCTCCAGTCAGATCGGCGGAGATGATGACTGGGTACATCTCTGGCTCGCCCGCAATGAATCGATACTTCAGCGAAGTAGAGAGCGGCTTCAGCTCTGGAATGCTGGGTGCTGGCAAATCTGGCTGTGGAAGGAAATGAGTGAATGCTGCTAAGTCTGCCAAATCTGCCTGGGAGAAAGAAAGCGAACTCTCGCAAACTGTATCGGGAGAAGGCTGCTCAACTGTGCTGTCTCTGATCTGCTCTGCATCTACCTCCTCCTCATCTGTAGGCTCAGGGGGGACTCAGGTCTGGCATCTGATCATAGCAATCTGCCCAATCAGACTCTGAATCCGAGGGATCTGTATCAACCGCGGTGGCATTGGTACCACCGTAAGGCAAGGTGGCATCAGGACCACCATCATTGAAATCTGTGTCGCGATCAAGGACCGGCTCTGCTGCCTCAATGGTATCCTGAACCAGGGCTGTGCTCTCTAGACTCTCCTCTACTATCATCTCGGCATCAGCTGTATCTGAAAATGAGAGGATGGCC
This sequence comes from Ottelia alismoides, assembly GCA_037367405.1. Lineage (NCBI taxonomy): Eukaryota > Viridiplantae > Streptophyta > Magnoliopsida > Alismatales > Hydrocharitaceae > Ottelia > Ottelia alismoides. The sequence continues at coordinate 896,414 of JAZKJV010004281.1, read as the reverse complement.
TGTGCTACAGGATCTGCCCATGCTGCCTCGTCGTCTGTGATCACAAAATCACAGTCCTGGTGGATGTCTGGCTCTGCGTCTGTCAGCTGCTCTGAATCAGTACTAGCCTCTTAGCGTTCTCTCTTTGGCTCTGTAGTCCTCGACTGTCTCTATTTGTATACTCTCGCCCTCGACGCGAAAGTACACCTTCCCGCTATCATGATCAGTCACCGCCTTGGCTGTGGTCAAGAACGGACGACCGAGGATGATGGGGGTATCGGTCACTGACTCAGGGATCTCCATGTCCAACACTACGAAGTCCACGGGGAATTTCAGGCCCTGAATCGTGACGATAACGTCTCGTAACAACCCCTTCGGCCTCTTGACCGATCGATCAGCGAACTGAAGAACTGTCCTGCTCTGTCGAAGAGTGCCCAACTCGAAGCGGTCGAGAAGGGCTGCTGGAAGAAGGTTGATCGACGATCCGCTATCTAGTAGAGTACGGTCGAACCTCTGCTCACTGATCTGGCATATGACATACGGGGCCCCTGAATCTGGCCTCTTGGCTGGCAGACGGTTCTGGATCGCAAAACACGTGGCTTTCGTTAACACATGTATCTCTGAAGTGTGGTTCCTCCTCCTCCTCCTGACTGTGGTCCTATCTCTCAAAGATCGCTGAAGAAGGGGGATGTGCTGCAAAGCCTCCTGGAGGGTCAGCTGGATGTGGAATCTATCGATCATGCTCTGACTGAACTCCTCCAGCTCTCTCTTTTTTGGATCATTTTCTTTTTTCTTCCTCTTCCCCATCTGAAGGGCTCTAGGGAAGGGGATCACAGGGTCCTTCGCAGATGAAGGACTAGGAAAAGGCCTGGACGGCTCGACGGCCGGATCCACACATACATCACTCACCACAGTGGGACCAGAGTAAACTAAACCTTTTCCTTTATTCAAAACAGAGTTCTGAGATACATCAACTCGAGGAAAAACAACACCTCTGTCAAAACAAACACCGGTGGCCTCAGTGCCACCACGGGCTGGCTCTGCTGCTGCTGCTGGACGTCTCGCGGCATCAGTACCGCGGGCTGGTTCGGCTAAACGGGTGGAGTCAGTACCACCTCCTCGATCTGGTGAAGCGGCGGCCTCAGTACCGCCGGTGGAATCAGCATCCTTGGTGGCAACAGTGCCACCATCGTCATCTGGAGCGTTCTCAGTACCGCTCTCCTCCTCCTCAGGTGGCGCCTCGGAAGTATCCTCGTGGGGAAGCTCAGATGAGGCGCCGCCGCCAGCTGGTGTCCTACCGCTCCTAAGTGTAACAGAATCAGCATCAAATAGATCCGAAGATGTATCATCAAATGGGTCACTACGAGTGGCATGCTCAGTAGAAACTACCTGCTCAGACTTCCTCTTGAGGTTGTTCGGGTTCGGCTCGATCTGTGCAGGAATGGTGGCCTTCCCTCTCACCAGGTCCCGCATCTCCTGGCGGAACTCATCCATCTCCCGTCTAAATGTGGCCTGCTGATCCGTGAGGAGGCGGGCGACGTCATCCATGGCAGGGCTCTCATGGGAGCTTGACGGGTAGCCTCTCTGGTGCTGAGGCTGCTGGAACTGCTGGTGATGCTGCTGAGAGGGGTAGGAAGAGGGATGCTGCTGTTATGCTGGGTGAGCCTGCTGCTCACGTCTCCACGACAGTCCCTGCTGCTAATAGGGACGAGGAACGAAGGATGATGGCTGGTGTGACTGGTAAGCTGGGGGCTGTTGTTGCGGCTGGTGATCTCTCTGCTGGGCGTACTGCCCTCCCTGACCGGCTGGCTGTTGCTGGGGTTGGGTACCTCCACTCCCCCACCTGAATCCGGGATGATCTCGTCGGATCCCAGGCTGGGGGCGGTCATACCAAATCCCGTTGACATCCATCAACGGCTCTGCATCGTAGGGGGCTGGCGAGAGTACTACCAGAGGCTGGTCCGGCTGGTAGACCACCATCTGCATGTCTGGAGATGGTGGGGACTGGTAGGTGGGTTGCGGCTGCTGGTACGGCTTCGCCTGTACAAGATGGACCTGTCTAGGCTGCTGAAAGGTGCTGGAGCGCTGGGACGAGCTGCTGCTGCCGCCGGAGTCATCTCGCGACTGAAGACGAGGCTGTGAAGCCGTCTGTGCCTCCTGGAGACACATGAGCTGGGTCTTCATGTCGCTCAGAGTCTGTGCCATCTGATCCATCTGGGCTATGCTCTGGCACTGCTTCTTCTCTATCAGCTCCATACGGTCCAACTTCTCGCTTATGATCCCCATGTCCGCAGCGGACGACTCTGCCTATGCTGCTGCGACTGCGGACGAACTAGATGGACCTGCATCGACCCGTGCTATCCGTTGGTACTGCACAGGTCCAGGCGGCTGCTGGGGTCTACCCTGAGTGTACCACCAGGTCTGGGACATCACCATATAATTCTCATCCATCTCCTCGAAGATGGCCCAGACCTGGTCGTGGTCCTTGGCGAAATAGGACCCGCCACAAGAAGAATTCACCAGGCCCTGAAGCTCTGGTGTCAACCCGCTGAAGAAGCTCTGCACAAGGTTCGGCTTCGTGATGTCGTGGTGCAGGCATCTATCCGTGAGCTCTCTAAACCTCTCCCATGCCTCGTAAAATTGCTCATTGGGGAGCATGGAGAAGTTGCTGATCAGGGCCCTCGCTGCATTCGTCCGCCCGAGTGGATAGTACTTGTTCAAGTACTCGGTGCGGAGCTTCTCCCAGGTGTAGACGAACTTCCCCAGATGCTTCAGCCAGGTGGCTGCTCTGTCTGCTAGTGAGAAGTGGAAGGCAATCATCTGAATCGTATCCTGGTCCACATGGCGATCGTGGACAGTACAGCAAATCATTAGGAACTCCTGGAGGTGGAGATGGGGCTCCTCGGTGGCAAGCCCGTGAAAACGGGGAAGCATCTGCAGGGTGTTCGGGGGGAACTTGAAGTCCCCCACGATAGCAGGTACCACCATCCAATGGTGCATCAGTGTAGATCCGGGGTTGTGCAACTCCCGCATCGGTCTCGGTGGTCCTCCTGCCGCGACGGCTGCCGCTGCGGCGACGGCTGCGGCTGTTGCTGCGGCTCGTGCCTCTGCATCTGGGTCGTCCTCAGGCTCGCTCTGATCTCTCTCTGCTCTGAGGCGCTCCAACTCTCTCCTCATCTCAATCATGAATGCTCCCTGATCGCGTAACTGCTGCTGGACTGTCTCAAGTGATGCGATCAGGGTGGAGTTGATCGCTCCCTGGTCTAATACAAAGTGCTCTGGCTGACGGGAGTGATCATCTGAACTGCCGGCCATGGCGACGTCTGCAAAATCAAACGAGCCCAACTTAGGTGCTATCAAATTAATCAATCTCTCCTCAGGCTCGTGTCTCTCAGGTCGGAAAGAAAGGGGGTCGAGGGGGAACAGGGTGGAGTCGTACTCGGGCTCGGAGAGCTGGTCTCGGCTCTCGCGGGCCAACCTAGATGACTGGGTAGACGTGCCCGAAAGCGGTGCAGCCAGAGGCTGCCTAAGAGAGCGTCTACCCATCATCTTGATCTTGCGAGTAGGGCGGATGAGATCTGGAGAAACTATGATCACAAAACAAACCCCCGGTTCACCAACGCGACGCGAGCTGAAGACCGTGAAAGTTCGGTCAACTTATCTTGTCGATTTTATTAGGTGAATACACAAAATATCAGAGCGCTTACGTGACCTGTTAGGATACCCGATGCTATCCCAACCGACTGGCCCGCACGGAAGAGTCGGTAATCATTCGGGACTAGCACCAGAGGGCTCTACCTAGGGTGCGGGTCACTCTCTCGCGCATCCAAACCATACAATGAGGGGGTTGCTCTCCCCAAGACAAAATTTTTAGGGTGAGCGTCTTTTAAGATCAATAGAGTTAACCAGTCCCAATTTTATGGTTTTTCTTTTTAATATTTTTCAAATCAAAACAAAAGGCCTAACGAATTTTTCGGTTCTCCTGGTTATTAAGTTCAAAACAGGGGGGAGAAGTCGAAAAAGCTGATGCGCGATGAAATCAATGATGCATGCTGAGTAAGAAATGCGTACCATGTCTCCAGCACTCTACATGCAAGTGATCCGTGCAGAATTGAAAGACTGAAAATAAACTACATATATGATGCAACGGGAAAGCCGAGTCCTAGATGAGCAATTTCTAGCGCAAGAACCGTCTAACCGGTCACCACCCTCCAAGCCAAAGAGTCTGGTCTTGGCCCGTCCCTCCTCTGTCCGACAAATCGGGGGTAGGAGAAAGCACTTTACCGGACGGGCTGCGGTACGTAGGCTACGAAGGAAAATGAGTCGGTTATTTTTATTAATGATTTTTAGTAGGTCCAATTAACGTTCTATAGGAACAGATAAGCAGTTAGGTGTGGGGATCCTACTAATTACGGCACAAGCAATAGAAATTCCTAAGTCTAGGGGCTCGAGCAAAAACCGCGTAAACACCGGAAAAGGCAGTAAGAAAATAAAAGAAAACCAAAACCGCAAAAAACCGCGAAAATCCTAAGGATCCCACGAGCACACCGGTGCTCGGCGAAACAGACCCGCTAAGTCACAAGGTCCATGTCCAGAGAGTGTCCTGTATTATTACAATAATAATGAAATAAAAATAAAACCTAATCTAACCTCACCCACTCAACTCTCTCTCTCTCGCTCTCTCCTGCGGCTTCGTAGAGAAGGAAGCCGCCTCCGATTTCCTCGGTTGCACCGGCAACTCGAAAGTAGCCTCCGCGGTCCTCAGGCCCTCCCAAGGAAGAGAGATGAGTGGTCAGACCAGTAAAAATAATCAAATAATAAGAAGAAAAATAAATGAAAGAAAATAAGGGTATATATGCAAAAATGCAAAAATAAAATAAACACACAAAAATGAAATAAAAATAACACAAAAGAAAAGAAAATAAAACAAGAATAAAATAAAAGAAAATATAAACAAAAGCCACGAGAAAGCTGCGAGCTCTGAAAGAGCCGCGAAAAGCCGCGAAAACTAAAATGAAAAGAAAAAAGAAAACTACTAAGCCGTGATCCCCGGCAACGGCGCCATTCTGATGACACAAAATTCCCGAGCGACTAAGGCAATCAGGTGTATCTAAATCGGTCGTCGCGACCTCAATCGCTCAGATGTGTCGATCAAGAAAAATGAACCACTCGAACAGATAAAATCAATAAAATAACGAGATAGCGGTCCTGCTATGTGATTAACCTGGTATAGCACCCAGGGTCGAACTCAAGGAGCACGGGTTGGCCGAGAGGCCTACGAAGTAGTAAAAATAAAGAAAATAAAGAAAGAAAATATTTTTAGTGGTTTTTAATTATTTTTATATTTTTTTGGATTTATAAGTAATTGAGACAATAAAGAAAACGAAGACAAGCACACTTCAACAATTTATTTAAGGTACTAAAAATCAACCAAAAATTAAAACAAAAATGTTTTTATGTATTTTATGTTTTTTAGTGTTTTTGGTGAACTTTTGATAATTTTCTGATGTCTATTTTATTTTCTAAAAATCAAACAGTGGTAAAGATAAAGGGTAATGTTCAGTCGAGCCAAAAAGCCCTAGATAAAATATCTAAGAGCCTTAAAATGGCTTGGAGGTAATTTTCCTGTAAAGTAGATAAAACTAGGAAAATTTAGGTACCAATTTTATTGTTTTTGGATTTTTAATTTATTTACTAGAATTTTTATGGGTTTTTGAGTGTTTTTCAGTTTTTAGTGGTTTTCAGTAATGAAAAATAGACAAAATTGGCTAGAAAATCAAACTAAGTAAAACAAACAGTAGATAATTTTTATAAAATTTTTAAGTGGGTTTTTATTTTTTTGTGATTTTTTCAAACTAGACAGTGACAAAAATAGAGGTTTTTGAATTTTTAAAAATACCAAACAAAATCAAAAATGTCCTCAAAAATCTACAAAAATTCTACACCATGGCAGGAGCCATGTGTCAAATTTTCGTTGGATTTGGAGGTGGTTTGATATTTTATTCAAAAGCAAAGATAAGGCACTGTGCACAGGGACCAAAGTGCAAATACCCAAAGTCCTGGGGGTCCTGGTGCAAAATACCCAGCAAAACACGCGCCACATGCGTGCCTGGGGCACTCAGGGACCTAAATGTAAGAAAAATAAGTCCCGAGGACTTATTGGTAACATGTACCAAAAGTCCAGGGGCCTTATCTGCAAATTAACCAAAAAATATCGCACATGCTCAAATAACCCACGCACAGGGGTATAAATGCAAATATCTAAAAACTTTCATTCATTTAATAACATCCAGAACTACAAGGGTATTTACTGCAAATAACCCAAACAACTCACGTGTCGAAGCACGTGTTCACAACTGGCAGGGGTATAAATGCAAATAAACTAAAGCTCAAGGTCCACTATGTAAATTACCCTAAAACTAAACAACTGACTTAAATAATTACAGGACTAAAACGAAATAAAATAAAGACAGGGGCCTAAGGGTAAATTACCCTTTATTAAGCGGATGGGCTGGATGCTCGCCACGTGTAGATCGGACGGCGACTGGCAGTGGCGCTCCGGATCGTCTCTCCTCAGATCTGACGCTGCTGATGGCTCCATGGATGGACGGCCCAGATTAAAACTGGAGCGAGAGAGGGCGATCGACGGCGACGGAGGATCCTCGAAGAACAGGTCCCCGACGAGCTTCGCCGGGCTCGTGCGTGCGCGATGCTCCTCCTGGGAGCCTTCTGAAGGTCGGAGAAGGATCGTGGAAGGCTCCCGCGTCTGCCGGTGGGCTCCGATGATCGAGCCAAGCTCCGGGGAGCTCGGACGGGGTCGGCGGAGCTGGGTCTCCTGGCTGGATGACGGAGAGCCTCAGATGGCCCTCGTTTCGACCTGCAAAGTGAACCAGAAGATTCACGGGTCGAGGGCAAACTGCCTCGACCCGGTTAGGCGAAGTGGGGGTGGCTGGTGCGTCGGGACGACGAGCTCCGGCAAAGGGGGTAGACGGAGGAGCTCGGTTCCCAGCTCCTGTGCGAGCTGGGTTGAGTGAGTGGGTGTAGAAAGTGCGTCGGACGAAGGCAAACGTGAGGGTCGATTCCGATGATCGAGATGGGCGAGGGAGTGGTCGGAATCAGGGAAAGACGACGGCGGCGCAAATTGGGCGAAAATTGAAATTAAAGGAAACGGCGGAGCTAAGTGGCTACCTGGATGAACGGAGAGACTGGGGAGGATCTGGGGATGCTCCTGGTCTCGGCCCGAGGGTCGTCATCGCCTCGAGGGCTGTCACCTCACACACTCTCTGGAGCTCACTGGAGAACGAAGCAAATGGCCAAAGATCCAGAAAATGGGTGGCGGAGCTGGGTATTTAAGTGGGTGCAGGTCCGGCTAGGGTTGGTCGGGTAGGGCTGTGAGAAGCGCGGATCCCGGTGTGGATACCCCGGCGAGGGTCTCGGATGCAAGAAGAAGAGATAGGACCCGGGATTTGCGGAGATGGCGAGCGGATCGAGCGCAGAAAAAGAGGAGAAGTCGGGTCGGGCGCGAGATCCGCTGGAGAAGGAGGTCCGCGGAGGGAGTTGACCGGAGGTCAACATCTCCGTGGGCCAATGAGAAGCTGCCACGTGGAAAAGATTTGAAAAATCAATTATAAATAGTGAATGGCAGAATTATTAAAAAGTCAAAACATGAAATATTTTTGTTTTAATATTTTCTATTTTTTGTGATTTTTAATTAATTTTTCAAAATAAAAATAAAGTACTTACACTATATAGCTATATATAGGTATTTGTACACTATAGGGTTTTTGATTTTTGATTTTTAAATTCTTATTTTTGTATAATTTTATCCCTATATTATATTTTATTTATTTATATTATAAAATAAGGAATAAAAATGTGTTTTTATTTTATTTTTATTATTTATATACATGAGTAAAATAAATACATATATACATTTATATACACGGTATATGTACACTGTATTTTGTATTTTTAATTTTGCTATTTTTATTTGGTTTTGATTTTAATTGTTTTTATTTTGTTTATTTATAATATATAACATAGTTTATTTACAAAAATTATAAAAGTTATTTTTATATATTTACAAGGCTAAATAAATATGTAGATGTGGTTTATGTACATGATGAAAGGTGTATTTTTGATCTTTTTGATTTTTAACTTTTTCTTTTGATTTTATATTTATAAATATATACAAATATTTACAAGCATATTTTTAGTGAGGAAAATATTTTTATTTATTTACATAAATATTTACACATATGAGCCCCTATCTCCCTCTACTTTGGCTTTTATGCGGTCAGGCCCATGCTGAGCCCTCCCTTGGGTTAGGTTGCTCAATATTTATTCTAAATATTTCCCTCTTTTTTCTTTTTAATCTTTGTTCTTTTATTTTTGCACAAAAACATGCTAATTATAGGTTTTTACACAATGCATGCTTTTGGTAATTATTCCTATTTACACATATCTACATGCATTTACATAGGTTTTTGTAGCTATAATATAAGAATAAAGAGTGATGAATGGGTATCCATCAGTCATCCATTTAGATAGGTAAATACCACAGCTTAAGGGAAGGAAATCATTAGAGTTATCCATATGGACTCCTTCCCAGATGTATCCTTGTTGTGGCATACCCAATACTATCTTTTGCTTGTTTATGTGGAGTTTCATATTGAAGGTATAAAGAGGTATCCTTGAGATCTTTCATTTAAATAGTTTGGTACAATCATATCTAAATATTTTTTATCATATCAACATCATTCCCAATGATTAGGTTGTCATTTATATAAAGCACGATGAACACAATGGAGACCACGGTAACCTTCTCGTACACACATATTTCCATCGTATTATGCATGGAATCATAGCTCTTTACGAATTCATCAAATCAGATGTTCTAGCTACAAAAAGCATGTTTAGGGCTATAGATGGATTTCTTAGGCTTGCACACTTTGCCTTCCTCAGCTATAAATCTCTATGGCAACTTCATATAGATATCCTTGTCGAGTTATCCATTGAGGAATGCAGTATTGACATCTATTTGATAGATATCGAAATCAAGTTGTGCATCTATTGCTAATAGTATTGTTATCGATTTAAGCATGGATACATGAGGGGATGCCTCATCATAATCAATGCCTTATGTCTGTATGTAGCTTTTGGATACAAGTTGTTCCTTGAAGGTGTCTACCTTCATATTGGGTCATCTTTTTATTTTGAAGATCCATATAAATCCAATGGGTTTAAACCCTTTTGGGTATATCTTCTAGAGTGCATAAACCAATCTTGTGCATGGGGTCTACTTCATACTTCATTGCTAGCTTCCATCAATCCGTGTCATGATATGTTAGTGCATCGTCATGTGAAGTTGAATCATCGTCAGACACTTCTAATACATGGAACCCATATCTCTAAGGTGGTTTTTACCACCCTCGAACTCTTTCTGAGAGGTACATGTGTGTCATCTTCTATAATATCTTCAGTTTATGGTATAGGAACTTCATTGATCTCACAGGACTTAATGAGTTCCTTTACTTCATCTTATCTTGACTCTTAAATGAATTCATCCTCTAGAAATTTGATGTCTTTAGAGACAAGCACTTCTGAGTCTTAATATCATAAAGTACGTATCCAATACCATTCTTTACATATCCAATGAATTAGCACTCTCAAGTACGAGATTCCAGCTTGCTTGCATCTATGTTTTTAGCATGGACCAAATAACCCAAATTATTATATCTTACACTTGATTTGGTTACAAACCACAAATCATGAGGGATTTTGGGTATTTATCTACTTAGAATCTTATTTAATACATAGGTCGTAGTGTCTACTATGTATCCCTAGAAACTAATATGTAAGCGTGCGTTAGTCATCGTTGATCGAACAATATTCAACAAGGCTCTATTATGTCTCTGGTACAACTTCGTTGAGTTAAGGACTACTTATAGGAGCGAGATTGGAAACTATTCATCTCTATTTAAGGTACTTTTAAATTCATTTCAAAGGTAATCATGACATCATTCAGATTGAATTTATTTAATCTTACTTCATGTTTAGTTCTTATAAAGCCATGAATTCTTTGAAGTTTTTAAAGATTTAGAATTTTGATATAATAAGAAGACAAAATCATACCATGAATTATGATCAATAAAGGTCGCATAATATTGATGTTCATTACTATAGCATTAGAACATGTACCACAGGCATCTTTATGTATTAGATCAAATGTACATTCACATCTTAAACCTTTCTTAGTGAATGGTATCTAAGACATCTTTCACTGAATACATTATTCATAAACTGATAAATGTTGTACTTTAAGACAATCTAAAGGTCTAATTTTTACTTGTCCATTGATCATATAAGTAGATATATGTCCAAGTCTTGATGTTAGATCATTGTCAAAATATCTTCATCCTCCCTTGATATTTAGGGTTTTTAGTTCCAACATTAGAAGCATTATTGACAAATTCATTAATGGCTATTTTTATAGTGTCCATTAGATGTTTGGAATATCATCAAAAAATATAATTACAATAACTCTTTATGTTAATGTCTTCTCAAAATGTGTATATATATGTCTAACAAGTTTAGAGATAAATAGTGAATTCTTTATAGCATATGGACCATAGAGATATCCTTTGATAACGAACACTCCCACCAGAATGTGGTAATCAACAATTCCAATGATGATCGTTGTAGCAATTACATCGGACCCCTTTGAAGGACAAACTCCATTTAAATCAAGTCTTCTAATCTTCTATAACATGTGCAACAAATGGCAAGTGTTAATAGAGGTACTATATACAACCATCCAACTATCTTTTAATTCAAATGAACTAGTTGGTTTCAATAATGCTTATAAGTGTAGGATATGCCAATAAACTATCTTTGTCCTTCTCTAAGGAGTAAACGCATTTTGGGCATTCAAACCCCCCCATTTTAACTTGTTATAGTATTGGAAATCATCAAACTATATGTATGTTATATGTGTGGAACATATAGAAATGTGGTCAATTCTTTGACCATTCTTCTTCTCGTGGCTCAAACTTCATGCTTCCTATATGCTTTACTTATTCTTAAACAACAATTGATTAGATGAGGATCTCTTTAATTGATCATGTCCTTAGAGGATTTCGATCATGGATGATCTCTTCAACATTGATATAGTCCACCATTTTCATGCCGGATGAAACTATGAAGTAAAGGAAGGACTTGGATATAGTAGATTGATGACAATCATCATATATACATCCATCTCGTCTTAAAAGATTTTTGTTTGAGTAGTACTCAAACAATTTAGGCACACCAACTCCTATGGAGCTACCTTCCATCATCTTGCAATGAACCATGTCCTTCATGTTTCTAAAAAGTTGAGAGTTCTTTGTATTACAAAAACATTACTTCAGATTAAGAATGATATTAATAGTACAATACATGTCAAATATTCCTTTCTAAGCACATTGGATAATTAATTGATGGTTGTAAAAACATATGAGCACTAGGTCGTTTCTCTACTTCCTATTAAATTATTGATCCTCGTCATTACGAAGAATCTTGTAACTTGCATTTGTAAGCAAATCATTATGTCTTTAATTACAAGTACTTCAACCATTATCAATCCAATCAAGGTAAATTGATTAATATCTAATATATTTACTTCACCTGATTAAAATAAAACCTATATGAAAATAAAAATTTATTCATTCAATATACTTTGATTAAGGTGATATTATTTTAAATCAAACTTGCCTTGCATTTTGTACTTTGAAAGTTCATTGCCTTTCAACTTCCAAAGCATGAGGTATGCTAATTATATACCTCAAGCAAGATTTGGGATCTCATTTCCGCTTTCGTTAGACTCTAACAATATGAGAAAATGCAATTATGGTGAATTATGTGGAAACTCTTTCCATCTTGCATGTTCAACTTATGTTTCCAGTTCTGTCATTAACACCCATGCCAACCACCCCTAAGGTAATATTGACATGTTGTTAACTAAATCAACCATCAATAAGCATATTGATGAATCCATGATACATCATCTCAATATATTGATCTTAGCAAAATCCCTGAGTAACATCTCTAATAGATGCCCATAAAATAAATAAATTAATAAAATGACTCTTGTAAATAAAATACACTGATTATTGTATATTATATTGTACAAAATTAATTAATAATAATAAGCTGTAAAAAAGGAGTTTTTCACCTATAAATAGCCCAAAACTTCATGTATTTTTAATAATTCGATTTAACTCCTTTTCAGCTAATTCTTTCATAACTTCTTTATAAAATGTATAGTGAAATATAAAAATATAAACAAATTTCACCTTAAATAAATACTCCTAGATCACAAAGAGAAAAAGCTGTAAAGTCCTACTTCCCGGCCAAATTACCGCTCCGTATGAACTCTAAACTCATCAAAATCACTTTTAAAGTTTAAGTTAGAAAATTATCTATCCAATGAAAGTAGTTTCATTAAAATCGTAGCTCGTTTGCAAAATATGGGTTTTGGGACCTAGGTGTACATTTGTAGATATTGTAAATATTCTTTCTGTCTTCCTTTTTTATTTACTTTTCTTAATTAATAAAAATTCCAAAAAAAATTATGTGTTTATTTTATTTCTAGTATTTTATTATATTTTTATGTTATAAATATCTTTTATTAAAAATACAAAAAATAAAATAAAATTAGAAAAGTAAAAAAAAACATGCACTTATTGTTTGTTTTATTTTGTAAATTCTCCTTTCTCTTTTTTTATTTTATTTTCTTTTTAGTAGCCAACTTTTAATTTCTTTTTATTTTTATTTTCTCTACTCTAATCTCTCATTCTACCACCAACTTCCATTTAACTCCACCAATTCCCAATAATCTCCCATTCCACTCCAACTACTCCACCTTCATTTTTCTCCAACTTCCCATTCTTCTTCTTTATATTTATGTCCTCATCCTTACTTTTTCCCATCCACCATTCTTCAAGAAAAAGGAGAGAGTTTGGAGCATTTTGTTGGTGACAACGACTGAGCATCATCCTCAAGCGATGACCTCCTTCAGGCGAGATCTGCGACGACCATAATTGTCATGTCACGAGCTTTCCCATCAAGCTCACATAGCTTTTCCGATTTTTTTGGCCAACCAGATCGATGCTATGACAGGAGTCGAATGTAGATACTCTGCAAATCTGGCGAACCTCAGGTTTGTATTTCTCTATCTCAACTTTGTCATTTTTTATCTGATGTTTTTTAGTCTTGTTCATCTTCGTTGTTTCATTCACCACCTTCACCACCAAATCTTTATATCTTGTGTTTATTCCCTGTTTAAGAAAATTAAAATAATAGTTTAAAAAATTCAATCAAAACACAACAAAAAAATCAAAATAAAAATAAAAATTAAAAAGACGAACTTAACAGGTGCTCGACTTCCCCCTGTTGTTGTCGACCACCGCTACCCCCCCTCCAGCCATCACCGCCAACCGCCACCTCCAGCCATGCTCCCCTCACTATCGAGCCTTCCTCCCTTGCGTGGTCGCACCATTGCGTGCGACCGCCACCCATGTGGGTCACGCCGCCCTGCCGTTCGCTTCCTCCCCATGCACCTCCAAGCCGCGGCAACCCGCGACCCGATTCCTCCCTAGCTGCCACCGCTGCTTCCAGAAGCAGCATGCTAATGGCCCTCCCTCCACCTAATCGACGCATCTCTCCAGTTCGCATAGCCCTTTGCGTCGCAGCCATCCCCCTCCGCCGCCCGTGACATGCGCCACCGCCCCCTTCCACGTTGGTGCCCTAACCGCCTGATCGAAGAAGAAGAAGGTCCTTTTGTTTATTTTTTTATTTTGTGAAATTTGCATGTTGTCACCGTTATATTTTGTTAAGTACAAAAACATCCATGTGCATGTTTCAACTTGTTCATTTTTATTTTCTGTATTGCACTGATACCCCGATGTTAGCATATTGATTTGGATATCTATTTTAAATCATTTTATTTAAATGAAAAATGTCGGGGTTTTGAGCAATTAATTCTATATCATTTGGCTATTTATTTGGATTTTGTGAGATTTGGTAATTAACTAAAATTATTTTATTGATAATTTGTATATTTTACCCAGTTTGAGCTCTTAAATTCATATTTAACTCATGGTTGCTCCAAAAATTCCTCAAAAATCAGAAATTATGCCTTGACCAATGTTAATTAGTATCCAAATTTCATATAAATTGGTGTTATCTTGTGCCTTAAATAAATTATAAAGTGATTTTGGTAAATGATTTTTAGTTAAATCCACACAGATTTTTTGTGTGAAATTCTAACTCTCCTTGATTGCTTATATAGATACCTTTTGAGATAATTTGCTCTCTGGATGATTTGAAAATATGGATTTATTTGGAATTAAATACTAACTATCACTCTGCTTTCATTAAAAAACCATAAAAACTTCATATGTTGTTAGAAAATTATAAAAAAATTATTGTAGACTCACTTCCTCATGCTTAAGTTTTAGTAAATGTTTCATAATTTTTACATTCTGTTTGTGCAAAAAATTGTGTGAAATCCCTTAAAAAGTGTGCATTTTTCATTGTTGCATTTTAACCCGTTTGTGTGAAAAATTGAGTGAAAACCCAAAAAAAAGCGTGCATTTTTAAATTATTTCATTTTAACTCGTAAAATTCCAAAAAATGTGTTATGCATTTATCCCTTGATTAGGTTTCTAGGAAAAATATAATTTGTCTAAATCGAATTAAACTCGCATTAAAATTAATTTGTGTAAGTTGTGTCTATTCTTATTAGCTTAATTCACCTGCATTTTGCATTCGCATTCCTTTTGCATAATAAATACAAAAAAATCCGCATTGGAAACGTAGACCTAAGTATTATGAATTAACTCAATGTTGTTCCTTTGCCTCCTCCCTGTGTTCGATCCTAGATTTGCCTGGTATATAAATTTAAGTCGAGAAACTCCTTTTAGAGAACTTTTCTCGATTCTGCATGATTCGCTAAGTACCCAGATTACACGAGTACAAATTATATCATGTATTTAGTGACCCATCAGATGGCATCGTTGTCAGGAAGGCAAACGGCTTAGGGATTAAATTAGAAAATTAGATTTAGGTTTTCTCTCACTCAGGTAGTCTGACCCCCCGACCATCTTGTGATTAATCCATTTTTTTTCTCTTAATTATTTTTCTGATCATTTTTGTATATATTTTATTGTTTATGTCTCTAATATAAATTTTATGTTCCTTACGAGGGCCCGATGAACTTGGAGTGCATCGGGGGTCGACGGACGTGACATGCACTTATTGTTGAAGATCAAGGAATTTTTAATTTATTTTTTAGAGCATCTTCATATTTATAATTTTTTGTAACTATTGTGTTATAATAATTTAGGTAATCCACTCTTTACAACATCTCTTGTTTGAGAGCTCGCACTTGTATCTGGATTGGACATTTGACATGCTTGTTGCCATGTGGTTAATTGACGTAGCATAAGACTTGCACTCGCGGCTCTTAGATCATTTTTACTAGAGTAATTTTATTACTTGTGCTCGCAATCTTTAGGACCACACATCACATTTAGCGAGATGCACTTAGACCACAGATCTATTAATCCAAATTAAAATGTTCATCACCCGTTAGAAGAACTGCCTATCCAGGAATGGTTTTCTTGTTTGCGTCTCATATAGTACAAAATTTCAATTCTGTGTTGCATCCCGTATGTAGAGCGCAAGGATCACTATAAGTATTCTGAATTGGGCATGCATCATTGGTTTCAATACTTTCATCAATGTTTCTCGACTCCCTTCCCCTTGGTTTTTTTAAACTTAGACTAAAAGGAAATCGGGACTGATCGTTAGGTGTGTCGTGTTTGGTGGATTAATCAATTGATAACCGAACATATAATCATGGCTGCTAATCAGAGTTGACTAAAATTAACACTTGTTTTGGGAGAGCAAAATACTCACTATGCCTGTGCTATTGTGATCGTTGAGAGGTGAGGACGCATCCCTAGGACAGTGCCCAAAACCTACTTATAAACCTTGCATAATTGGACGTATATTGGGTTATCACCTAAAATTGAAAAGGTAAACAGTCAGACTCTTGCAACCATCATTGTGCTGAGTAGGTGAACCCAAGTTTTGCTCTTGTGTTTGTATGTTTGTATTATTCGGTGCTCTCGCACGCTTTCTTCTTTGATCTGCTTTGTTCTCCCATCTCTCTTTAACGATGCTGGATTATTGGTCGTCTTATCCAAGTCACTCTTCCTCGACCATATTCAGACTATCTCCACCCTCGTATTCCTCCTCATACCCATACCCCGACCGTGAAGTCAGAACTCTGGCTGACTTCCTTGCTTCTTCGTACTTCTCACCTATCCCACATTATTACCACACTGACCCACATCCACCCTAGATTGACTCACAATATTCTCGTGCGCTTGGTGGAATCAAGGAACAAATCGAAGAGTAAGGCACTGTAGAGACAAATGATTAACATAATCATTTGGCCTCATGATGAGCGCAAAAATGACCACTCAGATAAAGGTGCTAAGCAGTCGTTGCGACCCAAGCGATCAAGTGCGAACAATCAAGAAAAAAGTAGACCACCAATAGAAATAAAATCAATCAAAAATGCGATAGCGGTCTCGCTATTAGATTAACCTGGTATAGCGACCAGGGTCGAACACAAGGAGCACGAGTTGGCCTCTCGGCCTACGAAGTAGTCAAAACGAGAAATAAAATAAAAGAAGCAAATATTTTTGGTGGTTTTTAATGTGTTAAGAAAATAAGACAAGTAAATAAACACACACTTCAACAATTTATTAAAAGCATTAAAAATCAACCAAAAATTCAAACAAAAATATTTTTATGTGTTTTATAATTTTTAGTGTTTTTGATGAATTTTTGAGAATTTTCTGATGTTAATTTAATTTTCTAACAATCAAAAAGTAGCTAAAACAGTAAGTACTGTCCAGCCAAGCTAAAAGGGCCCAGATAAAATATCTAAAGACACCAAATAAGCTGGGAGGTAATTTTCCTGTAATGAGAATAAAACAAGGAAAATTTAGGCACCTATTTTATTGTTTTAGGATTTTTAATTGATTTACTAGAATTTTTATAAGATTTTGAGTGTTTTTTCAATTTTTAGTGGTTTTCAGTTATGAAAAATAGCCAAAATTGGCTAGAAAATAAAACACAACAAAACAAACAATAGACAATTTTTTTGTAATTTTTAGAAACTATTTGATATTTTGTTGTGATTTTTAAAGTTAGACAGTAACAAAAATGGAGGTTTTTTAATTTTTTAAAATATCAAATGAAAACAAAAATGTCCTAAAAAATCCTCGAAAATTTTACACTATGGCAGGAGCCATGTATCCAATTTTCGTTGGATTTGGAGGTAATTTGCTATTTTATTCAAAAATAAAGAGGGGGCACAGTGCACAGGGACCAAAGTGCAAATACCCAAGAGTCTGGGGGGTCTGGTGCAATTAATCCAGGAAGTCACGCACGTCGCGCGTTCCTGAGGCACTCAGGGACCTAAATGTGAAGAAAATAAGTTCTGAGGGCCTTTTGGTAACAGGTACCAAAAGCCCAAGGGCTTATATGCAAATAACCCAATATATAACACACATGCTCAATTAAAATACGCACAGGGGTATAAATGCAAATAAACAAAAACTTTCATTCAATTGATAACAACCAGAACTACAGGGTAGATAATGTAAAAAGCCCAGAAGAGCACGTGTCGATGCACGTGTCAGACCACACACAGGGGCATATCAGTAAATAAATGCAAGCACACGGGTATCTATGCAAATATCCCAAAACTAAACAACTAAACTAACTAATTACAGGACTAAATACGATGTGAAATAAACAGAAGGGCCTAAGGGTAAATTACCCTTTATTAATGCGGACCGCAGGATGGACGCCACATGTGGGATCAAACGGTGATGGGCGACTGGGGGTCCAACGCTGCACACCTCGGCGTGATCCAACGCTCGGGGTTAAGCCACGTGGTGTGATCAACGGTCGTGGTTCTCTGTGGCTAACCCACGAGCATCGGGCGGCTGGGATCGGTCCACCTCAGATCTGACGGTGAAGGCGGCTCCGGGAAAGGACGGTCTAGATAAGAGCTGGAGCAGGAGGGCTGATCGAACGGCGTCTGAAGGTCGAGGAAGAACAGGTGGCCGGCGAAGTTCGCCGGCCTCGTGCGTGCGCTCCTGACCTCCCCTGCTGCGCCTGAGGATTGGAGAAGCTCCGGCGTGGCGCTGCGCAGCTGCTGGTGTCCTCCGATGACCCAGCCGAGCTCTGTAGAGCTCCGGCGAGGTCGGCAGAGGCGAAGCTCCTGGCTCGATGTTGAAGGACCTCAGATGGCCCTCATTGAACCTGTAAAACAGTCCAGGAGACTCACGGGTCGAGGGCAAACTGCCTCGAACCGGTTAGGCGGAGTGACGGTGAACGATGGGGCGCTGTGGGTGAGCTCCGGCGAAGGGGGGACGGGGGAGCTCGAGCCCCAGCTCCTGTGCGAGCTGGGTTGGATGGGGATATGGAGAAGGTGTGTGGGAAGGAGGCGAGGGCGATGATGAAGCCCGATGATCGATTGGGGGTCGGTCGTGGACGAAATCGACGATGGACGGCGGAGCGACGACTTGGGGGTAATGGGAAATCAACTAAAAGGGAAGACCTAAGAGGTTACCTGGGTGGACGAGGAGACTGGGGATGAGCTTGCGCAGCTCCGGGTCGTCGCCTCGAGGAGCGTCTCCCTCCGTGGCTCAATGCTCCTGAAGGTGGCGGAGCAAGGCGGCGATGCTCGCCGGATCAGTGGTCTCTCTTCCTCTCCTTGCTTCGACAACACCGGAGGCGAGCTGTCACTCTCGCGCACACACTGGAGCTCACTTGGGGTGGCATCAAATGACCGAAGATGAGATTTGAGGTGGTGGAGTTCGAGCTAAATATGGGTGCGGGTCCGGCTAGAAGAGGTCGGGTAGGGTGATCGAGCGCGCGGATCCCGATGTGGATACCCCGGCGAGGGTCTCGGATGTAGCATTAAGGAGTCGGACCCGGGATTTAGGTGGTAGGCGATCGGGTTTAGTGGGGAAAAATCCGAGAAGATGGGTACCCGCTAAGGACCCGTGTGAAGTGGTCCTGAGGGGGGGGGGGTAGTTGACCGGGCGGTCAACAATCCCCAGGACCAATGAGAAAAGGCCACGTGGCTGGATTTTGAAATTAAAATTAAGGGTAGCAAATGGCCGATTTAGTGAAAACTTAAAACATGATATATTTTTATTTTATTTTTTTCTATTTTTTAGTGATTTTTAATAATTTTTTCGCACTAAAAATAAGGTATATACATAATATGTTATATATAGGTATATGTACACTATATAAGGTTTTTAATTTTTGTTTTTTCAATTATTATTTTTACGCAATTTCATTCCCATTTTATATTTTATTTATTTATTTTATAAAATAAGGAATAAAAGGATATTTTTATTTCATTTTTATTATTTATATACATAGGTGAAATAAATACAAATATAAATTTATATACATGGTATATTTACAATATATTTTTGTGTTTTTACTTTTGTTATTTTTATTTTGTTTTTGTTTTAATTGTTTTTATTTTATTTATTTACACTATATAATATAGGATATTTACAAGAATTTTGGAAATTAATTTAATTTATTTATAAGGATAAATAGGGATGATGAAACTATGTACAAGGTGCTTATGTACATGAATGAGATTTTTTGTTTCTTTTTAATTAATTTTTTTTATATTTTTATATTGATTTTATATTTATAAATATTTACAAGCATATTTTTGTGAGGAAAATACATTTATTTTATTTACATTAATATTTACACACATGAGCCCCTATCTCCCTCTACTTTGGCTTTTATGTGGTCAGGCCCATGCTGAGCACTCCCTTGGGTTAGGTTGCTCAATATTTATTCTAAATATTTCCCTCTTTTTCTTTTTAATCTTTATTCTTTTATTTTTGCACAAAAACATGCTAATTATAGGTTTTTACACAATGCATGCTTTTGGTAATTATCTGTATTTACACATATCTACATGCATTTGCAAACGTTTTTGTAGCTAAAATATAAGAATAAAGAGTGATGAACGAGTATTCATCACCCCCTATACTTAACTTTGCTAGTCCCTTAGCAAACACTTATTTGAAAAAGAAGTGAAAAAGAAATAAAGAAAAAGAAAAAGAGAATGTACATGGATCAAGGCTGATTATTAAACTTGCCTTCATTAAATTAAGGTATGGAGCTCGATCAGATCTTTGGATTATTAATGTGTCGGAACCTTATTTGGACTTAAGTCTAAAACTCAACAGCCTCTAAGTTCCACTAATCTATAACCAAGACTCCTCAATGCTCCAGATCAGAATAAGTCATCAATCACAAACCCTGAAGACCATGAATCTTTTCTTGTCCTGTGAATGTGAGGTCTAAGCTCTCCACCTCAGAAATGGCAACTTGACAACCCTCCCCAATAAGGTAACTCTATGACCTCAATCTGGCCACTTTTTCCTCGAGGAGCGGGGTATTCCCTTCTAAGTTCAAGTTCAACCGGCTCAAGAAGAGGAGGAAGAAGAGAATGGGTCAAGGCCAGTGTAGCCAAGTACCCTTGGGAGCTTGACCAGTGTAGCCAAGTCTCCCTGCTGCAAGCTACATCAGGTGGATCATGATACTCAAGCTTTGCTTATTGCACTCTATATACATACTCCGGTGGGATTATCATTTTCTCTCAGACCCACCATTTTTTTGGAGTTATTTTCTTTTTGCACATTTTTTTTTCGAGTGCATCTATACAACATATACATGTGCAGCATATATACAAGGAGTTTTTCCTCTTGAGCCAGTAGACTATCCCTCTTTTGAAGCTTTATCGCAACCCACAACTCCCGTCGTTAGACCTCATGGCAACCAGACCAAGTTGAGACGCACTTCCTTCACTAAAAGAAGAAGAGAGGTTCCGTCTAGAAGTACTACCCTCATATGCTACCCCAAGTCAAGGAAGACTGCCTCCTCACCACCTCATCCGTAGAGAGCTCGGTGCATAGTGCTGGTGTTCAAGTAAAGCCATAATCTATATGAGTCATGTGTTGTTGTTAAGTGCTCTACTTTGGCTCATTGAGATGACATGTGATCATAGCCTAGTGGACTCAAAGAATTAAGTCACCATGGACCTGAAAAGCCTTAAACCTAATCTCTATAAGGTTCCTCTTAGAAGTTAGGTGGATTAAGATCTTAATCAAGCTCCATTTCTCAATTTGATTCCAGGCTAGTTTAAATGTCAACTATCATCCATAAAAACTATATACATATGTACAAAAGATGCTATTTAAACAAATTTTTACAAACATGCAAAATTTTTGAAAAATGTTTTGAAATCATGTATGGATGATGCATGAAGTGCAAGTTTTGCAAAAAGATATTTACACAAATTTACACACGATTTTTGCAAACTTTTGATTTTCAAAACATTTTGGAAAAAATTTTGTACTATATACATAATTTTGATAAGAAAATATTTACACAAACTTTACACAAAAGATTTTTGAAATCATTTTTACAAAAATAATTTGTACACTAGCTATTTATGTGCAACTAAAAGAAGTTTATGTACATGAAAAATTTTTAAATTTTGAGGTTTTTAGCCATTTTATTTATTAACACACTCACACAAAGTACGAGTTATGGCTAAAGTATATATGAAATATATACACATCCCCCTATACGTAGCTCGAACGATGTCCTCAGAGTCAAGAGCGATGAAGAAGACATAACTCGTGCTAGGTTTAGGGAAGTGAAAAGAGAGGCTATATACAAGGAAGAATGAATGAAATAGAAAAGTCAAGAGGGTCTCGGGTCTTCCCCCTTTACTTAGGATCAAGTAATCATAAGTATAGCAGGCTGTATACTAAGGGAAAAGCCGAGTGGGGAATGTACAGGGTCTACCCCCCCTATACTTAGGGTGAAATATCCCTAAGTATAGGCAGTAAAAACAGGGGTAGACAGAAACAAAAGAAATACCCAAAGGTCTCACATACCCCCTATACTTAGGGTAAAGTGCACCCTAAGTATAGCATAATCAAAAGATGAAGAAAGGGATGTGGGACTAAAGAATGTAGTGATATAGACATCTGGATCTATACAAGGCGGAGGGATAGAGAATACTCAAGCGTGAGATGCATTAGATGTGAGTCAAAAGACAACATCTCACGCAAAATGAATCGGGGCAAGATCAACGACATGCGGCTCATGATCTAGAAATGGATTGAGCCGCTGGCCGTTCACTCGAAAGGTACTCTCAGAAGACAACTCAGATATATCAATGCTACCGTTGTCGTGTACCTTTCTGGCCACGTAGGGTCCCTTCCATTCGCTCTGTAGCTTCCCTGGAAACAAACGAAGCCTCGCATCAAACAGCCATACTCTCTGTCCAATCTCAAAATGCTTGTGGTTGATATGAGAATCATGCCACTCCTTCACTCTCTCCTTATATTGTAGGCTGTTTGAGAAAGCAGTATCTCTAAGCTCTTCCAGGGCGGCTAACTCTGCCCTCCTCTGGTCTCCCATACCATCTGGATCCATGAGTATATCAGTAACTGCCCAAAGTGACTTGTGCCTCAGCTCAACAGGTAAATGGCACTGCTTGCCATATACGAGGCGAAAGGGAGATGTGCCCAATGGAGTCTTGAAAGATGTCCTATATGCCCACAAGACCGAGTCCAAAAGCTGTGACCAATCCTTTCGGTCAGGGCGGACGACTTTCTGCAATATAGTCTTGATCTCCCTATTCAACACCTCGGCTAGACCATTCGTCTGTGTATGGTAAGGTGTAGCAACACGATGGTCTATACCGAACTCGCTAGCAAGGGCCTTCACCTGGTCGTTGATGAAGTGAGACCCCCCATCAGAAATCAGAACTCGTGGGACCCCGAACCGCGTGATGATGTGCTTCCTCAAAAATCTGCAAACTGTCCTCGCATCAGCGGCTCGGGCGGGGATGGCCTCAACCCAACGACTAACGTAATCCACGGCCAATAGAATGTACTCAAATCCCTGACTCTTAGGGAATGGACCCATGAAATCGATGCCCCATGCGTCAAAAACCTCACAGAAGTGAATGGGCTGCATCGGCATCATATCACGCTGTCCACAAGTGCCCATCCTCTGACAGTCAGTACACCTCTTCACGAACTCGTCAGAGTCCTTGAAGAGGGTTGGCCACCACAAGCCGAATTGGAGCACTTTCTGTGCCGTTCTCCTCCCAGAATGATGTCCTCCTGCCTCAAGCTTGTGGCAGTAAGTGAGGACGCTTTGGTGTTCCTCCTGAGGAATACACCAACGCCAGAAGCTATCCCCTCCTTCGTGGTAAAGGATGGGATCCTCCCAGTGGTAGGACTTGGCCTTCGCAAGGAAGGTCTCAAGCCTCTGCCTGGGCCAATCTTGTGGGACCTTCCCAGCAACGAGAAAGTTCACAATATCGGCATACCACGGGAGTGAGGCGATAGCAAGGATCGCCTCATCTGGGAAGGTATCTCGAATAGGGTCAATCTGCTCAAACTCCTCAGGCTGCTCTAAACGGGAGAGATGACCCGCCACCACATTCTTGACTCCAGGCTTATCCTTAATCTCAATGTCGAACTCTTGGAGTAGAAGGATCCATCTAGTGAGTCTGGCCTTGGCATCCTTCTTTGCCATGAGGTACCTGATGGCGGTGTGATCTGTGTACAAAGTCACTCTAGATCCAATGATATAAGATAGGAACTTATCTATGGCAAACACTACGGCTAGCATCTCCTTCTCTGTGACCGTGTAATTTCGCTGGGCGGAATCCAATGTGCGGCTAGCGTAGTGGATAGGAAACGGGACTCCATCCCTCCTCTGTCCCAGCACTGCCCCTACAGCAAAATCGGAGGCATCTGTCATGATCTCGAATGGGAGAGACCAATCAGGCGGCTGGAAGACAGGAGCCTCAATAACACACTGTTGGAGAGTCGCAAAGGACGAAAGACACTTGTCATCGACAAGGAACTCGGTGTCTTTCGTCAAGAGGTCAGTCAACGGCCGGGCAATCCTGCTGAAATCCAGAATAAATCTCCTATAAAATCCAACGTGCCCCAGGAATGACCGTAGCTGCTTCAAATTGGACGGCGGTGCGAGTTTTCTAATGACATCCACCTTGGTCGGATCAACCTCCATGCCCCTGTTGGAGAAGATGTGGCCAAGCACCGTCCCTTGTGTCACCATGAAGTGACTCTTCACCCAAGATAGAACCAAATGGTACTCAATACATCGCTGGAGTACTCGGTCTAGGCAGTTAAGACAGTCGAATCCGTCGCCGTAGATCGAGAAATCATCCATGAAGACCTCCAAACACTCCCCTACCATGTCCGAAAAGATCGACAACATGCACCTCTGAAAAGTCGCAGGGGCATTGCATAGCCCAAATGGCATGCGTCGAAAGGCATATGTACCAAAGGGACAGGTAAAGGTGGTCTTCTCCTGATCCTCAGGAGCGATGGCCACCTGGTTGTAGCCTGAGTACCCATCCAGGAAGCAATAATGGCTCTTCCCTGCCAGTATCTCAATGATCTGGTCAATAAAAGGCAGGGGAAAATGGTCCTTCTTGGTGGCCTGGTTGAGTCTCCTGTAGTCAACACATACCCTCCAAGAGGTGGGTACTCGTGTAGCAATCTCCTCTCTCGACTCACTGATCACAGTCGTGATGCCCGTCTTCTTGGGCACCACATGCAAGGGGCTAACCCACTTGGAGTCGGAAATGGGATAAATGAAATCTGCACTCCACCATTTTGATATTTCCTTCATCACTACCTCTCTCAGGTTGGGGTTCAGTCGCCGCTGGAACTCACGCGAAGGCTTCTCCCCCTCCTCGAGATAAATATGGTGGGAGCACACTGATGGACTAATCCCATGGAGATCTGCTACACTCCATCCGATCTCCTTACGGTTCTTTTCAAGAACCCCCATCAAACGGGATTCTTGATCTCCAGTCAGATCGGCGGAGATGATGACTGGGTACATCTCAGGTTCGACCGCAAGGAACCGATACTTCAGCGAAGTAGGGAGCGGCTTCAGCTCTGGACAGCTGGGTGCTGGCAAATCTGGCCTCGGAAGAAGGTGCGTGAATGCTGCTAAGTCTGCCAAATCTGCCTGGGAGAAAGAATACGAGCTCTCGCAAACTAGATCTGGAGAAGGCTGCTCAACTGTGCTGTCTCTGATCTGCTCTGCCTCTACATCCTCCTCATCTGTAGGCTCAGGTGGACTCAGGTCTGGCATCTGGTCATCACAATCTGCCCAATCAGACTCTGAATCCGAGGTATCTGCATCAAACAAGGTGGCATCAGTACCACCGTCACACAAGGTGGCCTCAGTACCACCATCACTAGCAACCGTGTCGCGGTCGAGAACCGGCTCTGCTGCCTCTGTAGTATCATGGAACAGGGTTGTGCTCTCCAAGCTCTCCTCTGCTGTCATCTCTGCCTCAGTGGTGTCTGGAAATGAGAGGATGGCCTGTGCTGAAGGGTCTGCCCATGCTGCCTCATCATCTGTGATCACAAAATCACAGTCCTGGTGGATGTCTAACTCGGCCTCTGTCAGCTGCTCTGTATCTGTGCTGGTCTCGGAGCATGCTCTCTCTCTGGCTCTATAGTCCTCGACCGTCTCTATTTGTACACTCTCGCCGTCGACGCGAAAATATACCTTCCCGCTATCATGATCAGTCACCGCCTTGGTTGTGGCCAAGAACGGACGACCGAGTATGATGGGGGTATCGGCCACTGCATCAGGAATCTCCATGTCCAACACTACGAAGTCCACGGGGAATTGCAGGCCCTGAATAGTGACGATAACGTCTCGCAACAACCCCTTCAGCCTCTTGACAGATCGATCAGCAAACTGAAGGACTGTCCTGCTCTGTCAAAGAGTGCCCAACTCGAAGCGGTCGAGAAGGGCTGCCGGAAAGAGGTTGATAGACGATCCGCTATATTCAATAGAGTCCGGTCGAACCTCTGCTCACTAATCTGACATCTGACATACGGGGCTCCTGAATCTGGCCTCTTGGTCGGCAGACGGTTCTGGATCGCGATGCACGTGGCTTTCGTCAGCACATGTATCTCTGAATGATGGTTCCTCCTCCTCCTCCTGACTGTGGTCCTATCTCTCAAAGATCGCTGGAGAAGGGGGATGTGCTGCAAAGCCTCCTGAAGGGTCAGTTGTATGTGAAATCTGTCGATCAAGCTCTGGCTGAACTCCTCCTGCTCTCTCTTTTTTTGGGTCATTTTCTCTTTTCTTCCCCTTCCCCATCTGAAGGGCTCTAGGGAAGGGGATCACAGGGTCCTTCACAAATGAAGGACTAGGAAAAGGCCTAGACGGCTCGACGGCCGGATCCGCACATACATCAATCACCACAGTGGGACCAGAAGAAACTAAACCTTTTCCTTTATTCACAACAATATTCTGAGATACATCAGCATGAGGAAAAACAACATCTCTATCTACAAAAACACCGGTGGCCTCAGTGCCACCACGGGCGGGCTCTGCTGCTGGACGTCTCGCGGCCTCAGTACCGCGGGCTGGCTCGGCTACTCTGGTGGCATCAGCACCACCTCCTCGAACTGGTGAAGTGGCGGCCTTAGTACCGCCGGTGGAATCAGCATCCTTGGTGGCATCAGTACCACCATCATTATCGCGTGCGGCCTCAGTACCGCTCTCCTCCTCCTCATCTGGCACCCTGGGTGGATCCTCGAGTCGTCGCTCAGATGAGGCGCCGCCTGCTGGTGCTCTACCGCTCCTAAGTGTAACAAAATCAGCATCAAATAGATCCGAAGACATATCATCAAATGGATCACTAGGAGTGGCATGCTCAGTGGAAACTACCTGCTCAGATTTCCTCTTCACGTTGTTTGGATTCGGCTCTATCTGTGCAGGGATGGCGGCCTTCCCTCTCATCAGGTCCCGTATCTCCTGGCGGAACTCATACATCTCCCGTCGAAAAGTAGCCTGCTGATCCGTGAGGAGGCGGGCTATGTCACCCAAGGCAGGGCTCTCGTGGGAGCTCGACGGGTAGCCTCTCTGGTGATGAGGCTGCTGGGCCTAGTGCTTCTGCTGCTGAGAGGGGTAGGAGGATGGATGCTGCTGCTGTGACTGGTGAGCCTGTTGCTCACGTCTCCAAGACTTTCCCTGCTGCTGATAGGGACGAGGAACGAAGGATGACTGCTGGTGTGGATGGTAGGCTGGGGGCTACTGCTGCTGGTGATCCCTCTGCTGGCCATACTGCCCTCCCTGACTGGATGACTGCTGCTGGGGCTGGGTACCTCCACTCCCCAACCTGAATCCGGGATGGTCTCATCGGATCCCAGGCTGGGGACGGTCATACCAAATCCCGTTGACATCCATGGACGGCTCTGCGTCGTACTGGGCTGGCGGGTGTACTGCCAGAGGCTGATCCGGCTGGTATACCACCATATGCAGGTCTGGAGATGGTGGTGACTGGTAAGAGGGCTGCTGCGGCGGGTACGGCTCCGCCTGTACAAGATGAACCTGTCTAGGCTGCTGAAAGGAGCTGGAGCGCTGGGACGAGCTGTTGCTGCCGCTGGTATCGCCTCGCGACTGAAGACGGGGCTGGGAAGCCGTCTGTGCCTCCTTGAGACACATGAGCTGGGTCTTCATGTCGCTCAGAGTCTGTGCCATCTGCTCCATCTGAGTGATGCCCTGGCACTGCTTCTTCTCGATCAGCTCCATGCGGTCCAACGTCTCGCTGATGATACCCATATCCGCAGCGGATGACTCTGCCTGTGCTGCTGCAACTACGGATGAACTGGATGGACTAGCATCGACCCGTGCTATCCTATGGTACTACACGGGTCCTGGCTGCTGCTGGGGTCTCCCCTGAGTGTACAACCGGGTCTGGGACATCACCATATAGTTCTCGGCCATCTCCTCGAAGATGGCCCAGACCTGGTCGTGATCCTTGGCGAAATAGGACCCGCCACAAGAAGCATTCACCAGGCCCTGGAGCTCTGGTGTCAGCCCGCTGAAGAAGCTCTGCACAAGGTTCGGCTTCGAGATATCATGGTGCGGGCATCGATCTGTGAGCTCACGGAACCTCTCCCATGCCTCATGGAATTGCTCGTTGGGGAGCATGGAGAAGTTGCTGATGAGGGCCCTCGCTGCATTGGTCCGCCCGAGTGTATAGTACTTGTTCAAGTACTCAGTGTGGAGCTGCTCCCAGGTGTAAACAAACTTCCCCAAATGCTTCAGCCAGGTGGCTGCTCTGTCTGCTAGGTAGAAGGGGAAGGCGATCATCCGAATCGTATCCTGGTCCACATGACGGTCGTGGACAGTACTGCAGATCATCAAGAACTCTTGGAGGTGGAGATGGGGCTCCTCGGTGGCAAGTCCGTGAAAACGGGGAAGCATCTGCAGGGTGTTCGGGGGGAACTTAAAGTCCCCCACGATAGCAGGTACCACCACCCACTGATGCATCAGTGTAGATCCGGGGTTGTGCAACTCCCGCATCGGTCTCGGTGGTCCCCCTGCCGCGGCAGCTGCCGCTGTAGCGGCGGCTGCTGCTGCTGCTGCGGCTCATGCCTCTGCATCTGGTCCGTCCTCAGGCTCGCTCTGATCTCTCTCTGCTCTGAGTCGCTCCAACTCTCTCCTCATCACAATCATGAAAGCTCCCTGATCCCTCAGCTGCTGCTGCACTATCTCTAACGAGGCGATCAGGGTGGAGTTGATCGCTCCCTGGTCCATCACGATGTGCTCTATCCTGGAGCGGTCCTCTGAACTACCGGCCATGACGTCTGCAAAATCAAATGAGCCATTCTCAGGTGCTGTCAAATCTGCTATTCTCTCCTCTGGCTCATATCTCTCAGAACCGAAAGAAACGGGGTCGAGGGGGAATAGGAAGGAATCATACTCGGGCTCGGAGTACTGGTCTAGGCTCTCGCGAGCCAACCTAGATGATTGGGTAGACGTGCCCGAAAGCGTTGCAACCAGAGGCTGCCTAAGAGAGCGTCTACCCATCATCGTGATCTGGTCGAGTAGGGCGGATGAGAACTGGAAAAACTATGATCAAAATGCAAACCCCCGGTTCACCAACGCAACGAGAGCTGAAGACCATAAAAGTTCGGTCAAATTATCTTGTCAATTTTTATTAGGTGAACACACAAGATATCAGAGCGCTTACGTGACCTGTTAGGATACCCGATACTATCCCAACCGACTGGCCCGCACGGAAGAGTCGGTAGTCAGCTGGAAATAGCACCGGAGGGCTCTACCTAGGGTGCGAGTCACTCTCTCGCTCAATCAAACCAAACAATGAGGGGGTTGCTCTCCCCAAGACAAATTTTTAAGGTGAGCGTCTTTTAGGGTCAATAGTTTTAGTCAGTCCCAATTTTATGGTTTTTCTTTTTTTAGTATTTTTCAAATAAAAACAAACGCCTAATGAATTTTCCGGTTCTCCTGGTTATTTAGTCCAAAACAGGGGGGAGAAGACGAAAAAGCCGATGCACGATAAATCAATGATGCATGCAAAGTCAGAAAGGCGTACCTGTCTCCAGCACTCTACATGCAATATGATCCGCGCATAAATGTAAAGACAGAAATAAACTACCTAAATGATGCAGCGATGAAAACTGAGTCCTAGATGAGCAAGTTCTACTCGCAGAACCATCTAACTGGTCACCATCCTACAGGCCAAAGGTCCGGTCTTGGTCTACCCCTCCTCTGCCCGACAAATCGGGGGTAGGAGAAAGCGCTTTGTGGGGTAGACTACGGCACGTAAGCCACGAAGGAAAATGAGTCAGTTATTTTTATTAATTGATTATTAGTAGGTCCAATTAAGCGAACTATAGGAGCAGGCAGATAATTAAGTGTGGGGACCCTACTAATTACGGCACAAGCAAGT
Organism: Ottelia alismoides; assembly: GCA_037367405.1. Classification (NCBI taxonomy): domain Eukaryota; kingdom Viridiplantae; phylum Streptophyta; class Magnoliopsida; order Alismatales; family Hydrocharitaceae; genus Ottelia; species Ottelia alismoides. The sequence goes on along the minus strand of JAZKJV010004281.1, from coordinate 866,470 downwards.
ATAAAATCCTAAATCTAGGGGCTCGATCAAAAACCGCGTAAACACTGGAAAAGGCAGTAAAAAAAGAAAAGAAAATAAAGTCGCGATAAAACCGCAAAAATACCTAAGGGTCCCCCGAGCACACCGGTGCTCGGTGAAACAGACCCGCTAAGCAAATAAAGTCCATAAGTCCAGTCTCTGAGTCCCTGTATTATTACAATAATAATCAGAATAAAAATAAAACCTCTCCCACTCAACTCTCTCTCGCTCTCTCCTGCGGCTCCGTAAAGAAGGGAGCAGCCTCCAAGTCCTGTGGGTGCGTCGGCTCCTCGAAAGTCGCCTCCGCGATCCTCGGGCTCTCGCAAGAAATAGAGACAAGTGGTCAGACCGAAATAATCAAATAATAATAACAGAAGAAGAAGTGAAACTGAAATGGGTGTATATATGCAAAAATGGAAAATAAAATAAACACTCAAAATAAAACAAAAATAAAAACAAAAGAAAAGAAAATAAAGCAAAATAAAACAAAAATAAAATATAGACAAAAGCCGCGAGAAAGCCGCGCGCTCTGAAAGAGCCGCGAAAAGCCGCGAAAACAAAAACGAAAATAAAATAAAAACTACTAAGCCGTGCTCCCCGGCAACGGTGCCATCCTGATAAGCGCAAAAATGACCACTCGGATAAATGTGCTAAGCGGTCGTTTCGACCCAAGCGATCAAGTGCGAACAATCAAGAAAAAAGTAGATCATCAATAGAAATAAAATCAATCAAAAATGCGATAGCGGTCTCGCTATTAGATTAACCTAGTATAGCGATCAGGGTCGAACACAAGGAGCACGGGTTGGCCTCTCGGCCTACGAACTAGTCACAAAGAGAAATAAAATAAAAGAAGCAAATATTTTTGGTGGTTTTTAATGTGTTAAGAAAATAAGACAAGTAAATAAACACACACTTCAACAATTAACTAAAAGCATTAAAAATCAACCAAAAATTCAAACAAAAATATTTTTATGTGTTTTATAATTTTTAGTGTTTTTGGTGAATTTTTGAGAATTTTCTGATGTTTATTTAATTTTCTAACAATCAAAAAGTAGCTAAAACAGTAGGTACTGTCCAACCAAGCTAAAAGGGCCCAGATAAAATATCTAAAGACCCCAAATTAGCTGGGAGGTAATTTTCTTGTAAAGAGAATAAAACAAGGAAAATTTAGGCACCTATTTTATTGTTTTTGGATTTTTAATTGATTTAGTAGAACTTTTATAAGATTTTGAGTGTTTTTCAATTTTTAGTGGTTTTCAGTAATGAAAAATAGCCAAAATTGGCTAGAAAATAAAACACACCAAAACAAACAGTAGACAATTTTTTTGTAATTTTTAGACACTATTTAATATTTTTTTATGATTTTTAAATTTAGACAGTAACAAAAATGGAGGTTTTTTAATTTTTTAAAATATCAAATGAAAACAAAAATGTCCTCAAAACTCCTCGAAAATTTTACACTATGGCAGGAGCCATGTATCCAATTTTCGTTGGATTTGGAGGTAATTTGCTATTTTATTCAAAAATAAAGAGGGGGCACAGTGCACAGGGACCAAAGTGCAAATACCCAAGAGTCTGGGGGGTCTGGTGCAATTAACCCAGGAAGTCACGCATGTCGCACGTGCCTGAGGCACTCAGGGACCTAAATGTGAAGAAAATAAGTTCTGAGGGCCTTTTGGTAACATGTACCAAAAGCCCAAGGGCTTATCTGCAAATAACCCAATATATAACATACATGCTCAATTACAATACGCACATGGGTATAAATGCAAATAAACAAAAACTTTCATTCAATTGATAACAACCAGAACTATAGGGTAGATAATGTAAAAAGCCCAGAAGAGCACGTGTCGATGCACGTGTCAGACCACACAAAGGGGCATATCAGTAAATAAATGCAAGCACACGGGTCTCTATCCAAATATCCCAAAACTAAACAACTAAACTAACTAATTACAGGACTAAATACGAAATGAAATAAACAGAAGGGCCTAAGGGTAAATTACCCTTTATTTATGCGGACCGCAGGATGGACGCCACGTGAGGGATCAAACGGTGATGGGCGACTGGGGGTCCAACGCTGCGCTCCTCGGCGTGATCCAACGCTCGGTGTTAAGCCACGTGGTGTGATCAACGGTCGTGGCTCTCTGTGGCTAACCCACGAGCATCGGGCGGCTGGGATCGGTCCTCCTCAGATCTGACGGTGAAGGCGGCTCCGGGAAAGGACGGTCCAGATATGAGCTGGAGCAGGAGGGCTGATCGAACGGCATCTGAAGGTCGAGGAAGAACAGGTGGCCGGCAAAGTTCGCCGGCCTCATGCATGCGCTTCTGACCTCCCCTGCAGCGCATGAGGATCGGAGAAGCTCCGGCGTGGCGCTGCGCAGTTGCTGGTGTCCTCCGATGACCCAGCCGAGATCTGTAGAGCTCCAACGAGGTCGGCGGAGGCGAAGCTCCTGGCTCAATGTCGAAGGACCTCAGATGGCCCTCATTGAACCTGTAAAACAGTCCAGGAGACTCGCGGGTCGAGGGCAAACTGCCTCGACCCGGTTAGGCGGAGTGACGGTGAACGATGGGGCGCTGTGGGCGAGCTCCGGCGAAGGGGGACAGGGGTGCTCGAGCCCCAGCTCCTGTGCGAGCTGGGTTGGATGGGGATATGGAGAAGGTGTGCGGGAAGGAGGCGAGGGCGATGGTGAAGCCCGATGATCGATTGGGGGTCGGTCGTGGACGAAATCGACGATGGACGGCGGAGCGGCGACTTGGGGGTAATGGGAAATCAACGAAAAGGGAAGGCCTAAGAGGTTACCTGGGTGGAGGAGGAGACTGGGGATGAGCTTGCGCAGCTCTGGGTCGTTGCCTCGAGGAGCGTCTCCCTCCGAGGCTCGATGCTCCTGTAGGTGGCGGAGCAAGGCGGCGATGCTCGCCGGATCAGTGGTCTCTCTTCCTCTCCTCGCTTCGACAGCACCGGACGCGAGCTGTCACTCTCGCGCACACACTGGAGCTCACTAGGGGTGGAATCAAATGACCAAAGATGAGATTTGAGGTGGCGGAGTTCGAGCTAAATATGGGTGCGGGTCCGGCTAGAAGAGGTCGGGTAGGGCGATCGAGCGTGCGGATCCCGATGTGGATACCCCGGCGAGGGTCTCGGATTGAGCATTAAGGAGTCGTACCCTGGATTTAGGTGGTAGGCGATCGGGTTTAGCGGGGAAAAATCAGAGAAGATGGGTACCCGCTAAGGACCCGTGTGAAGTGGTCCTGGGGGGGGGGAGTTGACCGGGCGATCAACAATCCCCAGGACCAATGAGAAAAGGCCACGTGGCTGGATTTTGAAATTAAAATTAAGGGTAGCAAATGGCCGATTTAGTGAAAACTTAAAACATGAAATATTTTTATTATATTTTTTTCTATTTTTTAGTGATTTTTAATAATTTTTTCGAACTAAAAATAAGGTATATACATAATATGTTATATATAGGTATATGTACACTATATAGGGTTTTTAATTTTTGATTTTTTAATTATTATTTTTATGCAATTTCATTCCCATTTTATATTTTATTTATTTATTTTATAAAATAAAAAATATAAGGATATTTTTATTTCATTTTTATTATTTATATACATAGGTGAAATAAATACATATATACATGGTATATTTACAATATATTTTTGTGTTTTTACTTTTGTTATTTTTATTTTGTTTTTGTTTTAATTGTTTTTATTTTATTTATATACACTATATAATATAGGATATTTACAAGAATTTTGGAAATTAATTTTATTTATTTATAAGGATAAATAGGGATGATGAAACTATGTACAAGGTGCTTATGTACATGAATGAGATTTTTGGTTTCTTTTTAATTAAATTTTTTTATATTTTTACATTGATTTTATATTTATAAATATTTACAAGGCTATTTTTGTGAGGAAAATACTTTTATTTTATTTACATAAATATTTACACACATGAGCCCCTATCTCCCTCTACTTTGGCTTTTATGCGGTCAGGCCCATGCTGAGCCCTCCATTGGGTTAGGTTGCTCAATATTTATTCTAAATATTTCCCTCTTTTTCTTTTTAATCTTTATTCTTTTATTTTTGCACAAAAACATGCTAATTATAGGTTTTTACACAATGCATGCTTTTGGTAATTTTTTGTATTTACACATATCTACATGCATTTGCAAAGGTTTTTGTAGCTAAAATATAAGAATAAAGAGTGATGAATGAGTATTCATCACCTTACAGACCTCATTTTCACCTCGAGTTGGGACCGAACAACAACTGACCTATACACATCCCGACTTGACATTAGGGTACAACATGGCGACCAAAGAGACTGAATGGAGAGGCCTGCACTGCATGATCTTCCTGACTTGATTGACATGAGTGATCAAGCCAACATTGACCAGCCTTCATATCTCCCATTTAGAGAGTCGACACATACATGGGATTGGATTCATGTGACTAGTTTACAAACCCCCTATCTATTAACTCAACCTTATGAGGTTCCAAACAACATCTGCCATACAGATGGGCCCTACTCAACCCAACATTACACGCTTGAGTCAAGGGGTGTTGAGTATAAGATTCTGATTTCTTACCATTATCCTCCAACTGAGCAGACTTCTCTTATGATGTGTCATGACAACTTATTGGAGGATGACATTTCTAGACCGATTAAGAGTCCAGGTAGGAAAGTGGATCATGGATTTTGCGGGTTGAATTTTGAAAACTTAGAAGACAGCGGATTAACTACACGTCCTGTACAGCTGGAGTCCCTTATACCTCCCTCTTTTACTAACAACTTTCCCTCCAAACTAGAGTTTGTTCATTCTCCTATTCATCCTTCACCTATCAAAAAGACCAAAAAAAATGAAAAACCCAAAACTACCTTAAAAATTGAAAATAGAAAAGACCTAAAAAATTGGATCCTGCACTTAGGGAAGCACTAAAAAGAAAGTTGATTTTTGAGCTTCCCTTAATAATGGACATTGAACACTTTCCCGACCTCAAAAGATTTATGAAACGTAAATAGATGCCTAAAAGGTCTGGCAATAAGAGAACAAGGACTGAGAGACACATAGTTTCTATGGCCACCTCTTTGGTAATAGGGAGAAAAACCAAGAGCTGTAGAATGAAGCAGATGCCTAGGTTTGATTGTGAAATCAAAGACACTGCCTTCACTCGTGCAAGAATCAATGATGACTCACCGATAAATATCCTCCCAATCTCTGTGTTTGTCAAGCAAAAACTTGGATCTGCCAAGAAGTAAAGAGATATCATTCAGTTGGTTGATCGTCTATTTAACGATCGAGAGGAACCATATCAGTCATCATTACTTTCCAAGGTGCTCTACTACATGTAGACTTCACGATCATTGACAGTGAGCATCGAGGAGAGTTAACCAAGTCTCCTCATTCTCAGGAAGCAGTTCTTATCCTTAGCGATGATGTGTCCAACGGTAACTCGGGTTAAATAATATCTAAGGGTCGTTGTGACCCGAATCGAGAGGCTCGATCAATCAATAAAATCAAGACCACAATATAACAATTTAGCACAAAAAACAATGTAGCTGTCTCCGCTATTTGTTTTACCTGGTATAGCGACCATGGTCGAATACAAGGAGCACAGAAATGTACAAAGTAGTCGGTAATCAAAAAAAATAAAAGGCGTATTTTTGTGGTTTTTAATTTGCAATTTTTTTCTTTTTTTAAGAGTAAAACAAATAAAAAGATAAAGAAAATCAAGCTTAAAAATTTTTTTAGTAAGTCTAAGATTGCTCAAAATTAGAAATAAAAATATTTTTATGTTTTTCAAATATGCAAGTGTTTTTGGTAATTGTCTGGTATTTTTCAGGTTTTTATGTTATTTTATCAAAGGAAAGAATAATAAAATAGGAGAACAGTGTATGACCTAGACCAAAGGGCATATTTAAAATACTAAAAATAAACAAATGATTTGGTTATGATTTTAATGATAAAGTAAACGAAAAGACCTAACTACATAAATGGAAATCCTATTTTTTTTTATTTTTTTAGACTTTTTAATGATTTTTATACAATTTTAAGTCTTTTGTGATTTTTAGGGATTTTATAAAAGATAATGTAACAAAAATTTTATTGTAATGATAACAATAAAAAAAACAAACCGAAATTTTTATATAATTTTGGGACTATATTTATATTTTTTAGTATTTTGTAAAATAGACATGATATTTTTTAGGGGTTTTTATTTTTAAAAAATATCAAATAAAATTAAATCGAGTCAAAAAAATTAGCAAAAATATTACACATTAGTAGGAGCTAATGTTAATTTTTGTGGAATTTTTGGAGTTGATTTAATAATTACTTGATTGAAAATAACATGCACAGCTCATAGGGAACTACTTGCAATTTTGGAAAAGTTACCAGCCAATCAATAACCAAATAAAAGATCGGGGGCTCAAATTGCAAAAATTCCAGTCAACACAGGTGATCCACGTGACACAAGCTCATAGGGACATAAGTGCAATTCTCAAGATGTTCTTACTGAAATCACTACACTCATAAAACTCATGGATATAATATGCAAATAGCCCACAAATCACATGCACATGCACGTGTCTCTGGGTCGGAGGGACTTAAATGCAAATTTTGAAAGACTGGGGTCCCAATTGCAAAATAGTTCAACTACTACTTACTTTACAGTACTAAAAGACAAAACATAAACTAACATGGATGAAAAGGAAATATACCCCTTGGGGCACCTGCTAGGCACGTGAGGGCTCGGATGGCTCTAATGCGTCCTTGCAAGACATCTGGCGGATTTGACACGGTCAGGGATGTGCGCCTGAGATGAACTTCTACAGTATGGATCTGACAGTCCTCAGAAGGTGGTGGACGTGCGACTCAGATCTATCCCAGGTTCTGATTAGACCATTATGACCCAAGCGTGGATGAACAACCCTGATCAGACCTGGAGGGGGAATGTCGAATCAATAACGGAGGAGGATCCTAGAAGAACTTGCAGGCATCGAACTTCAACAGAGCATGGAGAGAAATACAACGCTCCAATGAAGGTACGGAGGGCTCGTCAATGTCGTGGGTGCTCTCCGCGTCTGGTGGTGACCTCCGATGAAGAAGTCAATGGTGGGATGTCCGAATGGGGAAGCTCTCGCCTATAGCTGCTCCGCCTGAGCATTAGGGTGTCCAGATGGTGCTCCTCTCGTGCGCGGACACATGCAAAGGGTAGAAGGACTCGGAGTGAAGGTCTGGTCTAAGTTATTGGAACTGGAAATGAAAGAAGCGACTAGGAATGACGATCGGTCTCCGACGAAGGTGATAGAAGGAGATCCTTGCACTATTCTCAACCCAAAGGTTGAGGCTAAGGATGAACAGGCTGCGGGAGAAGGTAAAGAGCGTTGTGGTACATAGATCAGAATGGATGCGATACGGGGGCTCCGACCAGCTGGTCGGAGCAGGTGAACGGGTGGCGGTGCGAAATAGAAAGAATGTGTCAAACGATGAGTAGTAGAGGATAGAATGGTTACCTGAATATCTAGGAGGAATCCTGAGCTCCAGTCGAAGATGGTTGACGAGGTAATGGCCTCGACCTCGCAGCAGAAGGCGTGGAGGCTAATTGCGATGGCGCTTGCCAGCCACGAAGCTGGGCAACGTGAATACGCTTCCAAACTCCATTCCGAAGGGACCCTCTGGAAGCTATCACTCGACCTAAGGTGGCCTCGCTATAATGGAGGTGGAAGAGACGATTTATAGGATTCCAAGGAGGCTGGAAGATTTGGGCGAAGGCACGCAACCCTAGGAAGATTCGTACCTTCCTAGGGATCCGCGAAGGTCTTGGATCCAAGGAGAGGCCACGGGCGAAGAATCGGGGCGAGGAGTGGCATGACCTGACTGGGAAAATTGGGAGAAGATGGTCCGACGAACAATGTCGGGCTGGGTCAAGCTTGGAAGAGGGCGCTGACCTGAGTCAACGAAGTGGCCTGGACCAATCAGAAAATAAAGATTTACAAAATACTTACAAATTCAATAAAAAATAGTAAATGGCTTTGAAATGAAAAGTTATAAAATGAAAAATATTTATTTTTTTGCAAACTATTTTTATGTGATTTTTATTTATTTTTATGAAAAATAAATTAATCTCTATAGTGTATAATGTATTATATACAGATATAATCTACCTATGTATTATATAAAATAATTTTTATTTTATTATTTTCACACAATTACCCCAATTTTTATATTTTGTTTATTTACAACATATTTTTTGGAGTATAAAATAATTTTTATTTTATTTTTATTATTTATTTACAGGTATCTAATAAATAAAGAGAGACACATATATACATGTATTTTGTACAAGTAAAAATGATTTTATTTTTATTTTTATTTTATTTTTTCTGGTGTTTGTTTTATTTTTAGGACTATATACAAGTAGTTAAAAAGAACATTTTATTTTTATTTTGTCAAAAATAATTATTTATTTACACAAGTAATATGTACAGTAAAGAGTACGCCCTATCTCTCACTACCTATTTTGTTTTATGATCAGGTCAAGGCTTGACCTTCTCTTGGGGTTCGGGTCACTCTGTATTTATTCTAAATACCCCCCCTTCCTTTTTCTTTTCCTTTATTCTTTTATTTGTGCACAAATACATGCAAAATATGTATTGTTAACATATGCTTGCCAAATGCTATGTTATCGTATTTACACCAATTTACATGATGCTTTACCAAGATAAACAGCTAAAATAAAAGAATAAAGAGTGAGAATCAGGGATTCATCACCCCCCCTATTCTTTACCTTTGCTAGTCCCTTAGCAAACACTTATTTTAAAAAGAAGAAAAGAAAAGAAAAGGAAGGAGAATAAAGGTTGATTATTAAACTTGTCTTCATTAAATTGAAGTATGGATCTTAGTCTGACCTTTGGATTATTAGTTTGTTGGAACATTATTCGGACCAGGTTTAAGACTCAACAGTCTCTAAGTTCCACCAATATATGGTCAGGAATCCTCGATAATACAGATCAGAACAAGTCTACATACACAAACTGTAATGACCACGAATCTTTTCTTGTACTGGTTAAGTGATATGTAGCTCCCCAACTCAGAAATGACAAGGCAACGACCTTCCTCAACATGGTAACTCTATTGCCCTTGTCCGACAGGTCTTTCCTAGAGGAGCGGGGTATTCCCTTCTAAGTTCATGTTCAACCGGCTTGAGAAGAGGGGGAAAAAAGAGAATGGACCATGGCCAGTGTAGCCACGTATCCTTGGGAGCCCAACCAGTGTAGCTAAGTCTCCCGCTGCAAGCTTCATGAGATGAGAATGGGTACCATAAGCTTTGCTTTATTTGTCTATATACACTCCGGCATGTATTCCATTTTCTATCAGACCCGCCACTTTTTTGAAGTTTTTCATTCTTTTGCACTTTTTTTATGTGCATATGTACAACATATCTACATGGTGCAGCATATATAGATAAGGACTTTCTCTTCTTGAGCATGTGGACTATCCCTCTTTTGAAGCATTATCACAACCCACAACTCATATCATTAGACCTTAACACCGCTAGACCAAGTTGAGGCACACTTCCTTCCCTAATGGAAGACAAGAGGTTCCGCCTAGAAGTACTACCCTCGTATGCTACCCCAAGCCAAACGAAACTGCCTCCTCACCACCTCATCAGTAGAGAGATATGTGTAAGGTGCGGGTGCAAGTAAAGCCATTGTATGTTAGAGTCATGTGTGCGTTGTTAAGTGTTCTACTTATTGATGAACCTCAGTTTCATCATCTTTATTTCCTATAATTAACCCCCTTGCTTAAAGTTTTGTCAATAAAACCCTGTTAATATCCTATAATTAACAGCGTCCTAAATAAATTAAAAACCACAAAAAAATAAAAAAGCAAAAATTCGTGGTATTTTTAGACTTAAAAATACCCTCAAAAATATTTCGGGTCTTTGTTTGATTTCATTTCCAGTTTTGGTCAACATGAAACTTGTAGATCTCATCAAGATCTACAACTTTCATGTTTTGAGTTTTCTCAAATTCGGCCATCTTGGCCCTTAAAAATAAAAAAAATTCCTCAAATAAATCTGATTGGGCCACGTGGCCCGTTCTGGGTGCGCCACGTGGCCCTGGCGTCTTTGTCTTTTCTGCCTCTCCAACTGGCCGTTGGATCGGACTCTTGATCCAACGGCCAACTCCTCTCCATGCCTTCCATTCGTTTCATCCGTCTGATCATCCTCATCTCAGATCCTCACCATCCCTTAGCGGCGCGCCCACAGCTTGCCACGTGGCATGCTGCAAGTCGTCCGATAGCGCCCCAGCCTTTCCATCTCCACCATTATCTCCTGGGCTATTTTCAGCTGTCCGATCTACCCGAACCTCTGATCTGCACCGTACGTTCGCGCTTTAACCTCATGACGCCACGTGGCACCTTGGGCGCCCTTCGATCACGCCCGTGATGTTTCGATCTCAACCATCCACTGGTGCTATAATGTCGACCACCCGATCAGAGTCCTAAGCTAATCACGACCGTTCACCTGCGCTTTGATTTCAAAGCGCCACGTGGTAGCTCCACCGCCATCAGATCGCTCCGCCCCCTGACTTAATCACGACCGCTCTTTCGCGCTTAGATCTCCACCGTTGGATCTCCAGATCCAACGGTCGGAGGTCATCGTCAACCTCCGAGACCCTCTCTCTCTCCCACGATCCAGCGCACGCACTACTCTCCCCCTTCCTATTATTCCACCCACTCCGACCATCATCTCAACTCCCCAACCGTCCCACGGTCTTCGCCACTCTACCATCTCCCTCGCGCACTCCTCCAAGAACCACGACTCCCTTCCAGTCGTCCCATGATCGCCTCAAAACCCACGACTTCCATCACCACTTCCGCCGAGCTTCCCCTTCAAAAACACCGCCTCCCTCACCATTCACCTTCGTCCGCCTTTACGTGGGAGGTCGCCCAGCCCTCCTCCGTCTCCTTGTGACAGGGGGAGGCAGAGGATAGAGCGATGATGACGAATCCTCCCCGGTGAGACCCTCCGCCTTGAACGGCGGAGCTGCGGCACCCTAGCGCCGCCCGAGCTCACTGGGATGGCCGCCCAGCATGTTGCGAAGACCCGAGTTCCTTTTGGAGCTCAAGCACAGGCCATTCGACCCGCCATTGCCCAGGTAAGATCTCTGATCTTCTCTTGTTTTTCTTCTTATTTTTGCCTAATTTTTTTTAGCTTCTTCACGCACTTTCCCGCTCCGATGGTCACCCATTTAGCTCCTCCACACTTCCCCCTTCGCCGTGCATAGCTCTGTTCACCTCTTCCCTTCTTCATATCCTCAGCCACCTTCGACCCATCTCCTCCGCCCTCACGGCGGAGGAGCTTCGAGCTCACCACTCTCTTCGCCCGTATGAGCTCCCACTCACTCACTCACGCACCATTAAGCTTCGGCTATATGCTACTAACCTTGCAGGTCTCTATTCGCTCAATGATCGGAGCTCAGACGGAGCCGATTTCATCGATTTCGCAGTCATCAGCCGAGCGTCGATGAGTGACACCAGATGCTTCTGGACCTTCCCCGAGTCCCCTGCTTCTCCGACGATCCTTCTTTGAGCTCGGGGGAGGTCTACTGTGATCGAGAGTGAGCGGCGGCGGAGGAGCTCCTTCGCCGGAGCTCCAAAGTCGCTGCCAGCTGAGGCTCGAGGACGAAGCACAGTGGCCGTTGGATGGTCCCATCTCAGCGACCATCCAACGGACTCGATGAAGCCATGCCATCAATGCCAATAGTCCGTCGGATCGTCTCGATCCGACGGACTCAACGCTGCCACGTCAACTCTACACTTACGCACAGCAGCCACCCGATTCACATGATCCAGTGGTTCACAATGAACCACGTGGCGTTACCAGAACCTCCCCGAGCCTCCGTCTCCGAGCCTCCAGGCTTGGGAGTTCCAAGCCTACACCAGAGCCTATTCCGAACCTGCATCAGCCCGAGCCTACGTCCAAGCCTGGCCGAAGTAGCCGAGCCTCCTTCCAAGCCTGGATAGCACGTGCTGCGCACGTGCTATTCTGGAAAATTTGCAGAAACGCCCACGGAATTCTTCAATATTGCAAACAGGTCCCCGCGCGTTTGGTATATTTACAGGGAAGGACCCACGCCTTATTTTTATTACATTTCAGTCCTTTCCAGGGACCTTTTTGTAGTTATCATTTCATGTTTCTTTGCATTTATGCCCTTGCCTTTCTTATTGCATAACTTGAGCATCATGTTTCCTTTTCAGTTGATTTCAATTTCATTTAGAAGCTCGTTTGACGAACTTTCTCATGGCATGATCATTTCGTTTAATGGACACTTTAATGTTGATGTGTTATTTTGATAGCTACGTGTCTCTTGATACTTAATCTATGCCTTGTTCAAATTGAGTTTGTCTTCTTAATTAAATCTGGAATTGACTCATTGATTATTTTTCTCATTAATTTGTATCTAGGGCATATTTCCATTGCTTCACATAGCATTTTTTTCGCATGATAAAAAAATTATAAAAAAATACATGCTTATTTTCAATGCATCATTGTGTCTTTTCATAATTTGACCTATATGCCTCAACTCAACACTTAGTTAAATAAACTTAAATCCGATTAATATGAGAGAGGCTCATGTCCCTGAGTTCGACCTTGGTTTCTTGCCAAGTAAAATAATAAATAATGACCATCGCATTCTTATCTGACCTATATCAATGAGATGGTCTCTTTGACGACCAAAATCAGCCCGACTGCTACGACATGTTGAAGTGCTAATCTAGCACTATTAAAGGGCCGATTCCGCGATCGTCAAATGGCGCCGTTGCCGGGGAGGCACGGCTTAGGTTAAATTTTAGCAAATTTTTGAGTGTTTTCCTTCCCCGGGTAGTCTTACCCCCGGTTTTTCTTGTAATTATTTTCTCTCCTTTATTTCTTGCATTATTTTATTTTTGTGTCACTCTCTGACCTCAATTTATTTTTTTGTGCGAGGACCGCGAGGAGTCGACGATGCTTCGAAGACTTAGCATTTTAATTTTTATTGAGTGGAAGAGAGGCTTTGTATTTTATTTTTCGCATTATTCCCAGCGGTTCCCATTTGGGATCTCGCGTGTGTAAGTATAGTGGAAATGTGTCCCGTGTGCTGTGTGGGTGATTGTAATTTAGATCGCACTAGCAGCTCCCCGAGCCAATCTAGGAATTGCTTGTGCTCGTAATTATTAGGACCACACAATACACTTAAAAGACGCACCTAGACCGCAGTACTTAGTCAAAATTAAACTGTTCTTCACACTAATAGAACTGCCTGTCTAGGAGCGGCTTTCATCTCTTGCATTTGCATGTAGAGTAAAAAGCTTTCAATTCTGTATTGCATCCTGCATAAAAAGCGAAGGGATCACTGTAAGTATTATTCACTCAGCATAAGCATCATCGATTTTTCGTGCATCGGCTTTTCTCGATTTCCCCCTCTGATTTACACATTCAAATTAAATAGGAAATTGGGACTGTCCGATAGGCGTGCTTTGTGGTGGACTTAATAAGTGATAACCTAACTTCAAAATCAGGACTGCTAAACAGTATTGACCAAAAAAAAGAATAAAATTTGAAAATTGTTTGCGGGAGACTAATCCCCGACATTGTTTTCAGGCTGAGTGAGGGTACTTGAGTGTGTGTGAACACCTTAAGGCAGAGCCCAAATCCCCGCCTTCCATATCACGTTCTGACTGATCCTAGCAAATATCACAAGTCGAATAATTTCAGATTCATTGACTAGTACCAAGTAGCCTCCGCCTGTCTCAGGTAGATAGGGGCGAAATTGCGGTACTCTGCGACAAGCTGCCCGTAACCCCCAGGGGTGAAGTTCCGGCCTTGTCAGCCTCCGCCTGCTTGCAGGTAGATAGGGGTATGGTCATTGAATCCATCTACTTGGGATAGGAGCGAAGAAAGGAAGGAGCGGCGGTATCTTAGGCGATAGGTTAAACAGGGAAGACGCATCCGGCTCTGAGCCGACTTCCCTATAGGCCGCGTAATCCTTGCTATTTTTGCTTGAAAATCACACTTAAAAACGACAAGATTAATTGGACTCGATTTCGAGTCCTTCACCGTGTTGAGTGTGAACTCGGGGTTTACTCTTGCGTTTGTCTTTGTGTCTGTCGTGTGTGTTATCCTGTGTAATTGCACATTTTCTACCTCAATCTTCTTGCATTCATCATTTCCTCCTCAAGATGTCGGGATATTGGTCCCCATACCCCGTGACCTCTGGTCACTCCTCCTCGACCATATACCATTCATCTTCGCTTTCTCCTCCGTCATCCACGGGAGACCCTTACCCGTGGTCGGCTCCTCCTCAACCCGATCATGAAGTCAGAACTCCGACTGACTTCTCCACTTCTTCGCATTTCTCACCTACTCCATATTATGACATTCCGGATCCACTTCCATCTTGGGTTGACTGTCCTTATTCTCGAGAGCTTGCAGGAATCAAAGAATCAAATGAAGAGCAAGCCACTGCTGAGATAGATGATTGGCAGAATTATATGCCCCCGCATACTTCATTCTCACCTCAATAAGGGACCAGACAAGAATTCACATATATACATCCTGACTTGACCTTAGGGCATAACATGGTCGATCGAACAACAACCCGAATGGAGAGGCATGCACATCATGATTTTCCAGACTTGATTGACTTTAGTGATCAAGCCTCCATTAACCAACCTTCATTCGAAGAGCCTATATATTTACAAGATTGGACTCATGAGCTAGACTAATCAGTCCCCGTTTCATCATATGAGGCTCCGACCAATATTTGCCAGTTGGATAGTCCATACTCGACCCAGCATTACATGCCAGAGTCTAGGTATGTTGAGTATGAGACCTCAACATCTCAGCAGTCTCCTCCAATTGAGCAGAACTCTCCCATGAATTGTCATGGGAATTTTGTGGAGGATGACATTTCCAGACTTATTGAGAAAAGTGAATCATTTGGTAACGAGTTGAGAAATGTCATGGAAATATTGAACTCAATTTCTGCCAGCTTGAGAATGAAAGTGGAAAAGGATATGAGTAATTTTGAGGTTAAAAGCGAAGCAAACATTAGGGAACCCACACCGTCTGTTCAGCTGGAGTCCATTCTATCTCCGACTTCTACTAACCACTTACCCTCCAATCCAGAGTCCGATCATTCATCTATCCAAAATACAAAAAAAATTGAAAAACCAAAAAACCACATAAAAATTGAAAATGAAAATGACCTAAAAAAATTGGATCCTGCCCTAAGGGAAGCACAAAATTAAGAACTAATTTTCAAACTTCCCTTAATAAAGGCCATAGATCACTTTCCCGACCTCAAACAATTTGTGAGAAGTAAATTGATGCCCAAGAGGTCGGGTAATAAGAGGACAAGGACTGAAAGACACATAGTGTCTATGGCCACCTCCTTGGTGATGGGGAGAAAGACCAAAAGCCGCAGAGTGAAGCGGTTGCCCCGAGTTGAATGTGAAATCAAAGACACCATCTTTACTCATGCAAGAATCGATGATAACTCACCGATAAATATTCTCCGGACCTCTGTGTTTGACAAGCTCAAACTCAGACCACTTAGGAAGTCGAGAGAGATCGTTCAGTTGGCTGACCGATCCATCAAACGGTCGAGAGGAAACATTTCAATCATCGTTACTTTCCAAGGTGCTCTACTCCAAGTGGACTTCACGATCATTGACATCGAGCACCGAGGAGAGTTTTCCCAGTCTCCGATTATTCTCGGGAAGCCGTTCTTAGCCTTGGCTAAGGCGACTATAGATTGCGAGACTTGGGAGATCGATTTTTCAGCATTGGGAGCGCTTCAACCTCATCCATTCTTTGATAAACTTTACTCTAAGGATACCCGCACATCCGCTGACAGTCGTGACCATCGAGAGGAAGATGAGTCCCACCTCTCTACTACACCTGAGAGACCGATTGTCCGGACAACCATTGGATCAAAGACTCCCCACACCTCCACTTCATCAACTACTTGCACCACCACCGTGACAGCTTCTAAGGAGGACTCAAGACCGGAAGCTATCATTGAGTCGGACACGATATTTGAGGATTGCCTTGATCATTTCAATGATCCGACACAAGAGCCCAATAATGCCAAGCCAACTGAGACCACTAGCTCCTTCCCGAGACGCGTGTTGACCCTTCAGGAATATTACAATCTTTATGGTGACTCGTCTGATGAGGAACCCATAGTCAGCACCACACCACGACCCGGACCTTCTAAGGAAACAACCCAGACAAAATTGACTCCACATAAAAGCACGGTTGCTCCCTCTTCTAGTCGGTTATCTAGTAAGAGGAAGTTGAGAATTGATTCCTCGAGGTGTTCCCCCGAACCTCTCAAGGCACGTCGCTCTCATCTCCCTCTCAATGATTCAGGTTTTAGAAAATCGACTAAGAAAGTCTCCTTCACCACTCCAGAGAAGGAAGCTTCAGAGGAATCCTCATCTGGTCCGGATAAGGTGATTTATATGAGTGAGCTCAGTTCGGCTATTCTCAAGCCTTATCTGAGCAAGCAGCCGTGTGTCGACCCTCGTTGGACAATCCCTACACCTCACTATTATTCATCTGAGGACGATTCCGACAGCGACACATATGTATATTATCCACCTCCTCGCGCCCGCAAGAAGGTTCGTCACAAACCTTCTTAATCCTTGTATATTCTCACTCTTTTATTGTATATATTTTCTCTCCCTCCCTCCCCAGTTATTCGAATCACTCGCCCCGGTTCCATATCATCTCATGACTATACTTAGGATAACTAGATCCTAAGTATAGGTGGAGAGTGACCCGCATCTATTCATTATACATCCTCCACATCACATCGGTTCTCATACTCACTCATGTCCTATACTTAGGCTGAGCAGAGCCTAAGCATAGGGGGGACCGATGCCCGCCAGTATATACTCATCCATTTCCCTTCTTAACCTCGTCCGCCCCATTTTTGATCTTCTTGTACACTTAGGCTGCCAGAGCCTAAGTATTGGGGGGCGAGACGACTTCTATACTTTTGTAATTTTAGCTCTCCTGCGCTTAGCCCGAGCTATGTCTTTTTAGTCGCTTTCGTGCTCTGAGGACATAGCACATGCTAAGTATAGGGGGGCGTGTATATATTACATATATACTTTACCCATATCTCGTACTTTCGCGTATTTTTGTATATATTTTGCAATAATTATGGGTGGGTGAAAATCGAAAAAAAATGTTATACTTGTATAAAATCTATTATATAATACTTGTATAAAATGTTGTAAAATTCTTGTAAAATATACTTTTGTAAAATTTGTTGTAAAATAGGGTGTATACTAAAAAATTCATGTATACTATGTACAAATTGTATCAACTAAAAATTGTTGTAAATAATAAAACATTGTTGTATACTAGAAAAATAAAACAAAAAGGCTTCTTATTTACTCTTGCATATTATCTTGCAATTTCAAAAAAAAAAGTCTTGCATTTCATTCATAGCATGTCATCCACATCTCATCAGCATATCTTGCATATGCAAAGTGAAAAGCTAGTGGGTTCTGAACCAAGTTATGAGTAGATATTGAGGATGGACTTGATTTGACCTTAATCCACCTAATTTCAGAGGAACCTTATAGGAACTGGAGTTAAGATTTCTCAGGTCAAGTGACTTAATTCTTTGAGTCAGCAAGTCTATGTTCACATGTCATCTTGATTAGTCTAAGTAGAATATCTCGTGCATACGCAGGATTCTTTTAGATAATGACCTAACTTGGACAAGCACAATGCACGTAGCTCTTCATTGAGGAGGTGGTGAGGAAGTAGAATCCTTTACCTTGGAGTAGCACACGGGTGGAAACATCCGTCCTCCTCTAGGGAGGGTAGTGCATCTCAACCTAGTCTGGTGGTATTGACATCTAAGGACGGGATGCTGTGGGTCGCAATAATGCTTCAAAAGAGAGATAGTCTACTGGCTCAAGAGGGAAAACTCCTGATGTACATGCTGCACCTTGTATATAGTTCCAAAAAAAAGTAAAAAAAAGAAAAAAAAGAAGAAGAAAAAATGCAAGAACTCCAAAAAATCAGACAGGTTCAAGTGAAAAAAAAAATAATACCTGTCAGAGTATGTATATTAGCAAAGAAAATGCAGCTGGATGACTTGACTACACTGGTCAGGCATCCCGGGATAGGTGGCTACACTGGCCACCGTCCATTCTTTTCTCTACCCCCTCCTCTTGAGTTGGTCGCACTTGAACTTAGAAGGGAATACCCCGCTCCTCGAGGAAAGAGTTACTGGACCGGGTTATTGAGTTACCTTGTTAGAGGAGGCTGGTTCCGAGCCATTTCTGATGTGAAAAGCTATATCTCACTTACACAGTAAAAGTAAGAATCATAGTCATCAGAAATTTGCGTTTGAGGATTTGTTCTGACCTGACTATTGAGGAGTCTTGAATAGAAGACTTGTGGAACTTGAAGTCTGTTATGTCTTATGTTCAGGTCCCAATAAGGTTCCGCCACACAATTAATCCAAAGGTCGAGTCAAGCTCCATTTTCAACTTTTATTCATGACCTTGGTATGGAACCCAATCTCATTTCACTCTTGCATTTCATTTTAGTTGCTCGGGGATGAGCAAGGTTTAAGTATAGGGGGTTGATGAATCTGTGATTCATCACTCTAAAAGTTGAAAATAGAGTCTTGTTCCCGGGTAAATAGATGCATATTTCCCTTTTTATTGTAAAATTAGCATTCATGCATGCAAGCATAACATTTGCATTTTAGCATTCATATTTGCATAAAATAAGAAGCCAAATTCTCTTGTAAATATCCACCTATATATTAGATAAAATACCTTATTTGTATATATTTTATACTGACTCGGGATCCAATAAAACCCACTCCTTAGTGTACATATTACTAACACTAATTAAAGAAAAATACCAAAATATACTAACTTGTAAAATTGACCAATAAAACCCTAATCCAAGTTTGAGACCATGAACCTTCGAATGCACATATCTCTCTCATACAGCCTCCGAATTAGGTCTACTCACTTTTAAAGTAATATACATTCAGAGACCTTCGAAACAAGACCAATTTCATTAAAATCGGAGCTCGTATGCAAAACTTGGGTTTTGGGCCCCTTTTGTATATTGTACAAATTGACCGTTTTGCCCCTGTATTTTATCATTTTATTTTCCTAATTATTAAAAATCCAAAAAAATTAGATTAAGTTGTAAATATTCTCCTCATATTTTCCCTATTTTTATTTTGATTTTTCTCTTATTGAAAAATAACAAAAAAATTATAAAAGATAAAATGCGGTATTTTATATCTATAAAGTACCACCCAAAAATACGTTTTTGTACAGATGATCTCGTTTGATTTTCGGCCCTTCACGAAAGTTGTAGATCTCGTCGAGACGAGCAACTTTCGTGTTGACCACTTTTTGATTTAATTTCTTTTGTTATTTCTTTTTGATTTTCTTTACATTTAATTTTTGGAATTTTCTAGGAGCGACATGTGGCAGCTCCTGGAGTCGCCACATGTCACCCTATTATTTTATTAATTTCGGATTTATTTTATTATTTTCGTATTTATTTTTATTATTATTTTATTATTATTATTTTAATTATTTTTAGTAGCCTTTTATTTTAATTTATTACTTTACCTCTTCGATAGAGCAGAACAATACTTTAGTTTGCAGATAGATCCATCAAGAGGCCAAATGGGTTACTGAAGGATGTCGTCATCACCATTCAGGGCCTGAAATTTCCCGTGGACTTTGTTTTCTTAGACATAAAGATCCTTGAATGCGTGATTGATACCTCAACCATATTAGGCCGACCTTTCCTGGCGACATCAAAGGCTGTCTGATCGTGATAGCGAGAAGGTATACTTTCCCGTCGAGGGAGAGAGTATACAAATAGAGATGATTGAGGAGTTGAGAGCTAGAGATTCAACCAGCTCAATGTAGATAATAGATTCAGAGCCATACATCCACCACGAGTGCGACTTTGTGATTACAGATGAGGAAGCAGTTTGCGAAGATGAGGATTCACAAGCTCTAGTCACATCTTTAGAGTTAGCAGAGTTATAGATGCCAGTTGACCAGAGTTCAGAGAGCATACTTGAGGAGCAGTATACCATAGAGACTGGGGATACTGATTCAGTTAGCGAGGCTAATTTCGTTTCTTATCATTCTAATCCCTCCGATCCAGACATGGACTTTGAGTAGTAGGAGTTTGATGAGTACATTCCGTGTTTGATTTCTACAGATCCTACAGTCAGGACAGAGACAGTGCTAGTGCAGTTGATAGAGACACCGGTAGGTCCATCTTCGTTGAGTTCATATGAGCAACGAGAGTTCTTACATTCAGATCTGGTAGCTTTCACATAGACATTTCAGAGGAAAGATTTTCTAGCTCCCACGTGCCCATAATTGAAGTTATTACCACCTAACATGAAGTACAGAATCCTGGGGAGTGAGCCTGATATGTTTCTAGTCATTATCTTAGCTGATTTGACAGATGACCAAGAATCTCATTTGATGGAGGTTCTTGAGAGGAACTGCAAGGCAATCATTTGGTCTGTAGCAGATCTCCACGGTATAAATCTGGTTGTATGCTCACACCAGATCTATCTCGAGTTTGATGCTAAGCTTTCACGTGTGTTCCAGCATAGGCTAAACCTGAATCTTCGAGAGGTGGTCATGAAGGAAATATCTAAGTGGTGGAGCAATGTCTTAGCCTACCCCTTCTCCGACTCCAAGTGAGTTAGTCCATTACATGTGGTATCCAAGAATACGATTATCACTATAGTTGTGAATGAGGTCGAAGAGGATTTTGCTACCTGTGTACCAACATCTTGGAGGGTCTGTATGGACTACAGATGATTGAATTAGGCCACCAAGACCACCAAAAAAGATCACTTCCCTATACCATTCATTGATCAAATTATTGAGAGATTAGCTAAGAAAAGTCATTACTGCTTTCTCGACAAGTACTCGGGGTATAATCAGGTGTCCATTGCAGCCGAAGACCAAGATAAGATGACATTCACATGTTCGTTTCGGATGTATGCTTTTATATTGATGCCCTTTGGATTATGTAATGCCCCAGCTACATTCCAAAGGTGCATGCTTTCCATCCTCTCGAACATGGTGGGTGAATGTTTATAGGGCTTCATGGATAATTTATCGATCTACTACAGTGGGTTTGATGATTGTCTTTCTTTCCTTGACTGTGTGCTTCAATGATGTATTGAGGTCAACCTTGTTTTACCTTGGGAGAAAAGTCAATTTACAATGACTTAAAGGGCGGTCCTTGGTCATATCATCTCCAACAAGGGGGTGTAGGTTGATTCGGCCAAGGTGGATATCATCAATAAGCTCACTCCACCATCCAATTTGAGACAGTTGTAGTCTTTTTCTAGGGCACATCAGTTTCTACGATGGTTCATTCAAGTTTTCAGTCGTATTGCCCGACTGCTTACTGATCTTCTCACAAAAGACATCGAGTTCCTTATAGATGATAAGTTTCTTTTATCATTTGAGACTCTCAAGGATTCGGTTGTGCAGGCTCCAGTCCTTTAGCCACTTGATTGGTCTGTCCTACTCGAGATCATGATAGAC
Organism: Ottelia alismoides; assembly: GCA_037367405.1. Lineage (NCBI taxonomy): Eukaryota > Viridiplantae > Streptophyta > Magnoliopsida > Alismatales > Hydrocharitaceae > Ottelia > Ottelia alismoides. The sequence continues at coordinate 844,790 of JAZKJV010004281.1, read as the reverse complement.
GCTTCTGATTTTTCCATAGAGGCTATGCTAGAACACAGGAGGGATGGGTTGCCATTTTCCATTCACTACGCTAGCCATACTTTGGATGTCACCCAACGGAATTATACTATTGTAGAGAAAGAGATGCTAGCAGTAGTCTTTGCTTTGGATAAGTTCAGATCTTACATTCTTAGATCTAGAGTGACTATTTACACTGATCGAACTGCTATCCGATACTTAATGGCTAAGAAGGATGCCAAGGCATGATTGACTAGATGGATCCTTCTACTCTAGGAGTTTGATATTGAGATTAAAGATAAACCTATAATCAAGAATGCGGTGGTGGATCACCTCTCCTGATTAGAGCATCTTAAGGATTCTAAGATCACCACACCTATTACTGGACTTTCCCAAACAAGGTGATTCTTGCTATCTCCAATCTCCATTGGTATGATGATATTGTGAACTATCTTGTTTCCAAGGAAGTTCCACAAGGTTGGACTAGGCAGTGACTTGAGACTTTCCTAGCGAAATCCAAGTCGTACCATTGGGAGGATCCCACCCTTTACCATGAAACAGGGGATAGTGTCTGGCATCGGTGTATTCTTCAGGAGGAGCACCATAGCATCCTCACCTACTGCCCCAAGCTTCTCGTAGTTGGAACATCAGATTTGATGAAACCATAGAGAGTTAAGATTTTTTGTTTAGAATCATGATGAACCATGTGTGTACAAGAAGCTTAGAGGGAGCACCATTGTATTCATCATGCAACACAAAAGGTTCTCCAATCCGGCCTTTGGTGGCCACCACTCTTTAGGGATTCAAAATAAATGAAGCGGTGCACTGACTGTCAGATGATAGATAGTTGTGGTCATAAAGGCATGACGTGGATGCAACCGATTTACTTCTGTGAGGTTTTTAACATATGGGGAATCAATTTTATGGGCCCATTCCCAAAGAGTCTAGGATTTGAGTACATTTTGTTGTCTATAGATTATGTGAGTCGTTGGGTTGAGGCCATCCCCACTTGAGCCGCTGATGCGAGGACTGTTTGTAGATTTTTGAGGAAGAATATCATATCATGGTTCGGGTTTCCTAGAGTTTTGATTTCTGACATGGAACTCAATTTATCAACGACAAGGTAAGGTCCCTTTCTAACGAGGTCAACATAGACCATAGAGTTGCCACTCAATATCATCCATAGACGAATGGTGATGCTGCGGTTTCGAACCGAGATGTCAAGACGATATTGCAGAAGCTTGTCTGTCCAGACCAAAAGGATTGGTAATAACTTTTGGACTAGGTCTAGTGTGCCTATAGGACATCCTTTAAGACTCCTTTGGGTACGTCTCCATTTTGACTTGTTTATGGCAAGCCATGACACTTACCTGTGGAGATAAAGCATAAGTCACTATGGGCAGAAACAGAGATACTTTTGGATCCAGAGAGTGTAGGAGTGTAGAGTTGGCAACCTGGAGGAGCTTAGAGATACAACCTTTCTGAGTAGCCTACAGTATAAGGACAGAGTGAAGATATGACATGATTTACAAATCAGCATAAAACAATTTGAGCTGAATCAGAGAGCATGGATATCTGATGCACGATTGAGATTATTTCTAGAGAATTTATAGAGCAAGTTGAAAGGTCCCTATTTAGTCAGTAAGGTGTACTACAATGACAATATTGACATATCTGAGTTGTCTTCTAAGTCCACCTTTCGGATCAATGTTGAATGGTTGAAGACTTTCTTTGATCATGACCCGTTGACCATTGATGTTGTACCAATTCATTTTGTATGAGATGTTTTTTTATTCTCATATTTTGCTTCTCATACCTGAGTTACACTTTTGTCTGCCTCTCTATATCCATGTTTTCTATTTTATTCTTTCATTGTTTCGTTCTGTTTAACACCCCATGTCTCACTTAGGATTCTTGCTATACTTAGGATATGCTTTATCTTAATTATAGGAGGTTGTTGAACTTTTGTTGTTCATATTCCTTTTTGTTCTATTACCTATGTTTTGTTGCCTATACTAAGGGACATTTGACCCTATGTATAGAGGAGGTAATATATGTTTTCCAATTCTTTGATTGTTCACTCACTTGTCCCTCAACTGTTGATATACTTTTCTATACTCATGGATCTTTTAACCGAAGTATAGGGGGGACAAGTCAAGTCGTTGATTTCATGTACATTCTCTTCGTCGGTTTTCCCCTTTTTATACAATCTTCTATACATCGGATTACTTGATCCACAGTATTGGGGTATCTCCGACTTCTATTCATTTATTCTTCCATTCTTTGAGTTGTTGTAGTATAGGATTCTTTTCACTTTTCTATACTTAGCATGATTTATGTATTCATTTGTCTCTCTCTCGATCTCTATGAGGACATAGTTCGGGCTAAGTATAGGGGGTGTCATATATATTGTATCTATACTCTAGCCATAACTCGCACTTTGGGGTTAATAATATGGATATTATTTATAAATCTGGAATAAAATATTCTGAAAATTGTTTGCAAAAATGTGTGTAAAATTTTTGTAAAAATATTTGCAAAACTTTTTGTAAAAATGTTTGAAAAAATCTCTACAAAATTATTATTGTATAAATTTTTGTAAAATGTTTGTAAAAATTTTTTGTTTGTAAAATGTTTGTAAATTAAATTTGTATCAAAATTATGTATAATGTATAAATGTTTGTAAATTGTGTGAAAATAAAATGTTCGCAAGAATCTTTTTGAAAAACTATTTCTAAAATGTTTTGTAAAAATTATTTGTAAAAGTAGTTTTGAAAAAGGTTGTGAAAATATTTTGATATATTTTTGTAAGATGGTTTGTAAATTTTTTTTCAAATGGGTTATAAATTATGGATATATAAAATATTTGTATATATTTGTTGTTAAATATTTGTAAATAAAACCTATAATTTTTTGTAAACTTTATATATAAAATTCTTTATACGAAATCCTTTAGTTTGTAGATAAAATCCACTTGTAAAAATTGTTTATAAAATTGGTAAATAAAACCCTTGTAAATATGTACAAAGTTTTACAAATATTTTCTTTTCCTTTCTTATTAAAAATACCTAAAAATTTATAAAACTAAAAATTACTTTAACTTTTGCAAAAATTCTTTGAATAATTTTCAAAAAGATTTTATTTTTTATTTTCTTTTATTTTCAAAAGTTTTTGTAAATAACTTTATTTGCATGTACGTATGCATTCTTCACAATCATTGTTGACATTTAAACCAATTTAGTATAAAATTGAAGAATGAAGCTTGGTTAAGACCTTAATCCACTTAACTTCAAAGGAACCTTATAGGATATGCAGTTGAGACTTTTCTGGTCCAAGCAACTTAATTCTTTGAGTCCACAATATTATATTCACATGTCATCTTGATTGATTTAAGTAGAATATTTCGTGGTACGCATGACCCTTACAGACAGTAGCTCGACTTTGACATGCACTTTACATGTAGCTCTTCATTGATGAGGGGGTGAGGGGGCAGAGTCCACTGGCTTGGGATTGCATACGGATGTGTAACAATTAGTGGGAACATCCGTCCTTATCTATGGTGGGTAGTGCATCTCAACCTAGTCTAGTAGCATTGAGGTCTAATGACAGGATGATGTGGGGTTGCGATAATGCTTCAAAAGAGGGATAGTTTACTATCTCAAGAAGAAAAACTCCTTATGTACATGATGCACCTTGTAGATATGTTGTATATATATATAGTAAACAATGCAAAAACTCCAAAAAAGGGACATACCTAATTGAAAATAAAATGCATGTCGGAGTGTATATAGTAGAATAAGCAAAGCTTATGTTATACATTGTCTCATCTCATGGAAGCTTGTAGCTAGAGACTTGTTTACACTGGTCAAGCTCCAAGTGATACGTGGCTACACTGGCCACGATCCATTCTCTTCTTTCCCCCTCTTCTTAAGCTGGTTGTACTTGAACTTAGAAGGGAATACCTCGCTCCTCGAGGAAAGAGTTGCTAGACTAGGGGACGAGAGTTGCCTTGTTGAGGGAGGTTATTTCTTTGCCAATTCTGAGGTGGGGAGCTATATATCACTTACACAGTACAAGTAGAGATTCATAGTCATAAGAGTTTGTGTACGTAGACTTGTTCTAACACGACTGTTGAGGCGACCTAACCAAGACTTAAGGGTTGTTGATGAAGGATATGAGATAATCCTCAAGCGCATCACGGAAGCGTGAGTGTCATATCGAATATAACGAAGAACGACTAGTCGAACTAGTTGTTTTATGCAGCAGAATTTAAAATAATTTCATGCGTTGAAACCACATGATCCAAGAACGGTTCTCGTATTGTTTCATCTATAACAACAACAGGTATAAAGGAATACCTCTTGAAGCATGGTTGATCGAGTCTTTACGAAAAGAGACATCCTGTCTCAAGTCCGATTGTTGGAGAAGACGCTTGCGAGCGTGGGGATGAGTAGCGTGATATCCCAATCCAACGAGTTGATCCAAGCACGGTAAACTCCTGATCTCATTGTACGAGATCGAACGCCTTCTTCGTGAGCGTAGCACTCCGAAGAAGACGGAGAATCGAAGAACACCGAGGTGGTGACGCAGTGGTGAGGGCGACGACGTAGTCCTCCTCTAGGGTTTGGTGGATGGACACCGAGGAGAGAAGGAAGAGAGTTGACGTGTAGAATGAGAGAGAGAAGAGAGATGTGCTTCAAAAGCATAACCCTAGAGAGCATGGTAAGCCTCTCTATTTATAGGGTTTTAGGATCCATGGATCTCAATCCATGGGACACATAAAATTAATGGATGAGATTGATTTATGTTGAATCCAATGGTAAAGATTTTTGTTGGTAAAAGCCAACAACTAATAACCTAATTTAGATCAAATATATTTGATAAATCAAATACAATTCAATACTAAATTAAATCAAATAATTATGGAGTGATTAGCATGGATATTGCTCCCCATAATGAATAGGTAGGATGGCTACCAATTTCCTTGTAGGAATTGGTAGCCGTCCACCATGTCCTCATGGTGGAGGCAATCTCATGCAATCTCATGAGATTGCATATCTCCATGAGATTCTCCCATAATTTCAAACAACTTTTGTTGTGATTTATTCTTCAAAAATGATTCATAATTAATTTTGAGAATATTGCAATCTTACCATTGGAATTTTGTGAAGCACATTGACAACCCAAAATAAAACATAATTTACATTTTCAATTAATTACACAATGTGTATCCAATACACATCAATAATTAATTAACAAATATAAATTATAATTAGATCTCTTTAATACATTATAAATCACATTTATAATGTATAATGAATAATTAGATATTGTTATCCACATTATTCTTATCCACAATAATTAAATTACATTTACTTATATTGGATAATTTCCATATGCATCAAGAAAATTAAATCACATTTAATACCATTAACTTAATGCTCAGATATAATTCAACTATGGAATTATTCTTAAACCCTTTCATGAATAATGCGATTTCTCTTCAGATACTTGGAGATAAGGACAGGGTGATTGTATTATTCCACGTATAGTGACTTGGATGTTGAGATCTCATCTCAAATCCAGATCTCACGGACCTCTCATAGATGCTTGACTAAAATCCAAATCTCACAGAACTAAGATTAGGTCACTTCTCTACTGAGAGAAGTCACTAAAATCCAAACATGTTTCATCACTCCCTCGGAATGGAAGCATCATGGTTATACAATCGTTTATGATCACATCACCCTCAGGTATTCCCTACACATGTACATCCTGCATACTAGAAGACCTACGATCATCCTGAAGATATAGATCAATTTTACACTATCATCTTCAGAGTTTGATTACTATGTTTCTCAATCTTGGTCATTGGGAATTAGTATAGATCATATGCTTTCCCATAGCATATATTTCACCTTCAAATTCATGTTATACTTCCAAAGCACGACGACCATGCATGGAATTTGATCGGTCCCAATACCTCATGAGTGAGCTCATGTCTCCCGGTTCACATGTGAACCTGTATGATCCCTTTGAGAGATCGTATTACTCATATGCCCTTACATGCACACCAGCTCGTCGGTGTATAGAACTTGGTTTGGTCATCAACCTATTGGTCTGCCAAATGTACAGACTCAGGCATATAGTAACACATCTGTCTCTGGTCAGAGGATGTGTGCCTATGTTGCGATAGTATTCAACATAGGTCTTTGGTTATCAGGATCTCGTTAAGTCAACCCTTTGACCCAACTAATCTGACACCTCCGAATCACTATTCCTATGCAGAGGACCTGCATCAAGAGGTCGATCAGATATCAGCCAAATGAGAAAGGATTGCCATCTCCTACTCAGGCTGAGATCATCACTTAACAATCATTTGGTGGTACTTGATGATTCTTCTATCTAACTCTTTAGATATTCATCCAAGCACCAGCCTCTATGATTCAACTATTGAATCAACAGCTGTATGATTATTAAGATGGCCATGGTACATAACCCTAATTGTACAAAGGGACCTATTATACAAATTATTTATTCTTTATTTCAGATCAGGGAATGATATTTGCAATAACATTTATTGCATAATGGCTTGCCGTGGGCTCGCATGTCCAACAGTCTCCCACTAGCCCAAAGAGCCATTAATGGTCTAATCATTTCAACCCGCACTCATGTGGCAATCATAGGCTATTTAAATAGCTAGGTAAGCTGATCAGTCACTCTGATCCCGAGGGACTACACCATGTCCTTTTACGGCACTGGCATATCCCCTAGGAACAGTGCTCGCATCCAATGAGAATGTTACATCTTATGCAACCAATATTCAATCTTGTCAGGTATAGTGTCCTTGACACTATAGCTTAACAATTATCATAACTAGTTTTTCCATTATCCTTATCAGAAATACCCTTATTCCTGGAGATCTCTATTTCCTAAGGTATTCGTAGTTAAGACCTTTTAGATCTCCATCTATAAAGTCTAAATTTCTTGAAGATAAGACTTAGAGATAACTATCTCACAAGTCTTGTCCTCTATGAAGACATAGTTATTACTGCAATCAAGTGTTTTACCTCCTTAGTAGGATTAGTAACATTTACTACTCCCACTGCATGGCAGATTTTTAACTTTTGTACACATCCAGCATACACCCTACTTCTTGCAACTAATGCACAAAGGCAAGTAGTTCTAGCATTTACTTCCTCAACTCTTTGAGGTGCTATCCCTTTAAACAGGTCAGTACCATATCTTAAGGGAATGAATCCTTTCTTGGAATTTTCCAGAAAATGGAATATATATCCAAGGTATACCATTAATGCGACAGTTATGATGCCCTCTTCTCTTTGCTTCTGAACATCTTCAGAACCAAGATCTAAAAGGTATCCTTGATATCATATCTCAAGGTATGGAACATCTAGTTATAAAACACTTATTATTATTATCCTTATATCTTTCTAAATGATTAGGATATCATCTACATATAGCATGATGAACACAATGGCACTCCCACTAAGCTTCACATGGTACATCAAGATTCTATCTGAAATTACAACATTTATAATTTTATCAAATCTTATGTTCCAACTATAAGAAGCTCATTCGAGTCCATAGATGGAGATTCTTTAGCTTGCACACCTTGCTTTCCTCAACCATGAAGCCCTGGGGCTATTTTAAGTGAATATCCTCGGAGAGATATTCATAGAGGAATATAATCTTGACTCACATCTTGAAAATGCTATAGTCAAGTTGTGTAGCTAGGGTTAGCTATATTCTTATGGATTTAAGCATGATCATTGAAGAGCAAGTCTCATCGCAGGCGATGTCTTCTCTTCGGTGTGTAGCTCATGGCTATGAACCATGCTTTGAAGGTCTCTACCTTCTCATTAGGTTCCCTCTTTCTCCTGAAGATCCATTTACACCTTAATGGGTCTTACCCATATAGGTGGATCCTTAAGGGTCCATATACAACACTTGTATATGAAGTCTACATTAGACTTTTATTGCTAACATCCATCTTTCCATGTCATGATCCTCAGGAGCTTCATCACATGAAGTCCGATCTTTTTCAGACTTAACTGACACATAGAATACATCCTAAAACTTAATTGAAAAAGTATTAGTGTTTCATCTTCCATTATTCTTTTAGTTTCCGATTTCAAGAGCCTCATTATCTTTTCAAGATTAAATAAGTTCCTTTACTTCATTTTCATCTTGATTCTCAAGAGAGTCATCCTGTAAGAATCACATTATCAGAGATGAGATCTTTTAAATATCTCAAGGTCATAAAGTAGGTATCCAATACCATCCTTTATTTTCCTAATGAAGTAGTACTCTCCAGTACCAGATTCCAGATTACTTGCATGGAACCTTATTAGGGATATATATTGTAGTCTCTACTACATATATATACGTTGGAAACTAATATATAATTATGTTAATATTCATCATTGATCATATCATGTCACACATGATCCAATTGTATCTCCTATAACTCTTAATGAGTTTAGGTTTATTAGATAGAGTGGGATAGAAATGATATTCATATCTCTATAAGGTATTCTATGAATTCATCTAATAGGTACTGACTACCTAGATTAGATCAAATTCATTTAATCTTCCTTCAAACTTTGGTTCTAAACCAAAATTGTGAAATCTATGAACATTTCAAAGGTTTCTAAGTGAAGAGAAGAGATCTCATATTACAAATAATCATCAATATATATCACATGTCCACAATGTTTATTCTTATATAGATGATTCACATACATCAATATGTATAAGATCTTGAATACCTTGACTTCTTACACCATTCCAAGGAAGGGTGTAATGGACATTTTTACTTTTGAATACAATATTCAAAAGTTTGTAAGATTTGAACCTTTAGACAATCTAAAGTTTCATCTCTTATCAGTCTATTGATCACATTAACAGACAAATGTCCAAGGCTTTATGCCAGATCATTGTCAAATGATCTTCATTCCCCTATTAATCTTTTAAGGTTTAATTTCAGTATTAGAAATGTTAATGAACCATTAATTAATTTTCTAATTTTGAAGAATCCAGTAGATTTTAGATTACTATCTTAAATATCTCCATCATAACTCTTTATGATAGATCTATTACAGAATTCATGTTTATTTCCAACATTTAGAAATAAATAATGATTGTATTCTGATGTCTAGGTCATAGAGACATTCTCTAAGACTAAGGGCTCTCCCACTGAAAATAACAAGTCCATCTATGCAATAGAGATTATTGCAACAATTGCACCAATGTCCATGTGGATGACTATTAAACCTTAAAATCAAATTTTATAGTCTTCTAATACATATGCAACTAATTACAAGTGTCAATAGAATATGAGATACAATTATTAGACTTTTATCTTATCCAATAAGAAAGTCTATTTCAATGATTAAATGTAGATTATTCTGATGCCCTATGTGAGTCCTAATCTAAGGATCTAGATAGACTGGATAGTCATACTATCTATACATCAGCTTATTGCAGTATCGCCATTCATCCAACTATTTGGATGTCATATGGAAGTCACAAATGTATGGTCAACTCTTTGACTTTCCTTTTTACTTGGGTCCAACCCATGCTTCCACAGCGCTCCCTTTATCTTTAAACAACCATTTCTTTAGACGAAGGATCTCTTATGATGAATTCGAAAGATTTCAATATAAGTGCATTTCAACATTTGTGCATGCTTCATTTAATTCATCCAATATGAACATTATGAAGCTTCATGAATTACTAGAGTATAGACAGTAGGATGATGCCACTCATCACATCTACAAACATCTTAACTCTTTAAGACTTAGGTTCAGGTAGGTATTCAAACATTTTGAATACATCATCTCTTATAGAGCCATCATTTTGCATAATGCAGTGAACCATTTCATTCATAATTAAATGTCAATAGCACATATATATGCCAGAACATCTTCTTAGAATTTTATAAGGATTATTTGACAATTGCGATCATCATTGACATGTCACTTTCAAAGTACATTCGATGAGAGATCAAGACTATAGAGACATATAAACTCTATGGTTGTAGTCCTATTGTCTATTTAATTGTCACTCCTCATTATTACGAGGAAACGTGCACATCGCAACCACATACAATATGTGTCCAATTGCAAGTACAATATCTTAATCATGGATCCAATCCATGATATTTTACTGGTTATTATTGAGTATAATATTGAGTGGGTTTAATGAAGAATTATCTGAAATAAGAAATTTGTGTAAGTGTATATATTTATATATATACATATTTTACTTCGATTTAGGAATATCATATCAAAGTTGTCTTCCCTTGTCAATAATGAAAGTTCATTCCCTTAATCACTTTCAATGTAAGAGATATACTTACCAATATATCTCAAGCAAGATCTGGGATCTTCTTCGTTATCTTTGTTACATCCCAATAATATGAGAACATGTAACTCGGATAAAAAGAAGCGGGAACACATTCCGCCTTGCAAGTCCAACATGCATCTCCCAATTCGGCCTTTAACACTTGGGCCCACCATCCCTAAGGTGATGTTGACCCATCATTAATTGAACCAACCGTCAACAGGAATACAACTCGCTATGCGCAATCCAATATCGCCCCAATAATATGAGGACCAGATATTGGGGTCACTACGCATACGTCCTTACTCTTTCGAGAAGCGAAGAGCGCGATCCAATTGGATCGTATGCAGGAGCTGTCACTTCAGACATGCGTCTCCTACATACAATATCTGGCAATGGAACTCTTCGCCTTGAGGGAGACCATGGATGTCAATTATGTGATCCACCACCTCATACTCAAATTTTAATTAATTATCATGAATTATATTCACATAATTAATTCTTCCAAAGGAAATACACATCTATTCATAATAGAGTGTTTTTAATTTGGATATAATTAACTTAATCATATTAAATTTTTTATCAATCCAATTCAATCAACAATCTTGATTTTACTTGAATATATGGTATTATCTCAAAATGCGTATTATTTCGAATTTTAATAATTAGAAAAATACATCATGATCTCTTAGGGATCATTCGTTCCCTACCTGCTGTCATGGCCAGTACCGGCGGGAGTGGGACGGACCGCAATCGGTGCGACCCGCTACCCCAACGATCCCCGACTAGACACCATATCCACCTCGGGAAAAAATAATGACGAGCCAATAACTTTGTACTTGAGATGATCGTCAGTTCTTCAACCGAAATTATAACATATAGTAAAAATCAAAACATTTTTGATTATAAGGAAATTTTCTAGACAAATTCCCAATCCTATTCGAGCAAGTTGTTTGTTGATTATGTTTCCAATTATGATCTAGATCAAATCTAGTCAATTTATTGGTTGAGGCCAAGTCAATTGAGGAAATAATCATCATTAAATATTTCTAAAATATTTTCCATAATTATTTCATGAAATTAACAATTAATTTTACTAATTGGCAATCACATGGTTATTGATTAGGAATGTAATTTCAGCAGTGACCCCTACTAACTAAAATTAGCATATCTCAATCAATTTAAATCCAAATTAGAGAAAATCAATTTTCAAAGATTGCTAATTTGATTTAGGATAGAATCTAAGTGATATTTATGCATTTCGAGGTGGATCAAAATAGTAATTAACTCAGTAATCATGTTAAGATTCGCAGTTCCCGCAACAATGAATAGATGTTCCTTAAAACAACCATATCTCGAGCAAATGGAATCCAAATTACGTAAACTCAGATCCTAAACAGGGCCGAATTTATTCACTAAACAGATGTGCAAAAATCAAATGTGACAAAAACTTCCGCGACCTTAACGAACCCTAGTCGTCCTAGGTTTGCGGATTGTATCCAAAACCTTCGACCTAAGGCTCTGATACCACTTGAAGGATATGGGATAATCCTCAAGCGCATCACGGAAGCATGAGTGTCGTATCGAATACGACGAATAACGACTAGTCGAACTAGTTGTTCTATGCAACAGGATTTAAAAAAATGTCATGCGATGAAACCACATGATCCAAGAACGGTTCTCAGATCGTTTCATCTAGAACCACAACAAGTATAAAGGAATACCTCTTGAAGCATGGTTGATCGAGTCTCTATGAAAAGAGACCTCTTGTCTCATGTCTGACTGTCGGAGAAGACGCTTGCGAGCACGCGGATGAGTCGCGTGATTCTCGCAATCCAATGAGTTGATCCAAGCACGGTAAACTCCTGATCTCATCGTACGAGTTCAAACGCCTTCTTAGTGAGCGTAGAACTCCAAAGAAGGCGGAAAATCGAAGAACGTTGAGGCGGTGACGTGGTGGCAAGGGCGACGACGTAGTCCTCCTCTAAGGTTTTGTGGACGGCCACCGAGGAGAGAAGGAAGAGAGTTGACGTGTAGAATGAGAGAGAAAGAAGAGAGATGTGCTTCAAAAGCATAATCCTAGAGATCATGGTATGCCTCTCTATTTATAGGGTTTTGGGATCCATGGATCTCGATCTATGGGACACATAAAATCAATGGATGAGATTGATTTATATGTAATCCAATGGTCAAGTTGTTGGTAAAAGCAAACAACTAATAATCTAATTTAGATCAAATATATTTGATAAAGCAAATACAATTCAATCCTAAATTAAATCAAGTAATTATGGAGAGATTAGCATGGAGATTTCTCCCCATAAGGAATAGATAGGACGGCGACCAATTTCCATGTGGGAATTGGTGGCCGTCCACCATGTCCTCATGATGGAGGCAATCTCATGAGATTACATATCTCTATGAGATTCTCCCATAATTTCCAACAACTTTTGTTGTGATTTATTCTTCAAAAATAATTCATAATTAATTTTGATAATATTGCAATCTTACCATTGGAATTTTGTGAATCACATTCAGAACCCAAAACAAAATATAATTGACATTTTCAATTAATTACACAATGTGTATCCAATACACATCAATAATTAATTAACAAATATAAATTATAATTAGATCTCTCTAATACATTATAAATCACATTTATAATATATTATGAATAATTAGATATTGCTATCCACATTATTCTTATCCACGATATTTAAATCACATTTAATTATACTGGATAATTTCCACATGCATAAAGATAATTAAATGATATTTAATTATCATTCTCTTAATGCTCAGATATAATTCAACTATAGAATTATTCTTGAACCCTTTCAAGAATAATGCGATTTCTCCTCAAATACTTGGAGATAAGGACATGGTGATTGTATTGTTCCACGTATAGTGACTTGGATGTAGAGATTTCATCTCAAATCCAGATCTCACGGACCTCTCATAGATGCTTGATTAAATCAAGACCGTAGACCTAATCTTCTCATTGCAACTGAATCTAATTCAGATCAATGTCCAATACATGGACTAAGATTATGTCACTTCTCTACTGAGAGGAGTCACTAAAATCCAAACCTGTTTCATCACTCCCTCGGAATGGAAGCATCATGGTTATACAATCGTTTATGATCACATCACCCTCAGGTATTCCCAACACTTGTACATCCTGCATACTAGAAGACCTATGATCATTATGAAGATACAGATCAATTTTACACTGTCATCTTCAGGGTTTGATCACTAAGTTTCTCAATCTTGGTCATTGTTAATAGGTATAGATCATATGCTTTCCCAAAGCATATATCTCACCTTCAAATTCATGTCATGCTTCCAAAGCATGACGACCATGCATGGAATTTGATCGGTCCCAATACCTCATGAGTGAGCTCATGTCTCCCGGTTCACATGTGAACCTGTATGATCCTTTTGAGAGATTGTATTACTCATATGCCCTTACATGCACACCAGATGGCCGGTGTATAGACCTTGGTTAGGTCATCAACCTGTTGGTCTGCCAAATGCACACACTCAGACATATAGTAACACATCTGTCTTTGGTTAGAGGATGTGTGCCTATGTTCTGACAGTATTCAACATAGGTCTTTGGTTATCTCGATCTCGTTAAGTCAACCCTTTGACTCAACAAATCTGTCTCCTCCAAATCACTATTCCTATGCACAGGACCTGCATCAAGAGGTCGATCAGATATCAGCCAAATGCCAAAGGATTGCAATCTCCTACTCAGGCTGGAGATCATCACTTAACAATCATTTGATGGTACTTGATGAGTCCTCTATCTAACTCTTTAGATATTCATCCAAGCACCGGCCTCTATGATTCAACTATTGAGTCAACAGCTGTATGATTATTAGGATGGCCATGGTACGTAACCCTAATTGTACAGAGGGACCTATTATGCAAATTATTTATTCTTCTTTTCAGATCAGGGAATGATATTTGTAATAACATTTATTGCATAATGGCTCATCATGGGCTCGTATGTCCAATAGTTGACTCCTAAATATATTTTCCAATAAGGTTCCACCAAGCTAATAATCCAAAGGTCTGACCGAGCTCCATACTACAATTAATGAAGATAAGTTTAATAATAAACATTAATTCTCCTTTCTTCCTTTTTCTTTTCTTTCTTTCTTTTTTCACTTCTTTTTCAAATAAGTGTTTGTTAAGGGACTAGCAAAGGTAAAGTATAGGGGAATGATGAATCCATGATTCAAATCCTTTATTCCTTTATTTTAGCAAAAATATCTATGCAAATGAATTGTAAATCTATATTAATTCCAATAAATTAGCATTGTGCATGCTTGTATTGATATTGTATATTTAACATTCTTTTTAACCAAAAAAAAGAATAAATAAGAAATAAATAAAAGAAATAAAATAATGTTGTAATTATGTAATAAGCTTAGACTGGCTCGAACCCCGAGATAAGGTCAAATATTAGCCTGATCGACAAGGAATAAAGTAGGGAGAGATAGGGTCTCTAATTGTTCATAAAATCCAAAAATAATCTTGTTGATATTATTTATTCTTTATTACTTTGTAAATATCCATCACTATTCATTCATCAATAAAAAGATCTCAAAATATTACATGCTCACAATAAAACTTCTAAATACAAATGTGTCTTAAAAACTAAATAAATAAAATAATTTGCAAATTGTGTATAGTGTACCATACCTATGCATGTATTTATTTATTTTGGGAATAAATTATATATATATATATATATTGTATTTTAAATACTTGTAAATGTTCCTAATAATTAAATACAATTCATATACAAAACAAAAAAAATATAACTATTCATTGTATAATAACATCAATAATATAAATATTGTACAAAAACCTAGGAGTAAGGCCTATTGAGTTCCTACTTTTTCATGTCTACAGGTTCATCCGATCATTACAGGGATGAGCCCAATCTTGAATATGAATTGTAAAAAAACACCTACTAAATTGATCACAAGAATTCTAGTTATAGTACTTATCAGCCAAAGTGGAATCCTTCCAGTAGTATCAACCATTTACCTTGCATTCCTCCACATTTCATCAAGTGGTCATGCTAGAGACAAAAACAGTTATAAATAGTTATAAGGATAGTACTGCTCCGAATGGTATAAGAGAATTTCCACTATTCTCTTTTTTTCCCATGTAATTATTTAGTAAAAATCTAATAAAAAATTTTTACACACTTTAAATTATTTTGTAAATAAATAATGTAAAACATAATGTATTTTTTTAAAATATAAAATGATAATGTATGTATATAATATATAGGTACAATGTAACGATACATACTAACATATATTGTATATAATATTATATATATTATTAAAATTATTAAAAATCACAAAAAAAGCTTGTAAAATAATTAAAATTTTTCTAATTGGTCAACCAGGGTCAACCTCCCCTCTCCCAGGTCTGATAGGGACCATTGCTTGTCGGACCCAATTTCTTCGCTTTCCTTACCCCAGTCTAACCTTCTTCTACCTCGATTCACATGCCCTATTATTCGCTAGGGATCCGTGATCCTCGCAGATACCTAAGCTTGGTCGGATCTTGCTCTGATTGCGCGATGCTTCTTGATTCTTCCCAAGACATGGGAGCTCCTATAAATACTCTCCTCCGCATCCACCATGCCCTAGCTCGCTTCACACCTCCTTTCCTCCGCCTGCATCCTTAGGGTAGTGACAATACTCCATAGGATCCTTTCAAAGCTCAGATTTGTAGGCAGAGAGCGCAACTTACTTCGTGGCCTAAGTCCTCCATCGCAACCAGCCTCCTCAGCATCCCATAGTTGGGTCGAGGCCATGAACCCACCATTCACTCCACATCACTTCGCCTTCTCATCCATGATCACTAGGTAGCTACATAGTCCTTCTTTCCATCGTGCTTTTTTGGTTGCTTCATCGCGGTCGTCGTTCATCACCACTACTCAGACCATCGGGTCTGGATTCCCATCTCAACCATCTTTCAGCATTTATATCTTAGCCACTTCGATGCCCATCTTCCTTAGCAACCTAGACCCCTTAGACATGCTCATCGGAGCTATATTAAGGTTAGACATCCTTCCTCCATGACTGCCGGAGATTGAACACCATTCATCCTCGCTTCTCTTATTTCCTCTACTAAATAACCCTTGTCGAATTTTTGACTTAGACCATAGAATCCGTTTGTAGTTTCTGGCATGCATGAGACGCTTGATTCGAGCCTCTACTCCAGTGACAGAGCATCTCCAGGAGATACCATCTCCAAAACTCCATTGAGTCATTTGACGCCCCATCTGAGACCTCCACTCGACGTGGTTCCACTCCAATGATGTGTTGGATCCTTTGGTCGGCATATTGAGGCACTATAGCACTAGATACCACCGATTAAGTCAACCCAGCGAGAGCTTCATCCTTGTTCCTCCAACAAATCTCGTAGCCATTGGATGAGCAACCCGTGTCCCATATCTGATTAATAGAGTACAAGCATTCCCAAATTCTAACAGTATGATCAAATCTAGGGGTAAATCTAACGCGCACGTTCCAGACTGGTGTCCAGACCGTCAGATCTTTCTCAGAGATAAGAGCCGTATGTAGACGTCACGCGTGCCATGCATATCAGGAGGGTATATTGCATATTAGCCCCCTTTCTTTCATTTATTTCAGTTTAGTACAATAATTATAACTGTAGTTTTGAACAATTGTAGTAAAGACCTCTTAGTTTCTTTATTTGCATTTTAGTCCAGTCGAGTTGAAGTCAAGAGTGTCTTCACATGTTTTCTAGGATATTTACTTGTATAGTCCTGTGTTTTTCACATCTTATCTGAATCAGAAAAAAGTTTATTATTTGCATTTATACCCATGCGATATAGTGCCACGTGTCGTGCACGATTTCTCTGGATTATTTGCATCTTTACCCTGGATTTTTAAGGCTAGTTAATATTTGTCCCTAGAAGTTAAAATAACTGCATTTTAGTCCTGTTATAGCCAACATTTTTATTTTGTGTCTTTTTAATTATAATAAATACTAAATAATCTAAAAATTTCCATAAAAATTCCCTGTAGCTCCTGCTCTTATGTTTTCATGTGGTTATTTTTTGTTTTTGATTTTCTTTTATTTTATATTATTAAAAATTCAAAAACAATAAAAAAGTCCTTATTTACATTAGAAAATTCATAATAATTCGAAAATTGCTTTACAAATTCCAAACAAAATAGAGTAGGTTTATTTTAAATTGTTTAATTTTCTACCTAATTTTTATCATATTTGCTTTATATAACTCTAAAAATTTGCAAAACCCTAGAAATAAAAAATATATAAAATATTTGAAGAATACAAAAAAATGTTATTAATTTTCTGCTAGTAGATATTTAAATTTACATTCTGATAAAATTGATATCTTGGAGTTTTGAGTTGATTTGTTATTTTAAATTTGAAAAATACTCCTAGTTGTGCATTTTTTGTGTTTTTCTTAGTTTTATTTTTAGAAAATCCATAAAAATCCCAAAAAATATCATAAAAATTAACCAAAAATAGTATAAAATACAGAAAACACAAAATATTTTTATTTGATTTTTTGGCTATTTTTATCCTATTTGAAAATACAAAGAGAGAGAGTGTGTGTGTCTTTTATTCATTATCTTTATTTTTTTGAAAATAAAAACTTAAAAAATTAAAAACCACTAAAAATCATAAAAGAAAAATAAAATCCTTTGAATCTCTTGATTTGACTACTCTAGGTTTAATTGTGCTCCTTGTGTTCGACTCTAGTTGCTATACCAGGTTAATAAATATAGCTTAGACCTCTTGTGATTATTTGTTTGATTTATTTTGTGGTTGAATAATTATCTCGATTTCATCTTGATTGAGTGGTGACAACGACACTTGCTTTAATAAATTCCTTATCCCAAGTCACCTGGGCGAGATATCAACTATCATTATCTAGTGGGAGAGTCCTTGTACATAAAGAATTTCTTTGTATTCCAGATAACATAGGGAACCTTATATCAGTATCTATGTTGGTTAGGATATTCGTTCTTATTGTATGAGAAACATATCATAAGTCATTATGGTAAATATATTGCAGATGGTATTCTAACTTTTAGAGGACTCTATGAATTCCGCGTTGATGAATCTGCCATGAATGTAACACCCACTAATAAAAATCCGAAGAGAATCAGAGAGGATGAAAATCATTCTAATATTATTTGACATCAAATTCTTGATTATTTATCTATTGATAGGATCAATAGATTGATAAGGATGGACTACTATATTTTCTACATGTCCAAACTTTGCCTGTCCGTGAACATTGCATTCGAGGTAAAATGATCGGAGTACCCTTTCGTAACAAGGTTACACCATGCGAGGGTATTCTTGACCTAACACAAACTGGTGTATGTTGTCCCTTCAATACCTCAGTCCGAAATAGATCGACATTATTTGACTTCTATTGATGACCATTCACAATACGGATTTATCTTCCTATTATATTGAAAATATGAACCTTTGAAAAGTTCGAAGAATTCATAGCTTTGGTTGAGAACCATACTGATAGGTAGATTAAACAGATTTGATCTGTCCGAGGTGTCGAGTACCTCTCAGATGAATTTAAGGAATAACTTGAAGAGAGAGGAATTATTTCCAATCTCACTCCTCCTAGAACTCCCCAACTAAAAGGTGTTGACGAAAGACGCAACACGACCATCATGGACATAGTTCATTCAATGATGAGAAAGAACATTTTCCTCTTAGTTTGTGGGGATATGTAGTATGCACTTGAATATATATACCCTAAATAAGATTCCTAGCAAATCTGTACCCAAAATCCATCATGGGCTTTGGTTTGGAACCAAACCCAGTGTTAGACACTTGAAGATTTAGGGTTGCTTGGTCCATGCAAAGAGCGTGGATGCAAGTAAGTTGGAATCTCACTCTTGAGAGTGCTACTTCATTAGGTATGTAAAGGAAGTTATTGGATACCAACTTTACGACCCTGAGACTCAAAAGGTGTTCGTTTCTAGAGATTTAAAAATCATGGAGGATGACTTCCTTAAGAGTCAATACAATAATGAAGTAAAGGAACTCGTTGAATCCCTTGAGGATATTGAGCTTCCTGAACCAGAAACTGATAATGTGAATAAAGATTACACATGTACCTCTTTACAGGAGTTCAAGGGTGGTTGTACTACCAGAAAGGTACGGATTCCATGTATCAGGTGAAACTGACAATGATTCAACTTCATTTGATGAAGCACTCATATATCATGTCATGGATAGATGGATGCTATCAATGAAGTATGAAATAGACTCCATGTACAAGAACATTATATGGACCCTATAGGATCCACCTCGAGGGGTAAAATCTATTGGGTGTAAATGAATCTTCAAGAGAAAGAGGGGACATGATGGGAAGGTAGAGATCTTCAAGGCACGGCTCATTGCCAAGGGCTACACATAGAGAGAAGGCATCAACTATGATGAGGCATTCTCTCATGTGGCTAAAATCAATTTGGGAACTGCTAGCTATAGCTGCATATCTTGACTACAACATCTGGCAAACCGAAATCGAAACGACATTCCTCAATTAATACCTTGAGGAGGATACTTATATGGAGCAATCCCAAGGCTTCATAATAGAGGAAGATAAAATATGCAAGCCGAAGAAATGCAACTATGGACTTAAACAAGCTTCTCATAGTTAGAACATCAGATTTGATGAAACCTGAAAGAGTTATGATTTTGTTCAGAATCCTGATGAACCATGTGTGTACAAGAAGCTTAGTGGGAGCATCATTGTATTCATTGTGCTTTACATTGATGTCATCTTTATCATTGGAAATGATATAGGGATGATGACTAGTGCTAAGATTTGGTTTTCCCATACCTTCGAGATTAAACATCTTGGAGAAGCCTCTTATATCTCGTGTCTGAAGTTGTATAGAAATAGAGAAAACAAGATTTTGGTATTGTCACAACATGGATACATTAAGAAGATCTGGAAACGTTTCCATGTGGATAATTCCAAGAAAGGCTTCCTTCTTATAAGACATAGTATACATCTCTCTAATGGAATGTCTCCTTAAAATATTGAGGTTAAGAAAGCCTAGGATGGATGCCCTTATTGATGCAGCTAAAAATCGGATAACGGTTTTTAATGGAAAAGGTCGTCGGTGTAGAAAACCGCAAAAGGATCCTAGTCGATCAAACAAAGATCGGTTTTATTAAGAAAAACCTTGCACTAATTATTTAACCAGGGAAGTGTTCCTGGTCAAACACAAGGAGGCAGAATAGTATATTTTGAAATTTTTTAAGAGAAAATATTTTTGTGATTATTTTATCTTTTCTTAAAGCGATCACAGAAAAAGCTATTATTTTTATGTAATTTTTTATTTTTATTTTTTATTTTATTTTATATTTTCCAATTTTTAATTATTTTTCAAAGTGATAATTTTCACACAATTTACGTACCATATAATAGATGAATATATAGGTGAAATTAATGTGATACTATATAGTAAGTAAAAGGGAACGAGCAATAGGCTCGAACAACACACGAAAACAAATCAAAATGGATTAATTAGCAACGAATCAAAACACATTGAAAAAACGACAAAAATACTCGAAAGTTACTGAAAAACTTGCTGGGGTAGTTGCGTAACTACCCTCAAAAGAACTACGAAAAACTATGTCAAAAAGGCGTCCAAAACTCCCCTACAGGTCAGGGGTATAATTGCAAGAAAAAGAAACAAAAAATTATGCAAAAAGATCCTCGGTCAGGGACTTTTTTGAAAAGAAAACAAGAAAGTTTACATTTAGGTCCCTGTGCGGGGACTTAAATGTAATATCTGGAAAGTTCTGGAGCACTTTGGAAATTCTGGAACTCTTGGATTTAGTCTGCAAGTATTCAACCAATTCAGATGGACGATCAGGAATATAACGTGAGCGCTGATCTGGTCTGTCCGATGCCTCCACGTGTCAACAGCCTATAGCACGGGGCTGTTCTTGAGGATCTTCAGGTTCTTCGCAGGTGGTTGACGAGCGCTTCTTCTCCGATTTTCCATGGGTTGCTGGCGACGAACTTGGACCTCCGGTGGGGCCAGAGGGTTAGCTCCTCTAACCCTCGGGCTCGCCCGCAGTGGACGGCGGTCGGAGTCGACTGAGAGCACCGGCAAAAGCTCGATGAAGTTCACGGTCCTCTGCTCTTGGAGATGATGGAGTTTGTTACGGCTTCTTGGAATCACGAATTTCTTGATGATTGAGGGCTCCAGTTGACTTGAATTCGCTCCCGATACAAGATGGATCTGCAATTTACAAGTTTACGTGCTCGATTTGCTAGAAATCAGCCGATGGATTAAGTGTTTGCAAGATCAAAATTAGCGGTTTCTAGACTTAATGAAATGTGTGTGCAACATACTTAAAAAAATGGAATGCGATTTGAATTGATTTGAAACGAATTTAGAATTGATTTCGATTGAGTGTCTAAGCTATAGGATTAGACTAAATAATTACATGATTAGCCATGCTAATCGTGGAATGATGATTGAGATAAAATTCGATGAAGGAGGAGGATTAGATCTGGGAATGCAGAGGTGTATTACCTCAAATAGTTGCTGCAATGGCTGATCTTCACCGCAGCTGGATGCACGCAAGGCGGCGATGCAAGGCGGAGCTTTGCCTTGGAACTCCTCCCCAAAGGTCCTTCCTCTACGCGGGCACTATATCTTGGAGCTGTCACTTCGGACAGGCGTCTTAGATATACAACTTTTGGCGACGAAATTCTTTGCCTTGACAGGAGACCATGGATGTGACTTATGTGATCATCCACCTCTTATTCAAATTGAAATTATGAATTATCGTGAATCATATTCACATAATTAAGTCTTCCAAGGGGAATTACACATCTATTCCTAATAGATTGTTTAAATAGGATATAATTAATTTAATCACATTAAATTAACTATCAATCCTATTATCAATCAACAAACTTTGATATTTACTTGAATTGTACGTATAATGTCAAAGTACGTATTATTTCGAATTTTAATAATTAGAAATACTCTTTGATTTCTCCAGCATTATCCAATCCCTACCCGATGTCATGGCCAATACCGGCGAGAGTGGGACGGACCACATACGTTGCAACCCGCTACCCCAGCGATCTCCGACTAGACACCATATCCACCTCAGGAAAGGGTAATGCCAGATAGATTACCATGTACTTTGAGATGCTCATCGGTCTTTCAATCGAAATTATACCATATAATATACATCAAAATATTTTTGATTATATTATAAGGAGATTTGCTAAACAAATCCCCAATCCTATTCAAGCAAGAGGTTTTGCATGTAAAAGTTGTCCTACAACTATTGTAGGATGTCCTAGGGTTTTGCATGAAAACTATGTTTGTTGATGATTTCAAATTAACCAATGATCAAGATCAACTATATTATCATTATGGTTTAGTGGGATGTCATTCAAAAAATTGATTATCATCTTTAAACATTTCACAAATATTTATCAATAACCAATTTCTGAAAATTAACAATTAATTTTCATCAACATTTATTTGAATGACTATCACAAGGTTCATGATCAAAATTGTCAATTTCCAGCAGTGACCCCTTATCACTAAAATTAACTTATCTTGATCAATTTAAATCCAAAATTTGCACCCTAAGATTGCCAACTTGATTTACAACAGAATCTAAGTGATATTTCACGCATTTCGAGGTGCAACAAAACCGTAATTACCAAATTAATCACGTTCTGTTCTGCAGTTCCCGCAACTGTGCATGCATATTCAAAAGACCATATCTTGAGAAAATTAAATCCAAATTTAGTAAGCTCAAATCCTATGGTTTCCTTGTTTAATGGGAACAAAATCCAATTGAATATTTCGTGTTTAAACAATTTGAACAGTGCCTAAAAAATCATTTAGAAAGAGTTGTGAAAATTCAAATGCACCAAAACTTTCGCGACCCTTTCAAACCCAAGTCGTCCATGGTTCATGGATCATATCCAAAACCTTTTTCAAACTAAGGCTCTGATACCACTTGAAGAATATTGAGAATACTCAAGCACATCACGGAAGCGTGACAATCGCATCTAATACGATCGGGGCGACTAGTCGTACTAGTCGCAAGGTGCAGCGGAATTTAAAAATTTTAAATCATATGATGAAACCACATGATCACAAGAACAATTCTTGGATCGTTTCATCAAACCACAAAGTATTAGGAATACCTCTCGAAGCGTGGTTGCGATCACGAGATCTCTAAAGCAAGAGATCCTCCTGTCTCAAGTCCGATCCACGGAGACAGCACTTGCAGGCGCGATGATGAGACGCGTGACTCCCGCATTCCTTGACAAAAATCCAAGCCTCGAATATCTTGATTTCGTCCAACGAAATCTGCCGTCTTCCTCTAGAGCAAGCAACCCCAAAGAAGAAGGAGATCCTCGAGTAGTCGATGGCAAAGACAAGAACTTCTCTCTTTTCTCAACAAAGGTGGTCGGCCAACCTATGGAGAGGGAGAGAGAGAGAGCATGAGAATGAGAGGGAGAGAGAGAAGAAGATTAGGCATCTACTTGTGTATCCCCTCAAGGGCTAGGGCTACCCTCTTTATATACTAATTTGGGATCCATTGGATTTCAATCCATGGCTCATATGGATCCAATGGATATTGTAATCCAAGAGTCATCCAACGGCTATGATTGTTGTTGGTTAAAAACCAACAACATTAATTTATATTAAATTAAATATATATTGAATTTTTATCAACACAATTTAATTAACATAAATTAATTTATTAAGAGATAATATGATAACAAATAAGAAGAGACAACAATCCTCCTAAAATATAGGAGGCGCCACCTATGACTAAGTCATAGGTGACGCCACCTTTGATTTTTGGTGGTTTTGTCTCCTTTTATTTATTTATATTATTATTTCTTAATTAATTGCAATAACTATCATTGCAATAATATCCACCAAATTAATTTGTGAATATTTCAATTATGCCATTGAAAAAAATGTGAATCATATTCACACCCCAAACTAATTTGTAAATTACATTTTCAATTAATTAATTAATGTGAATCCAATCCACATTAATAATTAACAAATGCTATTTACAATATTTTTCTCTCTCTGATATATTATAAATCCCATTTATAATATACACAGATATTTCGGATATCACTATCCACGATCTGCTTATCCTTGATAATTAAATCCTATTTAATTATCTTGGACAATCATTCTCACAACATGAATCTCATTCATATTGTACTTGATAATTAAATCTCATTTAATCATCAATACCTTCTTGCTTGGATACTAAATTCATCACAGGATTAATCTTGAACTCCTTCAAGAATGATGTGCCTTCTCCGCAGATACTTGGAGATAAGGACAGGGCGATTGTATTGTTCCACGTATAGTGACTTGGATGTTGAGATCTCATCTCAAATCCAGATCTAATGGACCTCCCATAGATGCTTGATTAAATCAAGTATGTATACTTAATCTTCTCATTGCATCTGAATCACATTCAGATCAATGTCCAGTACTTGGACTAAGATCAAGTTACTTCTCTACTGAGAGGAGTCACTAAAATCCAGACATATTTCATCAGTCACTTGGACTGGAAGCGTCAAGGTAATACAATCGTTTATGATTACATAACCCTCAGGTATTCCCTATACTTGCACATCCTACACACTGGAAGACCAATGATCAACCTGAAGATGAAGATCTATTTTATACTGTCTTCTTCAGGGTTTGATCACCAAGTTTATCAATCTTGGTCATTTGGATTTGGTATTGATCATATGCTTTCCCAAAGCATATATCATACCTTCAAATTCTTTTCATGCTTCCAAAGCACGACGACCATGCATGGAATTTGATCGGTCCCAATACCTCATGAGTGATCTCATGTCTTCCGGTTCATAAGCGAACCTGTATGATCCCTTTGATAGATTGTATTACTCATATGCCCTTATATGAACACCATCTCACCGGTGTATTGACCTTGATTAGGTCATCAACCTATTGGTTTGCCAAATGCACATACTCATACATATAGTAACACATCTGTCTCTGGTCAGAGGATGTGTGCCTATGCTGTGACAGTACTCAACATAGGACTTAGGTTATCTCGATCTCGCTAAGTCAACCCATTGACTTAACTAATCTGACACCTTTGAATCACTATTCCCATGCAAAGGACCTGCATCAAGATGTCGATCAGATATCAGCCTATGTGAGAAAGGATTGCCATCTCCTACTCAGGATGGAGATCATCTCTCAATAATCATTTGACGGTGTTTGATGAGTCCTCTATCTAACCCATTAGATATTCATCCAAACACTAGCCTTTATGATTCATTTAATGAATCAACAGCTATATGATCATCAAGATGACCATAGTACATAGCCCTAATTGTACAGAGGGACCTTATAGTGCATTCATTCACTTAATTTCATAGAGGGAGTGAACAATAAATAACTTTTATTGATAAAACATATTTATTACAATAACATTTATTGTAAAAATGGATCGCCCCGTGCTCACATGGCTAACAATCTCCCACTAGCCCTCAGAACCATTCAGTAACAGTCCTTAAACCCATACTCATTACATGCTGGTCGAAAACCTTCTGCGTCAGAGGTTTGGTAAAAGGATCAGCAACGTTGTCGGCAGAGGCCACCTTGGTGATGATGATATCATCACGCTTTTGAATCTCCCGATGATGTGGTATTTCCTTTCCACATGCTTGCTCTTTTGATGCCATCTGGGTTCCTTTGCCTGGGCAATGGCTCTCATGTTATTGTAGAGCAACGGGATGGGAATATTAGTGAAAACTATGCCAAGCTCCAAGATGAACTTGCGCAACCACACTGCCTCCTTTGCAGCATCCAATGCAGCAATGTACTCAGCTTCTGTTGTTGAATCCGCCGTAGTGTCCTGCTTCTTGCTTCTCCAGCTCACAACACCACCATTCAACAGGAATACAAACCGTGATGTCAACTTTCGATCATCAATATCTGACTGGAAGTCTGAATCTGTATATCCCAAGATTTGGATAACACCATCTCCATAGACCAAGATGTAATCTTGCTTCCTTCTTAGATATTTGAATATGTTCTTTACTGCATTCCAGTGTTGCTCCCCATAGCCGGATTGGTAACGACTTACCACTCCCACTGCATGGCAGATGTCTGGCCTAGTACACATCATGGCATACAATAAGCTTCCTACAGCTGATGCATAGGGGCATCCAGCCATGGCCTTCTTTTCCTCAACACTTTGAGGAGCCATCCCTTTAGACAAATGGATACCATGTCTTAAGGGGAGGAATCCCTTCTTGAAACTCCATACGGAATCGTTCAAGAATCTTCTTAATGTATCCATGTTGTGACAATCCTAACATCCTCTTTTCTCGGTTTCTGAACAACTTCAGGCCTAAGATGTAAGAGACTTCTCCAAGATCTTTCATATCGAAGGTATGAGATAGCCAAATCTTCATACTGGTCATCATTCCTGTATCATTCTAAATGATAACGATATCATCTACGTAAAGCACGATGAACACAATGGCGCTCCCACTAAGCTTTTTGTACACACAAGGTTCATCAGGATTTTGCACAAAATCATAACTCTTTACGGTTTTGTCAAATCTGATGTTCCAGCTACGAGAAGCTTGTTTGAGCCCATAGATGGATTTCTTCAGCTTGCATACTTTTCCATCCTCAACTATGAAGTCCTGGGACTGCTCCATATAGATATCCTCCTCGAGGTATCCATTGAGGAAAGCTGTATTGACGTCCATCTGTCAGATGTCGTAGTCAAGAGATGCAGCTATAGCTAGCAGTGTCCTAATGGACTTAAGCATAGCCACGGGAGAGAATGTCTCATCGTAGTCGATGCCTTCTCTCTGTGTGTAGTCCTTGGCTACGAGCCGTGCCTTGAAAGTCTCTACTTTCCTATCAGGTCCCTCTTTCTCTTGAAGATCCATTTACAACCAATGGGTTTTACCCCCTTAGGTGGATCCTCTAGGGTCCATACACCATTCTTATGCATGGAGTCAATCTCTGACTTCATTGCTAGCATCTATCCATCCATGTCATGATCCGCGAGTGCTTCATCAAATGAAGTAGGATCGTTGTCAGTCTCACTTGATACATGGAATCCATACCTTTCAGGTGGTGCAACCACCCTTGAACTCCTCCGATGAGGTATGGGTGTTACATCTTCATTTATCTCTCCGGTTTCTGGTTCAGGAATCTCAAAATCCTCAGGTGATTCGATGAGTTCCTCTACTTCCTTTCTATCTTGGCTTTTAAGGAAATCATCCTCCAGAAATCTCACATCTCTAGAGACAAAAACCTTTTGGGTCTCAGGGTCATAAAGTTGATATCCAATAACATCTTTAACATACCCAATGAAGTAGCACTCACAAGCACGAGATTCTAGCTTACTTGCGTCCACATTCTTCACATGGACCAAGCAACCCCAAACCCTCAAGTTTCTAACACTAGGTTTGGTTCCATACCATAGCTCATGAAGAGTCTTAGGCATAGATTTGCTAGGAATCTTATTCAGGATATATATTGCAATCTCTACTACATATCCCCAGAAACTAAGAGGTAAACGTGCTTTGCTCATCATTGAACGGACCATGTCCATGATGGTCCTATTGCGTCTTTCAGCAACACCATTATGTTGGGGAGTTCCAGGGGTAGTGAGATTGGAGACAATTCCATTCTCTTTAAGGTATCCCTTGAATTCATCTGAGAGGTACTCGCCACCTCGATTAGATCGAATCCATTTAATTTTCCTATCGGTTTGGTTCTCAACCAAAGCTTTAAACTCTTTGAACTT
The DNA here is from genome assembly GCA_037367405.1 of Ottelia alismoides. NCBI lineage: Eukaryota > Viridiplantae > Streptophyta > Magnoliopsida > Alismatales > Hydrocharitaceae > Ottelia > Ottelia alismoides. The sequence continues at coordinate 816,515 of JAZKJV010004281.1, read as the reverse complement.
TTCAAAGGTTTCAGATTTATGACATAGTAGGAAGATAAACCTGTATCGCGAATGGTCATCAATAAACGTCAAATAATATCGATATCCATTCCAAGTCGCAGTACTGAAGGGACCACATAATCAGCATGTATTAGGTCAAGAATACCTTCGCATCTCATAACCTTGTTGCGGAAAGGCATCCTGGTCATTTTACCTTGAATGCAATGTTCACAGGTAGGTAAAGATTGGACCTGTAGAAAATCTAAGGGTCCATCCTTTTTCAATCTATTGATCCTATCAACAGATAAATGACCAAGCCTTTGATGCCAAATTATATTCGAATGATTTCCATTCTCCCTGGATCTTTTAGGGTTTCTACTAGTGGTAGTGACATTCATGACACATTCATCAATGCACAATTCATAGAGTCCACTAGAAGTCAAAACACCATCTGCAATAAATTTATCATATTTATTAATGACTAACATATTATAGAATATGAAAGAATATCCATGTCTAACAAGCTTAGATACGGATATCAAATTCCTCCTGACTTCAGGTACATAAAGACACTCTTTAAGTACTAAGACTCGACCACTAGATAATGATAGTCGGCAGGTCTCGATAGCGACTGTTGCAACACTTGCATCATATCCCATCTGGATGACTATCTCCACTTGCTCCAGATTGCTATACATGAACGGTAGCACTAGAATCTACAACCCAACTTCCTTCTCGTCCAACGAGAAAGCTAGTTTCAATGATGAAAGTAGATTTCATACCTGCTGGGACTTTACCTTTGTCAACAAACTTCAGGTATTCAGGGCAGTTACGGTGCCAATGCCCCGACTTCTTGCAGTGGTGATAGACATTGGTCTTCTTCTATGTCATTAACGTGGAAGCACTGGAAGATGAACCAACTCCTTGATTCTTCTTCTTTCTCTTTTGGGGCGGGCCCTTCCGAGAACCTTGCTTCCGACCGTGCTTTCCTTTCACTTGTGCAACCATTGCACTAGCAAAGGGGCCGTCCTTCTTCATCACGTCTACTGCAGACTTTAATGCTGCTAAGATCCTAGCGTTAGTGAAATCAACTTTGCTCATGTAATATGACACGACAAAGTTGTTCAAAGACTTAGGGAGCGACAAGAGAATGAAATCAGCTTGCAAATCAGAATCAATGTAAGCTCCCAGGGTTTCCAATTCAGAGAGGTACTAAACACTTTGAGCATGTGCTCTCTAACAGAGGTCCCTTCCTGCATCTTGCAGCAAATAAGCTCTTTCATCACATTGTAGCGTTGTGTGCGGTTGACGTCACCGAACATTTCCTTTAGATTCAGCATGATTTCTTGGCAGTGGTTCATTTCCACATGCTGCTTCTGAAGCACATTGGATAATGAGCCAAGGATATAACATCTTGCTAAGTTATGATCTTCATCGTATTTCTCATTAAAAGATTTATCTTCCACAGTCAGAGGGTCTGCTATCTTGTCCTTGCTCAGCACATAAGAGATACGCTCCGCAGATAGGACAAGATCCAAATTTCGGATCCAATCTGAATAATTTGGTCCGGTCAACTGATTAACCTCCAGAAGCCTGCTCAGAGGGTTCATGGATTTCATTTTCTGAAATTAAGAATGCACTATATTAGAATATATAAATAATTATATATCTAGTTTTAAAACATTTGATTAAGGCATTTTAAATCAAATTTGTCTTGCTATGTCTACTATGAAAGATTATTCTCTAATCGTCTTTCAAAGTAAGAGATATACTTACCGCTATATCTCAAGCAAGATCTGACATCTCCTCTCTATTCTTATCGCATCCCAATAATATGAGAACCTGTGACTCTAATAAAGAAAAGCGGGAACACGTTCCTCCTTGCAAGTCCAACTTGCATTTCCCAATTCGGTCTTTAACACCCGTGCCCACCACCCCTAAGATGATGTTGACACGTTGCTAATTGAAACAACCGTCAACAGGCTTAATACTCGCTATACGCAATCCAATATCGCCCCAATAATATGATGACCCGATATTGGGGTCACTACGTATACGGCCTTGCTCTTTCGAGAAGAAAAGAACCCGATCCAAATAATTGTATATAGGATCTGTCACTTCGGACATGCGTCTCCTATATACAACTCTTGGCGATGAAATTCTTTGCCTTGATGGGAGACCATGGATGTCACTTATGTGATCCTCCACCTCTTATTCAAATTGAAATAATTAATGATCGTGAATCATATTCACATAATTAATTCTTCCAAGGAAATTTACACATCTATTCATAATAGAGTGTTTAAATAGGATATAATTAATTTAATCACATTAAAATAACTATCAATCAACAAACTTTGAATTTTACTTGAATAATAGGTATAATCTCAAAGTATGTATTATTTAGAATTTTAATAATTAGAAATACACTTTGATTTCTCTGGCATTATCCAATCCCTACCCGCTGTCATGGCCAGTACCGGCAAGAGTGGGACGGACCACATACGTTGCAACCTGCTACCCCAGCGATCTCCGACTAGACACCATATCCACCTCAGGAAAGGATAATGCCAGATATATCATCATGTACTTTGACATGCTCATCGGTTTTCAATAGAAATTATACCATATAATATACATCAAAATGTTTTGATTATGTTATAAGGAGATTTGCTAAGCAAATCCCCAATCCTATTCAAGCAAGAGGTTTTGCATGTAAAAGTTATCCTACAACTATTGTAGGACGTCCTAGGGTTTTGCATGAAAACAATGTTTGTTGAAGATTTCAAATTAACCAATGATCAAGATCAACTATCTTATCATTATGGTTTAATGGGATGTCATTCAAGGAATTGATTATAATCTTTAAACATTTCACAAATATTTATCAATAACCAATTTCAGAAAATTAACAATTAATTTTCATCAACATTTATTTGATTGACTATCACAAAGTTCATGATCAAAATTGTCAATTTCCAGCAGTGACCCATTATCACTAAAATTAACTTATCTTGATCAATTCAAATCCAAAATTCACAAAATTAGTACTCTAAGATTGCCAACTTGATTTAAAACTGAACCTAAGTGATATTTCACGTATTTTGAGGTGCAACAAAACCGTAATTAACAAATTAATCACGTTCTATTCTGCTGTTCCCGCAACTGTGAATACATGCATATTCAAAAGGCCATATCTTGAGCAAATTAAATACAAATTTAGTAAACTAAAATCCTATGATTTCCTTGTTTAATGTAGAACATAATACAATTAAATATTTCGTGTTTAAACAATTTAAACAGTGCCTAAAAATTCAATTAGACAGAGTTGCGAAAATTCAAATGCGCCAAAACTTTCGCGACCCTTTCAAACTCAAGTCGTCCATGGTTCATGGATCATATCCAAAACCTTTGTCGACCTAAGGCTATGATACCCCTTGAAGGATATTGAGAATCCTCAAGCGCATCACGGAAGCATGACAATCGCATCTAATACGATCGGCGCGACTAGTCGTACTAGTCGCAAGGTGCAGCGGAATTTAAAAATTTTAAATCATATGATGAAACCAGATAATCACAAGAATAATTCTTGGATCGTTTCATCAAACCACAAAGTATTAGGAATACCTCTCGAAGCATGGTTGCGATCACGAGATCTCTAAAGCAAGAGATCCTCCTATCTCAAGTCCTATCCACGGAGACAGCACTTGCGGGCGCGATGATGAGACGCGTGACTCCCGCAATCCTCGACGAAAATCCAAGCCTCGAATCTCCTGATTTCGTCCAACGAAATCCGTCCTCTTTCTCTAGAGCAAGCAGCCTCAAAGAAGAAGGAGATCCTCGAGTAGTCGATGGCGAAGGCGAGAACTTCTCTCTTTTCTCAACAAAGGTGGTCGGCCACCCTATGGAGAGGGAGAGAGAGAGAGCACGAGAATGAGAGGGAGAGAGAGAAGTAGAATAGGCATCTACTTGGTGTATCCCCTCAAGGGCTAGGGCTACCCTCTTTATATACTAGTTTGGGATCCAATGGATCTCAATCCATGGCTCATATGGATCCAATGGCTATTGTAATCCAAGAGTCATCCAACGACTATGATTGTTGTTGGTTAAAAACCAGCAACATTAATTTATATTAAATTAAATATATATTGAATTATTATCAACACAATTTAATTAACATAAATTAATTTATTAAGAGATAATATGATAACAAATGAGAGGAGACAACAATCCTCCTAAAATATAGGAGCGTCACCTATGACTAAGTCATAGGTGATGCCACCTTTGATTTTTGGTGGTTTTGTCTCCTTTTATTTATATTATTATTTCTTAATTAATTGCAATAACTATTATTGCAATAATATCCACCAAATTAATTCCAAATTAATTTGTGAATATTTCAATCATGCCATTGAAAAAAATGTGAATCATATTCACACCCCAAACTAATTTGTAAATTACATTTCTAATTAATTAATTAATGTGAATCCAATCCACATTAATAATTAACAAATGCTATTTACAATATTTTTCTCTCTCTGATATATTATAAATCCCATTTATAATATGCACAGATATTTCGGATATCACTATCCACGATCTGCTTATCCTTGATAATTAAATCCTATTTAATTATATTGGACAATCATTCTCACAACATGAATCTCATTCATATTGTACTTGATAATTAAATCTCATTTAATCATCAAGACCTTGCTTGGATACTAAATTCATCATAGGAATTAATCTTGAACTCCTTCAAGAATAATGTGCCTTCTCCGCAGATACTTGGAGATAAGGACAGGGCGATTGTATTGTTCCGCGTATAGTGACTTGGATGTTGAGATCTCATCTCAAATCCAGATCTAACGGACCTCCCATAGATGCTTGATTAAATAAAGTCTGTATACTTAATCTTCTCATTGCATCTGAATCACATTCAGATCAATGTCCAACACTTGGATTAAGATCAAGTTACTTCTCTACTGAGAGGAGTCACTAAAATCCAGACCTGTTTCATCACTCCCTCGGACTGGAAGCATCATGGTTATACAATCGTTTATGATCACATCACCCTCAGGTATTCCCAATACCTGCACATCCTGCATACTGGAAGACCAATGATCAACCTGAAGATGAAGATCTATTTTATACTATCTTCTTCAGGGTTTGATCACGAAGTTTCTCAATCTTGGTCATTGGGATTTGGTATCGATTGTATGCTTTCCCAAAGCATATATCATACCATCAAATTCTTGTCATGCTTCCAAAGCACGACAACCATGCATGGAATTTGATCGGTCCCAATACCTCATGAGTGAGCTCATGTCTTCCAGTTCATAAGTGAACCTGTATGATCCCTTTGAGAGATCGTATTGCTCATATGCCCTTATATGCACAGCAGCTCGCCGGTGTATAGACCTTGATTAGGTCATCAACCTAAAGGTCTGCCAAATGCACATACTAAGACATATAGTAACACATCTGTCTTTTGTCAGAGGATGTGTGCCTATGCTGTGACAGTATTCAACATAGGACTTAGGTTATCTTGATCTCGTTAAGTCAACCCATTGACTTAACTAATCTGACACCTCCGAATCACTATTCCCATGCAGAGGACCTGCATCAAGAGGTCGGTCAGATATCAGCCTATGTGAGAAAGGATTGCCATCTCCTACTCAGGCTGGAGATCATCTCTTAATAATCATTTGACGGTGTTTGATGAGTCCTCTATCTAACCCGTTAGATATTCATCCAAATACCAGCCTCTATGATTCATTTAATGAATCAACAGCTATATGATCATCAAGATGGCCATGGTACATAACCCTAATTGTACAGAGGGACCTTATAGTGCATTCATTCACTTAATTTCAGAAAGGGAGTGAATAATCAATAACTTTTATTGATAAAACATATCTATTACAATAACATTTATTGTAAGAATGGTTCGCCTCGGGCTTACATGGCTATCATCTCTCCCGCCTTAAGACGTCAATGCCGCAAAGATAAGGATAGAAAAGCACTACCAAGATGTGCTGCCCTTCGTAACTCCATGCGAGTTGAGCTAAGTGCAGAGTGCATGTGTTCAAGATTGGTTCACTCGTGTAGAGTTGTACGGATGACACCAAATGGTCTACTTAAGCACATATGACTTGATTTTTGGAAAATGGTCTTATGGAACCCAAAGATTTTAAGTCACAAGACTTGAAGAGTCTAAATTCCAGATCCTAACTAGGCTCCTTACAACGAAAGTTAAAGGTCCTAATCAAGCTTCATCTTTTAGAGTAGACTCAATCACTAATTCCAGAAATTAAACTTATTCTGAACAATGCGAATGCAAATGCAACCATGTTTTGTGAAGTATATTTTCTGAATTTTACTCATTTTTATGGATTTTAAGGCTTTTGTGATTTTTTTCACTTTTAGGACTTTGTATTTTTTTATGGATTTCCTGATTTTTATAAACAAGTTTTTGTATATAAATTTTACAACATATATTTTATTTGGGTTAAATCTCTAATGTATTTTACGGATTTTATCTACAAAGTATTTTACAAGGATTAAATGATTTTTAAACATGTTTTAATAAATAGGATTTTAAATAAGTGTTATACAAATTTTAAATACAAATTTTAAATTCATATTTTAATTACAGATTTTAATTACAAGTTTTAAACATATTTTACTTATTTACAAGTATTTTATAAATAATAAATATTTAAATGGATTTTAAATTAACCCTCACCCACTTTTTATGGATTTTATAGATAAAGAAAATACATAAAAGTACGAGTTATGGACAAATGTTTATACACAATATATACGCACCCCCTATACTTAGCTTGTGCTATGTCCTCATAGCGTCAAAAGAGAAAAAGGACATAACTCGTGTTGAGTAAAAGTGGGTGAAAAAGAATAGAGAGTACAAGTCAGTCAACCCCCTATACTTATGATCAGGTCATTGTAAGTATAACGGAAGAGCAAAAATGAGGTGACTGAGTAAAAAGAATATACAACGAAGGCACAAAAGAAATAAAGAAAATGAAATCATCGAAATCACTCGGTCCCCCCTATACTTAGGATAAGGCATCCTAAGTATAGAAAAGAGTGTAGCCAAAAATCAGAGACGGATGATTTGTGAAAAAGAAAGGATATACAAAAGAATCGGAACAAAATGTAAAACATTAATCAGCGAACAATCGATCCGCCCTATACTTAGGATCTGCTATCCTAAGCATAGAAGACGAGCAAAAATAGGGACGATTGTGGTCTATGAAAAATATACAAGTGTTGCAGATCTCCAGAAATCGAATGGCTCAAAAGTCTTTGTACAGGATGAGATGAAGTGAAAGAATGATCATGATTCTTGTACAAAATAGATCACTTCAGTACATGCTAGATGATCAGTAGTCTCGACGAAGTCTTCAGCATCTGCCCGTTAACCATAAATGGCTCTGCACCAGGTGACACATCTGATATTGTTGTACTTCCATTGTCGTGCACCGTTCTGACTATATAAGGTCCTTCCCACTTTCTTTTTAATTTTCGAGGAAAAATTCTCAATCTCGCATTGTACAACCAGACTTTCTGCCTCAAGACAAAGATCTTGTGCCGAATATGTCTGTCATGCCATTTCTTCACTTTGTCCTTATAAATGAGAGTGTTCTCGTATGCTTGATTTCGAATCTCTACCATCTCATTCAGATCTATCTTTCTCTTGGCTCCTGCTTGCTTTGTATCAAGTAAAATTTCTCGAATGGCCCATTCAAATTTGTGCATGATCTCTATGGGCAAATGGCAAGACTTTCCATAAACCAATCTAAATGGTGAAGTACCTAAGGGAGTTTTGTATGCAGTAAGATATGCCCAAAGAACCTGATCTAGAAGTTGTGACCAGTTCTTCCTATCCGGTCGTACTAATTTCTAGAGAATTGATTTCACCTCCCTATTTGAAACTTCAGCCATGCCGTTCGTCTGTGGGTGGTAAGGAGAAGCTACTCTGTGATCAATGTTGTATTGCTTCACTAGCTTTTTGACCTCCTTATTAATGAAACGGCTTCCCCCATCTGAAATAAGAATACGTGGGGTCTCGAACTACGAAGTAATGTGTTCCCTTAGGAATTTGCAAACTATCTTACTATCTGCGGTTCGTGCAGGTATAGCCTCCACCCATCGACTAACATAATCTAGAATGAGAAGAATGTACTCAAAACCGCTGCTGGAAGGGAACGGCCCCATGAAATCTATACCCCATGCGTCAAAGATCTCACAAATAATGACGGGTCGCATCGGCATTGCATCTCTAGCACTGACTGTCCCTACTGCTCTCTGACAATCTGGGCAACACTTCACCAATGTGTAGGCATCTCTAGTAAGAGTTGGCCACCATAATCCGCTCTGAAGTACCTTCTGCGCTGCCCTCTTCCGTGAGTGATATCCCCCTACCTCTAAAGAATGACACAAAGTGAGGACACCATTATATTCCTCCTGAGGAATACAACACCTGTAAACACACCGATCCTTCACGAAAAAGAATCGGATCCTCCCAGTGGTAGTATCGTACCTCAAAAACTAGTTTATCAACTCGATTCTTTGGCCAACCTTGAGGACTTTTCTGTGTGACCAGAAAAGTCACTATATCTGCATACCATGGAAATTCGGTAATTACAAAGATGCTCTCGTCAAGAAATCTCTCTGCAATCTCTTACGTGTACTCATCTAAAGGCTGATCTATCTGTAATCCGGAGAGGTGATCAGCTACCACATTCTTTACCCCAGATTTATCTTTAATGTCCAAATCTAATTCCTGAAGTAATAGAATCCATTTAAGAAGGCGGTCCTTAGCATCCTTCTTTTCCATCAGAAACCGGATAGCTGAATGATCTGTGTAGATTGTGATTTTCGAGCCGAGAAGATAGGATCGGAATTTATCTAGAGCGAATACCACTACTAGAATCTCCTTTTCTGTCACTGTGTAATTATGCTGAGCATCGTCTAAGTAACTGCTAGAATAGTGGATGGCAATGGGAAGTCCATTCCTCCTCTGTCCTAATACAGCCCCGACCGCAAAATCTGAAGCATCCGTCATGATCTCGAAGGGTAGAGACCAATCAGGCGGTTGTAGGACAGGAGCACTGATAATCTTTTCTTTTAGTGTGAGGAAGGTATTAAGACAGTTATCATCTAACAAGAACTCGATGTCTTTGCCTAATAATTCAGTTAACGGTCAGGCGATCTTGGAGAAGTCTTGGATAAACCGTCGGTAAAAGCTGACATGCCCCAGAAATGACCGTAACTACTTGATGTTGGATGGTGGTTCGAGGCGCTTGATGAGATCCACCTTTGCAGGGTCAACCTGCATGCCTCGCTGGGAGATGACGTGCCCCAACACGATCCCGTGTGTAACCATAAAATGGCTCTTTTCCCGAGACAGAACGAGATCTACCTTACAACACATTCGAAGAACCTGGTCTAGGTGCTCTAAACAATCGTCAAAGGACTCACCATAGATCGAAAAATCATCCATAAAAACCTCTAGAAAATCACTGACCATGTCCGCAAAAATAGCAAGCATACACCTCTGGAAAGTAGCAGGAGTGTTGCACAATCCAAAGGGCATCCGTCTAAAGGCATATGTGCCAAACAGACATGTGAACGTGGTTTTCTCCTGGTCTTCAGAAGCAACTGTTACGTGGTTGTATACGGTAACCATCAAGGAAACAGAAGTACTCCTTCCCTGCCAACCGTTCTATGACCTGGTCTATAAAAGGCAAAGTGAAGTGGTCCTTCTTCATCGCGGTGTTCAATTTTCTATAATCAACGCATACCCACCATGACGTGGTTACTCTCTTTGGAATCTCCTCTCCACTCCCATTCTTAACCATCTGAATTTCCGACTTCTTCAGGACAACATGTAATGAGCTAACCCATTCATAGTTGGAGATTGGATAAATGAACCCTGCATCACACCATTTTGTAATCTCTTTGTTGATAACTTCTCGTAAAACCAAATTCAGCCTACACTGAAACTCTCTGGAGGGTTTTCTGTCATGATCGAGATATATATGATGAGAACACAAAGCATGATTAATCCCATGGAGATCGGATACAGTCCACCCAATAGGCTTGCAGTTTCTTTCTAGAATCTCCATCAAACGAGATTCTTGTTCGTCGGTCAAAGATGAACTGATAAAGATGGAAACTATCGATGTAGACATGCAAGGAAGGCATATTTCATATTTGGTGGCAAAGTCTTTAATTCTGGTAATGTAGATTCTGGCTCTGCTGGAACCTCATCCATCTGTGTACTAGGATCTGTATCGGTTGTGGATTTGTCTGCGATTTGGTTATCCACCATTTCAATGTTCTCTAGAGTCGAACTACAGAAGACATTCAAAACATCATCCGACTCGCTACTATGCTCATCCAAAGACTGATCAGAGGAAAATAACTCAGCTAAATGAAATTCGATCTCTAGATCATCTGAATTGGAGGAATTATGTAAATTCTCTGAATCTGAAAGATTTGCAATAACCTCCTCAGAATTTTGATCCCTTTGCTTCTCATCATCCAGACTAAAATATAATGTACCTTCTGAAGAATTGCCCCTGTAGTCTCGGACCCGTCCTCTTTTAAATACTTTTGGGTCTCTGCTTGATATCTTTCGAGGTCATCAAGAAGGACCTCATCCATGTAATCGCAGGTGGCTAAAGAACTCAATAAATCAGAAGATGCATCACTAGATGTGTTGGAATCTCTCGCCATCTCTATATGTACCTTCTCGCCCTCGGCGTGAAAAGATAGCTTCCCTGTATCATAATCGAAGAGAGCCTTTGCGATCTCTAAGAAAGGCCTCCCAAGAATGATTGGGGTAAGGTGTAACTGTGTAGGGAAATCCATGTCCAGGACCGTAATGTCCTCTGGGAATTGCAGACCCCGCACGGTTACGATAACGTTCCTTAGTATACCCTTAGGTATCTTTACGGATCTATCAGCAAACTGAAGGATCGCGCGGTATTTGTAAAGAGGACCTAACTCGAGCTTATCGAGAAAAGAAGAGGGTATTAGATTGATTGAGGAACCGTTATCCAAGAGAGTGCGATCGAATTAGGCATTTGCGATCTCGCATCTGACATAATATGCACCTGAGTCCTTCTTCTTCTTCGGTAACTTATTCTGAATTGCACAAGACGTAGACATAGTCGAAACATGTTTCTCTGTACGGGATCTCTTTTTCCTACGCTTGGTGCATCGATTTTTCTTTTGATTCTTAAGCGTAGAAAAATGATCTAAGGCATCATGAAGCGAGATCTTCAAACAGATGTGATCTTTAAGTAAACGCTCGGTATCTGGAGTCACAGCATTCTTTTTGTTATTTTTCTTTCCTTTTCCAAATAGAGCATCGGGAAAAGGAACAATGTCAGGAATCAAAAAATCAGAATTTTTATTAATATTGGAATCATCTTGTACATCGAGTATTTCAGAATTATATACAAAACTCTTTAAAACAGGGGAAGATATGTTTTTCTCGAGAGTATCTGCATGGTCTGGCGTGATGTCATCGTATGATTCGCTAGTGTCCATATAAACTATATCAGCATCGCTCCCTTCTCTTGGATCTGTAAAGTGGTCCTCATCAACATGCTGGTTCTCCTCCTCACCATCAGAATCTTGCTGCTCATGGATTTGCTCTTGCTCCTCTAGTGCCCTCTCCTCTACTCCAGCAGGTGCTCGAGGTGATTTACCGCTCCTGAGATGAATGAAGTTAGATAAACATTCAGGAAACGATATCTTACCTGTAGTGTTGTCTACCTGGTCTGGATGCCTCCTCTTATTGTTCGGGTTCATCTGAGGCTGGGCTGGAAGAGTGGTCTTCGGTGCAGTTAACTCATCGAGACGACGATTAACCTACTCTATCTCGGTCTTATGTGCAATCTGGAGCGTACTCAGCATATCCATGATCTGATTTAGTTCCTGGGCCTGTGAAGACATCTTAGGTTCGGTGTGGTGGCCCTGGCTTGCTCCTCTCTCCTGCCTTGGCGTGTATTGCTGAGAGGTGGAAGGCTGGAAGAATCTCTACGGTGTGGAGGAAGATTGCTGCGGCTGTTGATAAGGATATGTCTGCGAATAATGAACAGGATACTGGTATGATTATGATCTCTGATAAACATTCTGGTGAGACTGCTGCTGTGTGAAATTCTGCCGGTGCTGGAAATGTGGACGTCCATGCTGCAGTTGACTATACGGCTGCTGCTGATGATGCGGTATACTCGGTTGCTGAATCAAAGTATACCAAATCCTGTTAATCTCGATAGTGGCTTGCGGATCAACCTCCATATCTGCAGTGCTGGTGATCTGGCCGGGATTGGCATGAGACTGATCCTCATGCCAATCAATCTGCGGAGTCTCTAGATCACTCTGCACGTAGTGAATCTGATGGGTGGGTGGAGCGGTAAGATCCTCTGTGCTGGTTGTGCGGTCGAAGAAGATTGGCTTTGTTGGTATTGAAGCTGAAGCTCTGAAACCTTGTTTGAAAGATCACTCAGCTGCTGAGGTAGAGATGAGAGTTTCTCCAACTCTCACAGCAGCTGTAAGTCCTGGACTTGCTTCTGAATCACATCCACCAATGTTAATTTCTTGCTAATGAAGCCCATGTTGATGTTTAATTCAGATTCTGAGATGTTAGCCTCCTTTTGATGCTCTCGGTGATGTGGTGGCTGAGGAGCTTTCCGAAATGCCCGAGTAGAATCAATGACTCTCGAGTTCTCAGTCATCCCTTCGAAGATGTCCAAGACTGACTCGACATTCTGGTTCAAATAGCTACCGCCACAAGCGGCACTCACTAGCCCCTGGATGTCCGACTGGAGACCTCCAAAATAATTTTGAACTCGCACCTTCATTGGTATCTCATGATGCGGGCATCTCTCCGTAAGGTCTTCGAATCTGTCCCATGCCTCATGGAAAGACCCATGCTGAAGCTGCATGAAATTGGAGATCTGACTCCTCATCATGTTCGTCCTTCCTAGAGGAAAAAATTTACGCAGGAATGTGGACTTCATATTGTCCCATGTAGAAATTTCCCTTCCCATGTGACTCAGCCAGTAAAGCAACTTATCAGCTAAGGCGAAAGGAAAGGCTTTGAGGCAGACAGCCTCCTGCGTAACTCCTGGATAGCTAGTCGTACCGCAAATCATCTCGATTTGCTGTAGAAAGGTAAACGGCCGTAGAACTTGGGAAGCAGTGATATGAAGGACGGTCTTAACTCGTCTGACCCTTGATTCGGCGGTAGCCGAATCTAGTGATGGAGCATTCTCGTACCCGGGTCATACTCTTCCCATAAAGTACTAGGAACCACTGCAGGCGGTAACTGGTTCCCGTCCCCTGCTCGCAGCACGGCTATTTCAGCCCGCAACTCATTCTGAGTTCTGAATTGTTCTTGAATCTGGATGTTCATCTGTTGGAGCATGTCGAGAATCCCGGTCGTAATATCTGCGGAGTCTGGTCTTCCTTCGTGATGTTCCTCAGCTGGTGGCCTCTCATCTGCTGGTCCTTTGCTGCGAGCCATCTGCTTCAAATTGTTTAGAAAAGAAAAGCTCTCGTAAGAACTCAACGAAAAATTGGCTGGAGATGATGATGTATTGACGCAAGGGTCTGCCTCAATAGTCTGGCCGGGAGGTGAGGGAGTCTGGGTTTGACTCTCCTCGAGATCAGATGGGACCAGCTTGGGAAGAGAGTCATCCCAAGCTTGTGAAGATGCACGATCGACGGTGGATGGTCGAATGCTCACGGAGTCTGAGCAGAAAAGCCGTTGAGACGTCATCTTCAATATAAAGAGAATGATCGGGAGAGAACGATTTACGATTCAAAGGAGAGGGAAAATGCGTAAAGACACGGTAACTCACTCCACGCAAGCAAACACAAAGCAAACCCCGCTTTCACCAACACAACCCAATGAAGACCGTAAGAATTCGGTCTTAAATCTTGTCGGTTTTAGATTTGTAATTAGCAAACAAGTCTAATCAGTTATCGCAAGCTGATGCGAGATGATAGGTGTCTAATAGCTTCTCCAAAACACTGGCCCAAGTCTTTACAGAAAATAACTCGCACTCAGCCAGTATGGGAGTAAGTACAGACCATTTCCGGCTACCTGTGTTACTTGAGGACGGAGCCTTGCGCAGTGTCCTATAAACCTCCCACTCTCCTAAGTAAACTCGAATCGTTTCCGGCTACCCGAGCGTACCCACTGAGGAACAGTGATTAGGAGCAAAGACTAAGTAGTATTTCGTGAGAAAAAAGGGGTTTGGCTCTAACCTTATGGGTCGTCTCTCGCTCGCGCACTCTGAGAAGATGTGCGGGGATTACTCTCCCAATTCAGATGAACCGTTACGTTTTTTAGGTCAGATATCTTTAGCAGTCCCGATTTTATTTTGTGGTTTTATAATTTTTTGAGTTTTTTCAAACAAACGTCTACTTCTTTTTTATTTTCTTTTTATAAAAATCCTAAAATCATACACCTAGGTTGCAAGTCCTAAAACTAGATACGTAAGCACAATCAGATAAAAAACTCCTAAGCAAGCATCTATCGAGAAAGCTGCGGAAAAACCGATTAGGTGAGAAAACCGTGGTGGCTGCCCTGATCCCTCGAGTACACGGTACTCGGTGAATCAGACCCCGAAAAAATATGGGGAGGGGAAAATACAAGTCGGGATGTCCTTAGTGGATCCCTTCTACTAGAGTTCAATACAACTTCTCTCACTCTTTCTCTCTCTTTTAAAAATGTATACTAATTAATTTATGCCCTCTGCAGCCGACTCGTAAAGAAGGAATTGACCTCTGCTCTTTCAACTGACTCGGCTTCCTAAGAAACCGGTTGATCCTACAGGACTTGCAAAAATTAGTTAGCGGCTAAAGAAGATCGAGAAACGAGTCGAGAAAATCCATAAGAAAAACCGAAGAAAAGCTACAAAAAACAAAAAAGAAGAGAGAAAATAAAATCACAAAGATATGTAAAAAATCAAAATACACTAACGCCTCCCCAGCAACGGCGCCATTTTGGTACGGCTAAAAATTGGATTGCGGTTTTTAATGGAAAAGGTCGTCGGTGTAGAAAACCGCAAAAGGATCCTAGTCAATCAAACAAAGATCGATTTTATTAAGAAAAGCCTTACACTAATTATTTAACCAGGGAAGTTTTCTTGGGTCCAACACAAGCATGCAGAATAGTATATTTTGAAATTTTTTAAGAGAATATTTTTGTGATTATTTTATCTCTTCTTAAAGCTATCACGGAAAAAGCTACAAATTTTATGGATTTTTCTATTTTTTAATTTTATTTGATTTTATACCTTTCCAATTTTTATTCATTTTTTAAAGTGATATTTTTCACACAATTTACTTACTATATAATAGAGGAATTATATGTGAAATTAATGCGATACTATATAGTAAGTAAAAGGGAACGAGCAACGGGCTTGAACAACACACGAAAACAAATCAAAATGGATCAATTAGTGATGAATCAAAACACGGTGAAAACACGATAAAAGTACACGAAAGTTGCTGAAAAACTTGCTGGGGTAGTTGCGTAACTACCCTCAAAAGAACTATGAAAAATTATGTCAAAAAGGTGTCCAAAACTCCCCTACAGGTTAGGGGTATAATTGCAAGAAAAAGAAACAAAAAATTATGCAAAAAGGTCCTCAGTCGGGGATTGTTTTGAAAAGAAAACAAGAAAGTTCACATTTAGGTCCCTGCACGGGGACCTAAATGTAATATTTGGAAAGTTCTGGAGCGCTTTGGAAATTCTGGAACTCTTCTGGATTTAGTCTGCAATTTTTCCACCGGTTCAGATGGACGATCAGGATTATAACGTGAGCGTTGATCTGGTCCGCCCGCTGCCTCCATGTGTCAACATCCTGTAGCACGGGGCTGTTCTTGAGGATCTTCAGGTTCTTCACAGGTGGCTGACGAGCGCTTCTTCTCCGATTTTCCACGGGTTGCTGGCGATGAACATGGACCTCCGGCCGGGCCAGAGAGTTAGCTCTTCTAACCCTCGAGCTCGCCCATGGTGGACAGTGGTCGGAGTCGACTGAGAGCGATGGCGAAAGCTCGATGAAGTTCACGATCCTCTGCTCCTGAAGATGATGGATTTTGTTACGACTTCTTGGAATGACGAATTTCTTGATGATTGAGGGCTCCAGTTGACTTGAATTCGCTCCTGATGCAAGATGGATCTGCAATTTACAAGTTTATGTGCTCGATTTGCTAGAATCGGCCGATGGATTAAGTGTTTGCAAGATCAAATTAGTGGTTTCTAGACTTAATGAAATGTGCGTGCAATATACTTAAAAAAATGGAATGCGATTCGAATTGATTTGAAACGAATTTGGAATTGATTTCGATTGAGCGTCTAAGCTATAGGATTAGACTAACTAATTACGTGATTAGCCATGCTAATCATGGCACGATGATCGAGATGAAATTCGATGAAGGTGGAGGATTAGATCTGGGAAAGCAGAGGTGTATTACCTCAGATAGCTGCTGCAACGACCGATCTTCGTCGGAGCTGGACGCACGCAAGGCCGTGATGCAAGGCGGAGCTTCGCCTTGGAACTCCTCCCCGAAGGTCCTTCTTCCATGCGGGCACCGTAGATTGGAGCTGCCACCTACTGGACGAGCGGAGCGAGGCGAGGAAGAGGGGGGTCGGCCATTGGGTGCCTGCGCTTCAGGTGGTTATGAGTGAGTTAGTTGCGAACTGCCCACTTTGGATGTTTATATAAAGAGTTTTCGTGAGCTCCACGCTAGATCTAATGGTGGGCGATGAAGAAGGTTGCTAGGAGAGTGTATCCAAGGGTTTAGATCGCCTGGAAGGGTTATGAAGTGCGCTAGAAAAATAAGTGAAGAAGGTTGTTCAGAACAGAAAGGCTAACAGCCTTCTTGAAGAAGACGAACCGGGTGCTGACACATGTCAGCACCTGGTTGGCCAGATGTATAAAATGGCTTATAAATTCAATATTAAATAGTAAATAGTATTATTTTAAATATGTATAAAAATAATAAATGTAGATAATTAAATTATCTAATTTATAAAATAATTAGTTTTTATAAATACAAAATATTATTTGAATTATAAATATTATATTAATAAATATGTACAGATAATTAGGTTTTGGATTTTTAATTTAATAAATAAATAATAAAATATTAATTTTATATTTTCTTAATTTATAGAATAATAAATAAGGGTTGTGTGAATTTTTAGGGATTTAAATAAATTCATTTACATATATTAATAAATATATGTATAAGTTATCCAGTTCATTTTCATATATAATTTAGGGTTTTGGATTTTAATAAAATAATAAATAAGCTCCAAAAATTCTGAAATAAATTAGGATGAAAATACAATATCATAAAAATATTTAGAAAATATAAAATTAATAAAAATATAAATAACGTGTTCTATATAAATAAATAGCCCAAAAACCCCGTTTTCATTTGGTCCCAAAATCGACTTTTTCAAACGGACTCCGAATTCAATGAAACTACCTCTATTAATAAGGGAATATTATTTTATGAACTTTAAAGTGAGTAGAGTGAAATTGGAGTTCGTATGAAGAAGTCATGATGTTCAAAAGTTGAGATTTTGACAATTTACAAGTAGAGTTTCTTGGTATATGTACAGGGTAATATTTTTAACTTATTTTTATATTTTTATATACATTTTTATAAATAATTAGGAAAAGAGTTTGGTGAAAAATATGTACATATGAATTAATTAGAAATTATTGAAGTTTTGTATTTATTTGATAAATAGTGAGAAATATATGAAGTGTGCTTTTAGGGTTTTCTTTACTTATTTCCCCCTACTTATTTGTTTGTCGATCAATCCATGATGACTTCATCTCCAGGGTTAGGCTATAAATATACCTTGCAGTTATATTTATATTTATAAGTCATATTGTACATATATACATATCTCCAATCTGCCTTCTTTTCTTTTTCTTTGTTCTTTATTTATTTACATGATTTTTATGCTTAGAAGTGAATATTTATTCATGAATGAAGTTTTTATAAAAGATGGGAATTAATGAATATTTGCATGCATTTGTTAAGGGTTTTAAGATAAAATACGACAGAAAAGTTAATAAATAATGGATTCATCACTTATTCATCAGTTGTGGGAGGCCTAATGTATGCCATGATGTGACCAAGACCAGATATCTACAATACAGTGGGAGTGGTAAGCCATTATCAATCCTGCTATGGAAAACTACATTGGAATGCAGTGAAGAGCATATTTAAGTATCTAAGATGGAAGCAAGATTACATCTTGGTTTATGGAGATGGTGATCTCAAAGTCCTAGGATACATGGATTTAGAATTCTAATCTGTTATAGAAGACTGCAAGTCAACTTCAAGGTTTCTGATCTTATTGAACAGTAGTGTTGTGAGCTAGAAATTCAAGAAGAAGGACACTACAATTGATTCAACAATAGAAGTCAAATACATTACCGCATCAGATGATGCAAAGGCGGTAGTGTGGTTATACAAGTTCATCCTGGAACTAAGCGTAGTTTCCTCTGATACTTCTATCCTGCTACTATGTGATAACACGAGAGCCACAGCTCTAGAATAGTAACCCATATGGTATCCGAAGAGAAAGCACATGGAATGGTAATACCACATCATCCGGGAGATTGAAAAGCGTAGTGGCATAATCATAACTAATGTGACCTCTACCGACAATGTTATTGATCCCCTTAACAAACCTTTACCCCGAAAGGTTTTTGACCAACATGAAGTCAACATGGGTTTAAAGATAGGACATAATTGTTTCTGAGGGCTAATGGGAGATTGTTAGCCATGTAAACCTAGGGTGAAACATTTCTACAATAAATGTTATTGAAATCTTTGATATATCTATAAAATATGTTTGTTTATTTCACTCATTGTCTGAGATTAAATTAATGAATGCACTTATGAGACCGCTTAGTATAATTATTGTTCTGTACCATGGCCATTATAATAACTATACCGTTGTTGATTCAATGGTTTAATCATAGAGGTTGACACTTGGATAATATCTAAAGAGTTGGATTGAGGACTCATCAAGCTCCATCAAGTGATTGTTAAGAAAGTATCTCCAGCCTAAGAAAGAGAGGACAATACCTCTCTAAAGGTAGATATCTAATTGACCTCTTGATGCATGTCCTCTACATAGGAAGAGAGATTCAGATGTGTCAGATAAGCTAGGTCAAAGAGTTGGCTTAACGAGATCGAGATAACCAAGGCCTATGTCTTATGCTATCAAGATATAGGCATTCATCCTCTCAATGGGGGCAAATTTATTGCTAAATATCTAAATATGTACATTAAGCAGACTATTAGGTTGATGACCTAATAAAGGTCTATACACTGGTGAACTGGTGTCCATACAAGGGTATATGGGTAATACAATCTCTCAAAGGGATCATACAGATTCACTACTAAATCAGAAGGCATGCAATCACTCATGAGGTATTGGGATCGATCAAATTCCATTCATGGTCATCTTTCCTTGGAAGCATGACAAGAATTTGTAGGTATGATATATGCTTTTGGAAAACATAAGATCGATACCAACTCCTAGTGACTAAATGAGAAACTTGATGATAAAACCCTGAAGAAGATAATCTAAATACGATATAAAACTTTGGTTTTACTCTAGATCTTTTGGTATGCAAGAAGTATAGGTATTAGGAATACTCGAGGGTAATGTGATCATAAACGATTGTATAACCATGACACTTCAATTTCGAGGGAGTGGTGAAACATGATTGGATTGTAGTGACTCCTTTCAATAGATTAGTAATCTAATCTTAGTCAAAATGTTGGACATTTATTCGAATGTGATTCAGATGCAATGAGAAGATTGGATATACAAATCGATTTAATTAAACATCTTTGAGAGGTCACCTTGATCTGGATATAAGATACAAATCTCTTTATCCGAGTCACTATACATGGAATGTACAATCGCCTTGTCCTTATCTGCAGAGAAAGCACATTATTCTTGAATTCAAGAATAATTTTATTATTGATAAATTATCTGAGAATTGGGAATTAATTATTAAATGGGATTTAATTATCATGTATAATATGATAGCAATTCATATTATTTGGACGCATGAGAATAGTAATCTAAGAAAATTAAATATGATTTAATTATCAAAGATATGATTAATATTGATATAGAAATCCATAATAATAACAAATATTATAAATGTCATGTGTAATATGTTTGAGAGATTTAGTTGTTAATAGTATTTACGAATTAAATGTTGATGTGAACTGGATTCACATTATACAATTAATTGTAAATGCAATTTATATTTATATTGGATGTATGTATATGATTCGTAATTGACAATGGTATGATTGAAATTATCAAAAAAATATTTGGAATTAATTTGGTGAATACTTATGCAACAAAATTTGTTGCTCATGTGGAATATTTGTTAAGATATGAGATCTCATAAAATCAGAATAAGAGAGAGAGCCACCTTCTATTTATAGAGGGTGGATGGCCACCACTAAGTCCTATTTCATTGTGGGCGTCCACTCTGTGAAAGGTAGTTGGCTTGTACTCTTTTTATTCATTCAACATGTTAATTTATTTAATTCAAATTAAATTATATTAACAAATTCAATATATATAATTTATTTTAAATTAATTAATTGTTACAGATTTATGCAATAAAATAATGGCCATTGATTGAAAGGACAAATTAACCTCCACCATCGATTATGTATACACATCTATTGAGATCCATAGACATCCAATATGTTATTAAAGAAAGTCCAGACCTAACTATTTATTTACAACAACTTCAAGAGCAATAAATCTCTCTCTCCCTCGCTCCCTCTCTCTCTATATATATATATTCTCATGCATGCCCATGGTCCCTCTCAATATTGTGGACGTCCACTATATTGACCTAGAGAGCCTCAAAATCATCGCGATGTTGTTGTGCTGTCAGATCGACTGCTGTGGATCTCCGTCTTCTTCGGTGCAACTTGCTTGTAAGGAAGGCTATTGATTTTGTGAGATGAAATCAAGAGATTATGTACTCGGATCATCAACTCAGAAGGTCTCATTCATGCATCTCATTCATGCATCTACAAGTGCATCCTTCGTCAGATCGGACTTGATACAGGAGGTCTCTTCATTTAGAGACACGTGATCGCAATCATGTTTCAGTAGGTAATCCTTTGACTCATTTGTGACCTTAATGAAATGATTTGAGAAGTGATCGCATATCATGTGATTTCATCTAATTAAAAATTTTAAATTCTCCTACTTGTTATAACTAGTTGCCCTAGATCATATTTTATGCGATCTACATGCTTCCGTGGTACACTAAGGCCCATACCTGATGACTGGGGATTTTGCCAAGGTCGTATCTTTCCACAAGGCGGAGAGACAGTCGCTGAGTTGACTTCAGACGAAATCCCCAAATCAATCAACAATTAACCCACAGTAAATATATGCAATGAATATCCAAAAATGTGGAGTTAAAATTTATTATAACTCTACATGCAAAT
Source organism: Ottelia alismoides (assembly GCA_037367405.1). Lineage (NCBI taxonomy): Eukaryota > Viridiplantae > Streptophyta > Magnoliopsida > Alismatales > Hydrocharitaceae > Ottelia > Ottelia alismoides. The sequence goes on along the minus strand of JAZKJV010004281.1, from coordinate 794,948 downwards.
GTGTATAGGTATAAGTACTGGTAGAGGTCGAACACTGGGAGGCGAATGGTCGTATGTGTTGTGTAATTATTCAATCCATTGTTCATGTCCTTTTATTGTTTTAGTGGGTTTTGTAATTTTTTTAATATTTTTGTTTATATAAATTTTTTATTTTGTTTTTATATTTTATATTTTTTTTATATTTTCTTTTAATATTTTTAATTATATAATATAAATAGATAGATATATATATATAAGACATATATATATAAAGATATATATATATATATATAAGAAGAGAGTGAGGAGTACTATAGTCTATAAATATATATATATACTTAAAATATATATATAGATATAAATTTTTTTGGCTTTTTATTATTTTTCTAATTTTTTTATAAATATTTCTAAAATATTTCTAATTTTTATGTATTTTTAAATTCAAAAATGTCTACAATATAGGACTAAATAAATAGCCGAATATAATTTGGGTTTTAAAAATATAAAAGTAATTCCAAAAATTCCCAAATTAATTTTAATACATTAATAATATTATATAGATAATTATAAAAGAGAAAAAATGTATTTTTGGGATTTTTAAGGATTTTTCTATTTTTTGTTGGATTTTGGAGCTTTCTGATTTTTTTAATTTTCTTTTTCATATATTTAGGGTTTTTTAATTTCTGGACTCAATATATATAATTATACCATATATAATTTTTTTGGGATTTTTCAAAAACATTTTCTAATTTTTTTGTATTTTCTAATTTAGACATTGCAAAAAATGGCTTCTATTTCATTTTTAATAATTAGGAAAAATGCAAAAAATGCGAAATAAAATATGGGCGTGAACAAGCATGGCATGGAGCACCTATCCTAATTTTTGAGGATTTTTAGAAGCCATCTAGGTATTTTTAATAAATGGATAAAAGACACAAAAATAATTAAGCCTGACAGGGGTATTTTTGCAAATATAATAAATTAAAGGGGCAGCAGTGCAAAAATTCCAATAGAAATAAACATTTATTTAAACTTTTAGAACTATTTTACAATAATCAAAAGCTGCCAGGGGTTACATGCAATTTTCATGCACCTCACGTGGGACTACACGTGAGGCGCGGAAGGACCTAAACGCAATTTAAAGAAACACAGGGGTCCTACTGCAAAATTTACAATTATGTTATAACGTGCAAATTTATTTACAGCATTAAATATTAAATACAAAAAAGGCGGGGGTTGGATGTGCAAATTACCCCCAATAGGCGCTTCATCCGACGGCTGATGTGAGTCACTAATACACGTGGTGCTTCCACGTGCGCCGATGACGCTTCGCCGATGAGCGGTGCGGATTAGATCTCGTGGGAGATCTGACGGTCTGGACATGGCTCCATCGAACGGCTGTGATTGCAACTGGGACCTGCTCTTCATCCAACGGCGGAGCGCGCATGTGGAAGAACAGGGAAGAAGACTCGCCGGGGCGAGCTTCTTCCGACCAGATCTCACGCCTCCGCCGGTCTTCGCCGCTCCTGAAGGTCCACAAAGCTTCCTGGCAGGGTCTTCTTCTTGCTGGAGGTCTTAGATCGGCCGGAGGTGCCCTAGAGCGCCGCCATGAGCTCGGGGAAGGATGGCAGCTCCAGGTACCTCCGCCCGCTTGAAACTCGACTCCTGGTGCTTCATTGCGCACCTAACCTGCACAGGAACAAAGCTCGGCTCGAGGCGGTGCTCCTCGGCCCAAAACTGAAGCTGTTAGCATAGGAAATGGGTGAGGGCGACGATGCTCCGGCGATGCGGAGGAGGTGAGCATCGATTCGCAGATCCAGAAGCGAATCCGGTTGGGCATGGTGGCTGGAAGGTGGAGAAGGCGTAGGGGAACGAAATGAGGGTGGAAGTGAGTCGGGGCACAGTCAAATACACGGTGGATAGCTCGCTGGAGCGGAGCTCCGGCGAACTACAAAGCCATTAAACTACGATAAGTAATAAACGAAACCTAAAACTAATTGCAGGAATGAAATGCTAGAATCAAAATCTACCTAGAAATATAAAAAACGCAGCTCTTATACCTGGGGGCCGCCAGGGAGCAGGGTGGCCGCCGGAGCGCCACCGCGACAAAATTGCCCTCCGCCATGGCTGAATCGAGGTGCTGGGAAGCGCCTCCTGTCACGAGGGCTCCACCAGGAGCTGATTCAAGCTCAAAGAAGGGGATGAAATTGGCCAAATTCGGCCAAGGAGGAGGGATTAGTTATTTATATACATTCCAAGGGACCCCCAGTAACCGACGATTATTAAAGAATCGGGGCTATGTATAATGGATCTGAATGATCGGCGGGGATCATGGATGAAGGGAGAGCAAATCTCGTGAAGTGATTGTTGCTGATGGATCGATAGATCGAGCAGAAAAAAGGGAAGAAATCGGGGGAAAAGATGGTTCACGTCATGTCAGGCGGCTGGAGGTCATGTTGACCGGGGTCAACTTGCGGAGGGACCTGATTGGTCCACCTCAGCCGCTAAACGCCAAAACAAGGAACCTTATTATAAATTGATTTATTTAGCTGAGTAAATGATTTTATTAATTTTTGTTTATAAAATAAAAAATGTGTATTATTTCATGTAGTATTTATTTATGATTTTTACTGAATTTTTCGAGGTGTTTTATTATAGTTTTATTTGAATAATGTGTATATGTATGTAATTACATGTATTTTTATGTATTTTATTTTTAATTTGTTTATTTTCTTTTATTATTTTATTGGCTTATTTTATAAATTTATAACTTATTTTTATGAGTATAAATATATTTTTATTTGATTTTTATGAGTTTATTTATATTTTTAAATAAATGTGTTTGTGTATTTGTAGGTATACTTATAGGTATTTTACCTATATATTATTTACATTTAATTTATTTAATGAATTTTATTTGTTTTTATTTTGGATTTATATTTTTAATAATTTATATATAATATATACATTATTATAAAAATATAAAAGAATGAAATAATTAAAGAATGTTTTTCCCCTTTTATTTATGTACAACCTTCTCATAGGTATTTTGCCTATATATATTATATAGACTTATTTTATTTTACAAAATATTTTTGGTTTTCTTTTAATTTTAATATGTACATGTATTCTATACATTATTTACAAAATTATAAAAATATAAATTTATATAAATAATAAATATTGAATAAAATGAATATTTTAATCATGTACTATGTACAAGAAGGGCCAAAAACCTAACTTCCACAGATGGACTCCAAAAATTATGAAAACAATTTTATAAAATAGTTCTTGAAATGCTATATACAATTAAAGGTGAGTTTGGGTGATTTGGAGTTTTTATTTGCAAGATATGGGTCTGTGAAGTTGAGAATTTGGCTTTTTATTTTGTGTATAAAATGTACACTGAGGATTATTTTTACACAAACTCAATTTTGTAATTTTATTTATATTATTCTCTACAACTTTTATAAACAAAGTTTCTTTATTTGATGAATAAATAATTATATACAAAATAGGTGTCAAAAAGGCATGAATAAATGAATTAATAAATGAGGTATTTATTGTATAATGGCCCTTATCCCCCCCTACTTTATTCCTTGTCGACCAATTCCATGCTGGCCTTGGTCTCGGGGTTAGGGTCATAAAATATTTGCAATATTTTATTCATTTTTCTTTTCTTCTCTTTATTCTATAATTTTGGCATTAAAAACCCTTATTTTCTGTAAAATTAATACAATAAAGAATGGTTGCTATTATGAACAATTTGATGCTATTTACATGCATTTGATGGGGTTATTAAGGCCAAAATGATAGAATAAAGGTGATGAAATGGAGATTCATCACCCCCTATACTTGCCTTTGCTAGTCCCTAGCAAACACTTATGCAATAAGTACAAAAGAACAAAGAATAAGAGGAAAAGAAAAAGCAAAAAATAAAGAATTTAAAGAATAAATTGAATTGATCATGATTATTAAACTCATCTGTACAAAATCAAAGTTTGGAGCTTAGGCTAGACCTTGATGTGAAAATGTGTGTGGAACCTGGTAGGGAACCAAATTTAAAACACAACAGCCTTCGAGAGTCACAGAACTCGGTTCAAATCACCTCAATAGCCAGGTAAGAACTAGCCTAAATCATACGCAAACCCTTATGACTATGAAGCTGACTTGTACGTGTAAGTGATAGTGGCTCTCCCCAACTGAAAAGACAAAGAGACTGACTTCTCCAGAATGACAACCCAATGATTCCCTAATCCAACAGCTCTTCCTCGAGGAGCAGGGTATTCCCTTCTAAGTTCAAGTGGCATCCAACTCAAGAGGAGGAGGTAGAGAAAAGAATGGACGGTAGCCAGTGTAACTACCTATCCTGGGATGCAAAACCAGTGTAGTCAAGTCATCCAGCTGCAGGCTCACATGATATAACTTTGATGCTCAAGCTTGCTTATTTTCTATATACATACTTTGCAGGCATTTTATTTTTCTACAGGCCTGACCTTTTTTTTTCAAACATACTATTTACAGCAGCATTTACATAAGGACTTTTTCCTCTTGAGCCAGAAGACTATCCCTCTTTTGAAGCTTTATCGCAACCCACAGTCTCCTGTCTTTAGACCTCATGGCTATTGGACCAGGTTGGGGTGCACTTCCCTCCCTAGACGAGGACGAATGTTTCCACCCGTGTGCGTCTCAGACTGAAAAATCCAACCCCCTCACCACTCCAACTGAGTTGAGCCAAGTGAAAGGTGCAAGTGTCCAAGTTAGGTCACGGTCGGCAAGAGTCATACGTGTGTTTCGAAAAGTTCTAGTTAGTCCACTGATGTGACTTGAACCCAACCCTGATTTCTCAAAGAATTAAGTCTGCATAGACCTGAAGTACCTTAAACCTAGTTCCCGTAAGGTTCCAGTGCAGTTAGGTGCGGTAAGGTCTAACCAAGCTCCAATCTTCGACTTTATTGGACTAGTTCAAACATCAAGCTCAATCAAAGAATATAAATGCTATGCAAATGCTTTTTACAAATATGCAATTTTTCAGAGAATTTTGAAAACAAAGAGATAAATTTTTACACAAAGAATTTTTGCAAATAATTTTGGCACTCAAAGTATAAGATATGTTCAACTATTTACACAGGCGTGCCGCTTTATTTTAACGATTTTTAAAGAATTTATAATTTAGTTTTTATTTAAAGGTATATATATGTACACTTATTAAAGAATTTTGTTTATTTATTTTTTTATTTATTATTTTAGTTTTTTTATTATATGTGACTATTCTTCAAACTTATTTGACACATATTTTTCAAACAATTTTTTGAAAACTATAGTCCAAAATAATTTTGACAAACATTTTTACAAACATGTACACACATTTGAAAATCATTTTGCAATGGTTTTTCAAAATAGTATATATAGATTTTTCAAAATATTTTTGCAACCATTTTTCAAACCATTTGCAAATTATTTTTCAAACATTTTATTTCACACAAAGAAAATAAATTTTACAACCACACATTTTTACACAGGTTGAAAACATGTAACAAAACGTTTTCGAAATAGTTTTCAATAAATGTTCACAATGATTTTCACACTATTTTTCAAACATTTTGCAAAAAACATTTTCACCTGATTTATTAATCAGTATATACAAAAAGAATTCGAGGAATAATCACATCTCTTTTTATTAAGGGTTTTTAATGAATTTAAAGAATTATTAGCCATATTATTACGAAAGTACGAATTATGGATAAAGTATATACAGAGTATATACGACCCCCCTATACTTAGTGTGAGCTATGTCCTCATAGATCATAAAGAAAAGAGAGGACATAACTCGTACTGAGTATAGACAAGTCTAATGAATATACGAATAAGAGATAAATGAATGAGAAGTTGACCGTCCCCCCTATACTTAGGATCAAGTAATCCTAAGTATAGCAGACTGCTCACAAAGCAGGGAGGGTCATGGGTGCGAATAGACAGATGAACAAATCAGGGTGCACCCCCCTATACTTAGGACAAAGTACGTCCTAAGTACAGAAAACTGACACAAAGGGGTGACACCTTTTATTGAGATAAAGAAATATGAAAAGGAAAAGAAGAAAAGAAGAAAAGAAGAAAAGAGAGATATATACCGATTGATGAAGAGATCGTGTAGAATATACACATCACTCCCCCTGTACTTAGGGTGAGAGATCCCTAAGTACAGGCAAGAACAGGAGTGACGAAAATGTGTAAGGAAAGAACAACTCGGTGTACCCCCCTATACTTAAGACAAGGTACGTCCTAAGTGTAGACACAAAGATATGGCGATGGATCTGGGGCACACACAACATACCGGAGAAAGAATGGAAAAGGTACACATCTATACAAGAGGTGGAAAACTGGTGGAGTAAAGGACGGTGTCTGGTAAACGACTACCATACTATCGTCGTCGTCTCCCTGTGACAACGAGGATGCAGTCAGAAGGTGAAAAGACACCCTGATAAACAGTCAGGTGGGTGTCGGCTACCGGGGATAATCAGATCGGAAAGTACAACAGCTACCTGTAGCGTTAAGCAGTCAATCGGCTCATATGGTCAACATGAGGGAATATAGCCGATACCGTAATACCGGGAGGAAGAAAGAGCAGAACAGACTCCTCCGGTCAATCAGAGTCCCAGATAGAAAGGAAATAAAGCACATGAGACTGTGTGGTGCACGGTGGTGGTATAATATGAAAGTCACAAGAATACACCGAACAACACAATATGTGGCTCACTCTTGCGAGGGTCCTCAAGGTAAGCAAAGTCAGAGAATAGTCAGAGTACTTGGCTCCGTGCTCCATCAGAAAGGAGACACAACCAGAAATGAAGCCGAGTTCATGGAAAATGATGTACTCTCCCGCAGATAACCCTCGGGGAGTAGTACATGCTAGTCAATGAATAATTAGAACAGAAGCTCACCCTTCCGAGGGTCGTCAAGGAGAGCGGCTCAAACGAGCCTGATCCATCAGACGGATCATAGAAACGGTCTCGGTAGGCGACATATCGGCTACCAATAGAAGAAACCGTAAAAATCGAGAAAGTGTGGCAGCGTCCCGCAAATAACCCTCGGGGAGCGGGCTGCCAACTAGTCATGGGAATAGCAGATACCAGAAGCTCCACCTTGCGAGGACCATCAAGGCGAGCAGACTCAAAGGAGTCTAATCAGACAGGTCCCATAATCCGCAGATCGGATACAACTCGAGATGGGACCAAAAATCATGTATATCAGACGACTCGATTCCGTGCTCCAACAGAAAGGAGACACAGTCAGAAGTGGGAACCGAGCATAAAGAGAGTGTCGCAGTCTCCCGCAGATAGTCCTCGGAGAGTACTGCGATCTAGGCAAAGAATAGTCAGAATGTGTCTCTACCTTGCGAGGGTCGTCAAGGAGAGCGGGCTCAAAGGAGCCGGATCCATCAGACGGATCCACATAAAATGCAGTCTCGATAGACGACAGATCATCTACCAACAGAAGAGACCAAGAGAGCTATACTGTGTCATAGCCTCTCGCAGATAACCCTCGGAGAGCTATGAACTAGGCGTGGAATAATCAGAAACGTGGAGCTCTGCCTTGCAAGGACCGTCAAGGAGAGCGGACTCAGATGAGTCTAGTACATTGGCCTCTTATACCAAAAGGTCAGGTACACAATCACAGGGGGAGGCCAATTAAGCATATCATCTGACTCAGTTCCAGGTCCCATCACAATGGCGACCGTAGCAGTGAGTGAAACCGCAGTCCTAGAAATTGTCGCATTCTCCCGCAGATAGTCCTTGGGGAGGAATGCGGGCTATATCAATGAAGATCGTGGGAATGCTGGCAAGTCATCTCAGGTCCTCAAAAGCAATAAATCACTCAATCATTTGGAGGGCATAAGATCATGCAAGGGAGAAAATAATCATTTCATTCACCATACATCCCTTGGGTCAATCCAGTCAGCTGAGATGGCACGAAAAATAGTCAGGAATCCTCTAAGTGCCAGGGTGGATCAGTGAGTCAGGAGATCAAGGATGGGTCAATCAGAAAGACGGGAGATCATGTAGTATCCACACAACTTTATCAAGAAGTCCAAAGTAAAGTAATCAGTCAATCCTCAAAAATCAAGATGGTTGGAACCTCAAGATAGATAGACCAATCAATACTCATGAAATCTTCATCGAATCATTGCATTACATCACATCTCCAATCCGGTGTGAGAGAACGAAAATTCGTCAATAATGCCCCACACCTATGCTCCCATGCATTAACAAAAATCCTCAAGAAGCCCATATGCATGTATCAAAGACAAATCCACCAAATTGATCTCAGCAACCTCAACATCATGGGCCCGGCCTACAAATGTATAAATAATCCTCGATGCAGGCCTCATCAATATGCACAGCATTCCCTGGTAAAGGGAGAGATGATACAGGGTATACGAGGAAGATGGGTAAGAAGGGTACACAATGGGGTGGAGAAGCTGATTGAGCGGGCTTGCCAATATCGTGGGTGTTAGAAGAGTGATACAGAGGGTACGAGGAGGGCGGGCGAGAAGATCGGGACATAGAAAAAATTGGGTCTTCCCCACAAGGCGGGAACACCGTCAAAATGGTGGTCCGAAGAGAGTGCTCTCCCCGAACCAGAGAAAGATGGTACGGTGGATACGAAGAAGATGGTGAAGAAGCGGGAAACGAAGGACTTTGGCGAAGAAATGATTGAGCTCAAGCGCCAATATCGTGACTCGATGTAAAATGAAGAGATATATGTATAAGAGAGATAGAGAGAGACTCAAAGATGGAAAAAATGCATGACTCACACGGGCGGGACCGACTACTCTAGTAATAAATGAAAAACACAATGGACTCCAAGTCACAATCAAGACACAAGGCAAACCCAATTCACCTACTCAACACAGTGAAGACCATCAGGTGACGGTCATTTATCTTTTCGATTTTAGAGTTAGGTGAGAACCACAAAAATTATACAATCACTTAGGAGGCTTGATGGGATTTGGGCTCTACTCCTTAGTGTGTACGTGAGCAATTAAAAACGCATACAATGAGGGGGTTGCCCTCCCCAAGACAAGGAAGTCCATTATGTTTTATTTTTAGGTCCAATAGAGTTAACAGTCCGATTTTATTTAAGTTATCACTTTTTTTGAGTATTTTCAATGCACATGCCTATCGAGGTTCCAATTTCCATTAGCATCCTAGGTTGGCAAAACAGAGGGGAGAAGATCGGAAAAGCCATGCAAGTTAGAAATCGATGATGCATGCTAAGTAAGAAGACTTACAGTGCCTCACAGCTCTCTCCATGCGGGATGCAAAACAGAATTTGAAACCTATGCTATATGCAAATGCAAACCAAAGAAATCGCCCTATGGTTCAGAAATTGCTTATTATCGTGAAGCACCAAGTCGCTCATTCATCTCTAGCCTCAAAAAGTCCGGTCTTGGCTCACCCCTCCTCTGTGCTCAACACACTTGAGCTTAGTAGAAAGAACTTTGCGGGGCTCGCTGTGGCACAAAGGCTAAGAGATTAATGAGCGGCAGTTTAGAGTTTGATCTAGGTCCAAAGTGAACTATAGGTACATGCAAATATATGTTAGAGTGTTTGGACCTAACTCTACGAGCAAGCAACTCCTAATGCTAAGTCTCATTCACAAAAAATAATAAAAATAAAATAAAGAAAAGAAGAAGAGTCAAAATCATCGAGGCCCCAAGGGAACAATCCCTCCGGCAATGGACCTCGGGAGTCGAAGCGTACCTGTGAGAGTCCTGTATTATTAAAAACTTCATGTGTCACTCTCTCACATAAAAATACATGATAAAATGAAATAAAATAAAATGCTTAAAAATAGAGTCTGTCTTCAAAAATTCTCCTTCTTCTGTCATGGATGCTCTCTCCTGTTGGCTGGCATAGAAGAGCCAACTCCACCTCGCTTGGGTGCTTAGGTACTCCTAAGAGGTCCTCCTTCGCTCGGTGGTCCCTCGCATCCAAGACAAAGAAAGAAGATGGGTCAGAACAATCAATCAAATAATATCAAATAGAAATAAAAACCAAACAAATAAATAAATCAGGGACATGAGCAAACAATTGAATAAATAAACAAATACGCTCACAAAATCATACAAAATCCGTTGCCTCCCCGGCAACGGCGCCATTTGATGACTGAGGATTTTGCCAAGGTCGAATCTTTCCACAAGACGGAGAGACAATCGCTGAGTTGACCTCAGACGAAATCCCCAAATCAATCAACAATTAACCCACAGTAAATATATGCAATGAATATCCAAAAATGTGGAGTTAAAATTTATTATAACTCTACATGCAAATGTGTATAGGTGTAAGTACAGGTAGAGGTCGAACACTGGGAGGCGAATGGTCGTATGTGTTGTGTAATTATTCAATCCATTGTTCATGTCCTTTTATTGTTTTAGTGGGTTTTGGGTTTTGTAATTTTTTTTATATTTTTGTTTTTATAAATTTTTTATTTTGTTTTTATATTTTATATTTTTTTATATTTTCTTTTAATATTTTTAAGTATATAATATAAATAGATAGATATATATAAGACATATATATATAAAGAGATATATATATAAGAAGAGAGAGAGAGGAGTACTATAGTCTATAAATATATATATCTATATATAAATACATAAAATATATTTATAGAGATATAATTTTTTTTGGCTTTTTAATATTTTTCTAATTTTTTTTAAATATTTCTAAAATATTTCTAATTTTTATGTATTTTTAAATTTAAAAATGTCCACAATATAGGACTAAATAAATAGCCGAATATATTTTGGGTTTTAAAAATATAAAAGAAATTCCAAAAATTCCCAAATTAATTTTAATACATTAATAATAATATATAGATAATTATAAAAGAGAAAAAATGTATTTTTGGGATTTTTAACGATTTTTCTATTTTTTTGTTGGATTTTAGAGCTTTCTGATTTTTTTAATTTTCTTTTTCGTATTTTTAGGGTTTTTTAATTTCCGGACTCAATATATATAATTGTACCATATATAATTTTTTTGGGATTTTTCAAAAACATTTTCAATTTTTTTTGTATTTTCTAATTTAGACAGTGAAAAAATGGCTTCTATTTCATTTTTAATAATTAGAAAAAAACAAAACAAAAAATGCGAAATAAAATATGGGCGTGAACAAGCATGGCATGGAGCACCTATCCTAATTTTTGTGGATTTTTAGAAGCCATCTAGGTATTTTTAATAAATGGATAAAAGACACAAAAATAATTAAGCCTATCAGGGGTATTTTTGCAAATATAATAAATTATAGGGGCAGCAGTGCAAAAATTCCATATTTAAACTTTTAGAACTATTTTACAATATTCAAAAACCGCCAGGGGTTACATGCAATTTTCACGTACCTCACGTGGGACTGCACGTGAGGCGCGGAAGGACCTAAACGCAATTTCAAGAAACACAGGGGTCCTACTGCAAAATTTACAATTATGTTATAACGTGCAAACATATTTACAACATTAAATATTAAATACAAAAAAGCGGGGGGTTGGATGTGCAAATTACCCCCAATAGGCGCTTCATCCGACGGCTGATGTGAGTCACTAATACACGTGGCGCCTCCACGTGCGCCGATGACGCTTCGCCGATGAGCGGTGCGGATTAGATCTCGTGGGAGATCTGACAGTCTGGACATGGCTCCATCGAACGGCTGTGAATGCAACTGGGACGTGCTCTTCATCCAACAGCGGAGCGCGCATGTGGAAGAACAGGGAAGAAGACTCGCCGGGGCGAGCTTCTTCCGACCAGATCTCGCGCCTCCGCCAGTCTTCGTCGCTCCTGAAGGTCCACAAAGCTTCCTGGCAGGGTCTTCTTCTTGCTGGAGGTCTTAGATCGGCCGGAGGTGCCCTGGAGCGCCGCTATGAGCTCGGGGAAGGATGGCAGCTCCAGGTACCTCCGCCCGCTTGAAACACGACTCCTGGTGCTTCATTGCGCACCTAAGCTGCACAGGAACGAAGCTCGGCTCGAGGCGGTGCTCCTCGGCCCAAAACTGAAGCTGTTAGCATAGGAAATGGGTGAGGGCAGCGATGCTCCGGCGATGCTTAAGACGTGAGCATGGATTCGCGGATCCAGATGCGAATCCGGTTGGGCATGGTGGCTGGAAGGTGGAGAAGGCGTAGGGGAACGAAATGAGGGTGGAAGCGAGTCGGGGCACAGTCGGATACACGGTGGATAGCTCTCCGGAGCGGAGCTCCGGCGAACTACGAAGCCATGAAACTACGCTAAAGTAATAAACGAAACCTAAAACTAATTGCAGGAATGAAATGCTAGAATCGAAATCTACCTAGAAATATAAAAAACGCAGCTCTTATACCTAGGGCCGCCAGGGAGCAGGGTGGCCGTCGGAGCGCCACCGCGACAAAATTGCCCTCCGCCATGGCTGAATCGAGGTGCTGGGAAGCGCCTCCTGTCACGAGGGCTCCACCAGGAGCTGATTCAAGCTCAAAGAAGGGGATGAAATTGGCCAAATTCGGCCAAGGAGGAGGGATGAGTTATTTATATACATTCCAAGGGACCCCCAGTAACCGGCGATTATTAAAGAATCGGGGCTATGTACAATGGATCTGAATGATCGGCGGGGATCATGGATGAAGGGAGAGCAAATCGCGTGAAGTGATTGTTGTTGATGGAGCGATAGATCGAGCGGAAAAAAGGGAAGAAATCAGGGGAAAAAATGGTTCACGTCAAGTCAGGCGGCTGGAGGTCAAGTTGACTGGGGTCAACTTGCGGAGGGACTTGATTGGTCCACCTCAGCCGCTAAAAGACAAAATAAGGAACCTTATTATAAATTGATTTATTTAGCTGAGTAAATGATTTTATTAATTTTTCTTATAAAATAAAAAATGTGTATTATTTCATGTAGTATTTATTTATGATTTTTATTGAATTTTTCGAGGTGTTTTATTATAGTTTTATTTGAATAATGTGTATAAGTATTTTTATGTATTTTATTTTTATTTTGTTCATTTTCTTTTATTATTTTATTGGCTTATTTTATAAATTTATAACTTATTTTTATGAGTATAAATATATTTTTATTTGATTTTTATGTGTTTATTTATATTTTAAATAAATGTGTTTGTGTGTATATGTAGGTATACTTATAGGTATTTGACCTATATATTATATACATTTTATTTATTTAATGAATTTTATTTGTTTTTATTTTGGACTTATATTTTTAATAATTTATATATAATATATACATTATTATAAAAATATGAAAGAATGAAATAATTAAAGAATGTTTTTCCCCTTTTATTTATGTACAACCTTCTCATAGGTATTTTGCCTATATATATTATATAGACTTATTTTATTTTACAAAATATTTTTGGTTTTCCTTTAATTTTAATATTTATATGTATTCTACATTATTTACAAAATTCTAAAAATACAAATTTATAGAAATAATAAATATTGAATAAAATGAATATTTTAATCATGTACTATGTACAAGAAGGGCCAAAAACCTAACTTCCACAGATGGACTCCAAACATTATGAAAACAATTTTATAAAATAGTTCTTGAAATGCTATATACAATTAAAGGTGAGTTTGGGTGATTTGGAGTTTTTATTTGCAAGATATGGGTCTATGAAGTTGAGATTTTGGCTTTTTATTTTGTGTATAAAATGTACACTGAATATTATTTTTACACAAACTCAATTTTGTAATTTTGTTTATATTATTCTCTACAACTTTTATAAACAAAGTTTCTTTATTTGATGAATAAATAATTATATACAAAATAGGTGTCAAAAATGCATGAATAAATGAATTAATAAATGAGGTATTTATTGTATAATGGCCCTTATCTCCCCCTACTTTATTCCTTGTTGACCAATTCCATGCTGGCCTTGGTCTCGAGGTAAGGGTCATAAAATATTTGCAATATTTTATTCCTTTTTCTTTTCTTCTCTTTATTCTATAATTTTGGCATTAAAAACCCTTATTTTCTGTATAATTAATACAATAAAGAATTGTTGCTATGATGTACAATTTGATGCTATTTACTTGCATTTGCTGGGGTTTTTAAGGCCAAAATGATAGAATAATGGTGATGAAATGGAGATTCATCAATACCCTAGCCTTTATTGGTAAGGTTTAGAGCTAGACTATGCAAAATAAGGTGCAGAGGTGAACACAATGTTGTAGAAGCTTGGGGGATGTTGGTAAACCTGTCAGTCCTCGGTACTTACCTTCATAATAGGGTCTTGGGTTTATCATACATTGTTCACCTCCCACACCTAAGGAGGCTCCTCCGTAGCTAGTTCAGTTGATGGTGATTGATGTTAGTAAGATTGGGTGTAGGACCAGTCCTCTACCCAAGTCTGGATGGCCCTGATATCGGCTGCTTCTATACTTGGTGTACATGGAAAATAGGAGCAGTAGATGCAATTGTGGTAAGTATCTTAATCTTGGATACCTTCTCAGACAACTCCTCCATCTGCTTTGGAAGCTTGTAAAGGATCCAACTCATCCATCCTCTTATCCATCCTCTCAACTAATGTCAGCTTGTCTGCAATGATTCCCATGCTCGGAATCAAGTCATAAGAGATAAACCACAACCTTCTTTCCCCCTTTGGATAAGAGAAATGGGGGAATTTTCCTATGTCCTGCTAGTGGTCTATGAGAGGCTTGTTTCAACCATCTTCACGAATACCTTGAAGATGGTATAAGCACCCAATGACGTATAGCTGCCTCCATAGGCATCACTCACCAAACCATGCTCCTCATGATTGAGACCGCTGAAAAGAGATTGGACAAGAATGGTATCTTCCATACCATGACACAAACACTTTTGCAATATGTTCTTGAATCTTTCGCAAGTATCACAAGACGGCTCATGGAGCAGCTGGGAAAATTTCGTGATGTGTGTCCTCATTTGATTAGTTCTATTCAAAGGGTATAACTTCTTTAAGAACATGTCCTTGAACTTGTTGTATGTGGTTACTATGACACCTAGGTTTTTCAACCTGTAGTCTGCTTTACCCCTGAGGCAAATGGTAGGGCATTGAGCCTAATATAATCCTGTCTAACCCTAGTATGTCTGAGGTTAGCATAGATGAGCTCAAAGTCACGTAAGAATGCATAAGGTTGCTCGTGTTAGCCATGTGAGCCCGGGGCGAACCATTTCTACAATAAATGTTATTATAATATTTATATATCATTAAATGTTATTGATTTATTTCACTCCTTGTCTAAGATTAAATCAATGAATGTATTTACAAGGTCCCTTAGTATAATTAGGATTATGTCCATCTTAATAATCAAATAGCTGTTGATTCAATGGTTGAATCATAGAGGATGATGCTTGGATGATATCTAAAGATCCAGATCGAGGACTCACCAAGCACCATCAAATGATTGTTAAGAAAGGATCTCTAGTCTGAGAAGGAGATCAAAATCCCTCTTTAAAGAATGATAACTGACCAACCTCTTGATGCATGTCCTCTGCATAGTTATAGATATTTGGAGGTGTCAGATAAGTTAGGTCAAAGATTTTACTGAACAAGATCGAGATAACAAAAAACCTATTGTCGGTTCTGAGTTAGCCAATGTTAAATATATGTCGTGGATTGTCGTGCGTTAAAAATAATGAGTCGTTTCGTTGTAGGCAGGTAATCAGAATTGGTCAAGAAATAACCACAATAAAATTTTAGTCAATTTTTAATCATGTAGTTTTATGTTTATTTTACTTCGACAAGTCCAAAGGTCATACACAAGGAGGCAAAGGAACAACCTAGAATTTTGTCTATCAAAGTTCATGTACGATTTTCGAAGCGGTCTTTTTTTGTATTTTTTATGCAATTAGAGATGCAAAATGCAATTTTAGCCTATTTTAGGGATTAAAATTAAATATCAATCAAACGATGTTCGGAAAATATGAAACTTGGCCATGATGATGATTACAATGAAATGAATGCAATGTAATTTTTTTTGGAAATTTTTATATGCAAGATGAATTTTTTTATGAATTTTTAAATGCAACCAAAGTGAATTTCAATATTTAGTTATAATAAATATTAAACCTAATTATTTTCAAGGGATAAAATTATCCAAGATCTATCACTAGGTGATTGATCTCAGAAAAATCCTAAACCTCAATAATGTGAGATTTAATACCTATTGAAAATCAAAAATTAAAATATGTAAAATGATTTTTACAAGGCAAACTAAGCATTCAAATGCAATTCTTTTTTAGCACGATGTTAAATACAATTAATTCTATAATCCACGTTTTTTCGGTAATTTTTAAAGCAATTGTTAATCAATTATGAATTTTAGAACTCGGAATGGGCGAAGTAGGAAATTTTCCACACAATAAATAATTATTAATTTACCAATAATAAAAAAAATGTCAGACATATGCCATAATGTAGAGAATTAAATGTACAACAAAATTCCTATTTTTGATAAATAAAATAATGTAATGAAGAGGTTCGAAACAACTGGGGAACACATGGGTAATTGTACAATATTTGAATAAAAAGAAAGATTAAAATAGATTTATCGATAAGTAGGGGGTGGTTTTCTGTAAAATCTACAATAGGTCACGTGCTAAGAACGTGACCTGGTCAGCGGAGACTGAACAACAAATATGGGTAACCTCTGGGGGCCTTCTGCAATTGTTCCCAGTGGTCACGTGCGGAGCACGTGACCCTGGGGGTAGAGATGTAGATAATAGAATTCCTCATGTCTTTAATGCAAAAGTACCCTCTCCTCATGTGCGCCTCATGTGGGGAGGGTATCGGGCCTGCCCCCGATGGCTTGGCGGTGGAAGCTTGACGACGGAGAGGGCCAGGCGGCTCACATCAGAGCTGTGGAGGTGCACTGGAGCTGGCTGATGGAGTCGTTGATGTCAAAGGTCAGGCCGGGAGCAGCTGGCAAGGCGAGATGCGTCGTTCGACGCTGGTGATCGTCGGAAGCGTTGTCGATGAAGACCAATGGTTACGGTGAAGCGTTGTGGAACACGTAGTTAAAACAGGTACTGTCGGTGGAGCTTGCAGTGGAGCGGTCGATGAAGAAGGTGAAGTTGTTGACGTTGGCTCGACAACGATACTGGAGAAGGGGTAGTACGCCTGGAGCAGGGCTGTGGCGAGCGGTGACATCTCAGATCTCGCCACGCCTTCGAGGAAGGGAGCCGGACACGGAGCTGTCACCTCCGGTGATGGAGCTCCTTCCCGTTGGCGATGAAATCAGCAGATGAAATGCGAGGAGGGGGCTGCTGCATTTTATAGCAGATGCGGAGAAGTTCCCACCAATGGAATTTGGTTAAAGGGCGATGATCGGTCGAGGGATTTGATAAACAGGCGGTCTGCGATTTTATTTAGATCTGAACGGTGTGGGGATCTCAAAGCGGAGGCTGATTTGGAGAGATACGCGGGCGACGGAGGTCATTGGCGCGAGATTCGTGGCTGAGGGATGAGATTTGATGAGAGGTTTTGGAAGGTCGGCAGCGGTTCCCAGATTGGGAGGTTGAAGACAATGATCACTGGCCATCCGATCGGCCGAGATTGGGCGGCTAGAAGGGAGACACGTGGCGGCTGGGGAGCGAAGGTGCGGGGCACGTGCATGGCACGTGCACGGGAGGCACGTGCTACGCACATACGTTGCTTTAAAATTTTATTTTTATATAAAAATGAAATAATAAATCCTTTAAAAACGGGTGACACGTGGCAGCTCCAGAGCAGCCACGTGTCAGCCCCATAAAATTTGAAAAAAAATTCTTGAAAAAATAGAAAAGAAATAGCAAACGACCTCGGATCGAAAAAGTTTCTTCCCAAAATTGCTCGTCTCGATGAGATCTACAAGTTTGATGAAGACATCAAAACCAAATCGATCATTTGCATAATGTGATATTTTTGGGGCATCCCATGTACATAGAATACCTTGATTTTTAAGTTTTATTACTTTTTATCATTTTTAAACAAGATAAAAATCCGGAAAAAATATGATAAAAACAAAGATAAATATTTACATACTAATCTATTTTTTTTGGATTTTTATTAAGAAAAAGAAGAAATAAAATAAAACACGAAAAGACTAATTTTGTATAGACAGTTAGTGAAGACTTGGACTCAATTTGTTTCTTTGATTTCAAGCTCAATTTAGATTTGGATTTTTGCGTATTTTAATAAAACTTTCATCAAAGAAGACAAATGAAAAATAAATAATCCAAAAAAGGGTTAATTATATACATAAAATACTAGGTCTAGAACTGCTGAAATACAAAATGTATAAAAGAGGCCCAAAACCCTACTTTCACATATGATCTCCGATTCACTTGAACTTGGTCTTGCTTTGAAGGTAATTGAATGTACATTAGTTCAAAAGTGATTAAGATCAAAACAGACAGAGGATGGGGAAGATATGAGTGTTTTTATCCGGGAATCCTAGAACTAGGGTTTGGGTTTTTGGTCCACTTATTTGCATTAGTGTTTTTTTGTATTTTTCATTTTTTCTTGTTAGTGATATATACATAGTGGTGGTGATTTTTGGTCATTCAAAGTTAGCATGAATTAGTTAAAAATCGGGGAATTAGGCTATTTACATGTCAATTTTAGCAGGGATTTTTGGCTTCTTATTTTGTGAAAAAATGAGTGCTAAATGTGATTCTTATTAAAACATGCATGAATGCTAATTATGCAGAATAAATGCAGATATGCCAATGATTTTGAGGGATTTGAGCTTAATTAATGTGATATAGAGTGATGAATCTGAGATTCATCATCCCCCTATACTTAAACCATGCTCGTCCCTAAGTATCAAAAGATATGCCATGAGGTGAAATGAGATTGGGTTCCATACCAAGACCATGAGCTGAAGGTGAAAATGAAACTAGATTTGACCTTTGGACTATTAGTTTGGCCGAACTTCTGTGAGACTTAGAATTTAAAATCAACAGCCTTCAAGTTCTACACATCATTGTCACAATTTCAGCTCAGAAGTCATCTTAAATCAATCCTCTTCCCAAAGCATACCCTATGAACATTTAACAATCGATTCATGTGTGTGAAAGGTTTTATCTCTTCCCATCCAAATTGCCGGACTACCATGCAAACTTCCTCTACAGTAACTCGTCCTCGGGGAGTCAAGTAATTCCTTCTATGGTCTGTCGCGCTGAGTTCACAATCGGATTGGGGGAGAAGTTAGAAGATAAAGAAAAGAATTAGAGGGTGGCCAGTGTAGTTACTTTCCTTGTGAAGCTGGCCACTGTAGTCGAGTATCCACCAAGATCTGCAGGTTTTCTTGAAGCTTGGATCTTTTTGGTCAGATATTTAATTGGTAGTGGCTTCTTTGTATTTTGATTTTCGGTGGTTCAGCTTGGATCTTGTTGTGCCCCTACGGATATAGAATCTTTTTGTTTCCGTACATGTTTTGAGGTCTTAGAAAAAATTGTGCCCAGTCATCCATCCCTTTTCCAAAGCTTTATTTCAACTCGTACTCCGATCTTTAGATTTCCACGCTACCAGAAAAGAAACTCACACAGTCTTCCAACATCCCATCAGAGTTGAGCTAAGTGCATAGTGCGAGAGTACAAATTAATTCCTTATTCTAGAGTTGTACCCAGAATGAAGAGACCAGGTTAGACACTGATAGTCTAACGCTGCACTTTGTCATGTTGAACTCAAAGAATTAAGTCAAAGACCTGAAGCTTCTAAAATCCTATTTCTCGGTGATGTTCCCCTGAAAATTAGGTGGATTAAGGTCAAGTCCATACCACTCTTGGTTTCTACTTATAACTCGATTCAGAACCCAAAGACTTTTTACAGATGCAAATGAATAACATTCTGGATGAAGTGCAGGTATGTGAAATGCAGACACAAGTTATTTTTTTTTAATGCAAAAATGAATAAGAAGCCATTTTTTGGGGGTTGGACACAAAGTGTTAGCAGCAAAAATCTTTTTCTTTTTTTGTGGTTTTTTTTTCAAATTAATTACCCACTCCGTAAATACATATAGACTTACACAAAAGTACAAGATATGGGAAAAATATATACACAATATATATACATACCCCCTATACTTAGCGAGTGATGTGTCCTAGAGCACAAGAAGCCTAAAGAAGACATAGCTCGGGCTAAGCATAAGAGAGTGAAAAATAAAAATAAAAAGATGGATCAGACCGCCCTCCTATACTTAGACTGTGAACAGTCTAAGTATAGAGGAAGAGCGAAAAAAATGAGACGGTCGGTATATGTCAATGAGGAGAGTATGTAAATACGGGCATTGGTTCTCCCTATACTTAGGCTCTGGTCAACCTAAGTATAGAAGATGGGTGGAAATGAGGCGATCGGGAGATGGGCAGAATGGTATGTATAGAAGGCATCGGTCCCCCCCTATACATAGGCCTTGGCCTAAGTAGAGGAACAAGATATACAAGGAGACTGATGTGGTCCAGAGGGAGGGTGGGAAGCTGATGATTAAGGCAGTGTTTGGGCGATCTTCTTGTGAGCCTATGGTGGGATATTGTAATGATGAGAAGGAGATGAAGCATATGATTCCCAACTATTATCAGTGTTATCCTAAGAAAAATCATGATGAATAGTAGATGAAGCGTATAAGTCAGATGAAAGGTAACCATCATCAGAGTTATCCTCAGAGGAATAGTATTTGAAAGTGGACATATTCCAGATATTCTTGTCTTTTTGTTTCTTCAGTTGTTTTCTCAGAATTCGTTCCTTCTTGGGATCAAGCGGTTTATCTTCGGATTAATACTCTGAAGCACCGGCCTCAGTCAGCGCATAAGAAATAATTCCAGTGTATTTTATGAGAGTAGGAGCATTGGCTTTGGATGAATAGTAATGAGGAATGGGAGTTGTCCAATGAGAATCGAAGTTTGGATCCTTACAGAGATATGGTTTTAGAACTATCGAGCAGACCTCACTCATGTAGATTACCTTTTCCAGACCTGATGAGGGATCATCAACTGATTCCTCTTCCGGGATGTCAAAGGTGACTTTCTTTTTCGATGAAGGAGTAGTCCTTTTGTTCCGTGAAGGTGTTGGTCCACCTGAGTCTCCAGATGAATAACCATTAGAATTCTTCTCCATGGTCGATGTGCGTGCTTGTTCATAGTCTTCTTAATGTTTGTGCACTCCAGATTTGGGATGATTTGGTCAAGGTATTCGGAGTAGATTGCCCCAGGGTACGACCATGCATATGTCTCAAGATCATATAAGAAACATTCTTCTATTGTGAGATCCACAGGAATTGAAATACTGGGAAGAGTCTCTCCATGTTGGTTCTCAATTAGTTTGATGTTTGAGCATTCTTGTGTCGAGCTAATGTGATCAAGGTAGTCAGAATAGGCTGACCTAGGGTGCGACCATGCATAAGTCTCTGGATCATATGATTCATACATTTGATTTCCCATGGTGAGAGCAGTTGGGAATGGAGCATGGGGGAGATTCTCCAAGCCAATAGTCTCATCAACAACCGCTATCTCAGATGTAGCAATGGGGTAGGGCTCTTCTACCGCTTCATGGTTACGGTCGTCGAGGGCTTCATGAGTTGCCTCAGAAAATCGTGGTTCCTCAACGACTTGTTGAGATCGAAGTTCTCCCTATGCTGCAAAATTGATTTCCCGAGTCTCACACTCAACAATTGCCTTATCCAATGCTAAGAATGGCTTTCCGAGAATAAGTGGAGACTGGGTGAATTCTCCCTGATGCTCAATATCAATAATCGTGAATTTTACATTGAGCGGAGCACCTTAGAATGTCATGATGACAGAAATGATTCCTCTCGGCCGCTTTATCGATCGATCGACCAATTGAACAATCTCTCGTATCTTCTTGATCTGTCCGAGTTTGAGTTCATGAAATACAGAGGTCGGGAGGATATTGATCGGTGAACCAACATCAATTCGAGCATTGGTAAAAAATGTGTTTTTGATTTCACAGTCAAATCTGGGGAACTGCTTCACTATGCGGCTCTTGGTTTTTCTCCTAAACACAAAGGAGGAGGCCATTGACAATATATATCTTTTAGTCTTTGTTCTTATCCTACCGGATTTTTCCACGATTAATTTGTCCATTACAAATCCTTTAAGGTCGGGGACGTGTTCAATGGCCTGTATAAAGGGAAGTTCAAAAATCAATATTTTCTCCAGTGCTTCCTGTAAAGCAGGATCCAAATTCTTCAGATCTTCTTCTGTTTCATTTTTTTATGTAATTTTATGGATTTTTGATTTTTTGGGAGTTTTTGAATATTCCATTTTTTGGTAGTTTCTGTGTGGTGTGGCGTTGTGGTGTCTTCCGTAGATGAGAAGGGCCTTTGATGTTCTGAGTAAGAGTTAGAGGCATAGTCATTTCTAGCGGAGTAATATGTAGAAGTGTCGCTGTCAGAATCATCCCTAGGATTCTAAATATCCTCAAAATTGTCAACATGAAATACAATCTTTTCCTCATTCATTTTTATGTCTGAGCTACCATAGATTGAACTTAATCGATTGGTAAACTTTTGAAATCTATCCTCCATTAAATCAAATCTCTTGTTTATCCTTGAAATATCATCTTTTAAAATATTTTCATGACCAATCATAGGAGCAGTCGAGGTTTGTATTTGAGATTCATTAATTTCATCTTCTATTTTCCTGTATGTGCTAGGAGAAGAGTCCCTTGAAATATCCAATATATGATCATTATTTTCTGAAAATTTCTCCTCAAGAATTATGGAAGGAGGCTGCTCATGTGATCCCTTGATGTAGAGTTGGTCTGAGTAGAGTTCAATCCTTTGATCATGATTGGTCGGATCTTGATATTGTGGAGTCAACATACTGGGTTATCTGTTTTGATGTCGTTAGTCCAGTCCTCTGTATGAGTGTCATGTCTAAAGAAAGGATTATCATAGTCAATCCAAGATGATGGTTGCTCATTTGTGTTCAAGGGCGGGGAAGATGGAAGATGTGAAAAAGTGCTAAATTCAATCATGTGGTTATAATCTCCCATGAATGATGGATTGATATTTACCGAATATGAAGGATGAATTGTATGATCAGAGTAGAGTGGACTGACATATGAAGAAGTGGAGATCTCAGTCGGTTGTTGGCTTGTATGATCCGAATACAAAGGATTATCATTCATGAAGTAGATTGTAGAGAGTGTTGGATCTATTGATGGTTGAGAGTCTCTTATGGAAGTTGGAGGAGGTTCTGATGTTTTGGGTCTAGCTGATACGAATTCATTTTCATAGTATAGCTCTGATGGATTCTCGGATAAATGTTCTACCATTTTTGAAAGAGCTAAAATGAATGACGGTTTGGGTTTGCTTAAGACGAATTGATTTTCATGATCTGGATCTGGAGAGTTCTTAGACAAAAGTTCCATGATAATTTATCTGTTTCAAATCAAGAAAGGAGAGTGATGGCACAAGTGTGCAGCTTTTGATTTTCGTAATCAGTTCATGCATGCAAAACCAAACAGAAATCAAACCCCAGGTTCACCAACTCATACAATGAAGCTATAAGAGTTCGGCAATTATCTTTTCAATTTTAAGTTGGTGATAATTCAATCTTGGAAAATAATTAGCGAGCTGTTAGGTGCGGAAATTTTCTTAATGACTGGCCCAAATTCTTACGACTAGTTGCTCCTACTTTTAGCCAGTATGGGTGTAAGTATGGATCGTAAAATGGCTACCCGTGTTAATTAAGGACGGAGCCTTACGCAATGTCCTTTAAACCACTCACTCTTCTAAGGAAATCCAGACCGTTTACCAGCTACCTATAGATCCTCACTGAGAAGTATCTAATAATTTTTGGTAGAATCAGTAGTGAATATGAAAATCTGGGTTTGGGCTCTATCCTTAAGTGTCGTCTCTCGCTCACTCAGAAAAATAAAGATCCAAGGTCGGGGTTGCTCTCCCGTAAAAGTTCTTGATTTTATGAGTTATTTAAAGTCAGTTATATTTAGCAATTCTAATTTTAATTAGGCAATCACTGAAGAATTAAATGAGCACAAATACACTTCTACCGTACAGTCCCAATTTCCTTTACAATTATGTGATAAAACAGGAGGGAGAAATTCGAGAAAGCTGATGCACATGAAAACAATGATGTGTGCTCAGTGAGGAGACTTATAGTGAATCCTCGCAATCACCATGTGGGATGCAATACAAGAATTGAACAAATTATTCTAAATGAATGCAAGCTGATGAAAAACCACACTTACTAGAATGTTCTATTAGCGGGGAAGAATTGAGTTGAATTTGACTAAATTGAACGATCTATGTGCATCTCAATTAATGTGAAGTGTGGCCTTAGGTCCTACAAGCACAATCAAAAATTAAAATATTTTAAGAGTCGTAAGTGCAGGTCTATCCTAAGCTCCACTCAAGTGGGACCTCACCCTTACCGGAGAGCGAAACATGCCATGACACACCACAGAAAAAGTACAAGGTCTTTTTGCACACGCGAGAGTCCAAACGGACACCGCTATAAATGAGAAAGTAATTACAGAAATTTAAAAAATGCAAAAAATAAAATCCTAGACTCTACACTCTCTTACGACTCGACTCGATCTTAATTTAATTGCGGTTTTTTCAGAAGTTGGTGAAGATGCTTTGTTTTCCAAAAACTGCTCCACGTATGTCGAGTACCTCGCAAGAAAAATAAGAGAGACAATGTAAGAGAGTGACTCAAAAATAAAATAAGAAAAATAAATGCTGAAAATAAAATAGAATAAATGTAGGGAAAAATAGAATTTATAGTGAAAAATTCGGGGGTCATACTACCCGAATGCGAAAAATCGAACAAAAAGACTTTTAGACAAAAACTAAGCCATTTGACGATTCCGAGATAGTTGATGTTAAATATATATTGTGGATTGTCGTGCATCAAAAATAATGAGTTGTTTCGTTGTAGGCAAGCAATTAGAATCGGTCAAGAAATAACCTCAATAAATTTTAGTCAATTTTTAATCACCTCGTTTTATGTTTATTTTACTTGGGCAAGTCCCAAGGATGAACACAAGGAGGCAAAGGAACAACCTAAAATTTTATCTATCAAAGATCATGCACAATTTTCGAGGTAGTCTTTTTTTTGTATTTTATGCAATTAGAGATGCAAAATGCAATTTTGGTCTACTTTAGGAACTAAAATGTAAATATCGATCAAACGATGTTCAAAAAATACGAAACTCGGCCAAAATGATAATTATGATGAAATGAATGCATTATAATGTTTTTGGAATTTTTGGATGCAAGATGAATTTTTTTTGAATTTTTAAATGCAAACAAACTGAATTTCAATATTTAATTATAATAAATATTAAAACTAATTATTTTCAAGGGATAAAATAATCCAAGATCTATTACTAGGTGATGGATCTCAGAAAAATCCTAAACTTCAAAAATGTGATATTTAATACATATTAAAAATGAAATATTAAAATATGCAAAATAATTTTTACAAGGCAAACTATGCATGCAAACGCAATTCTTTTTGGGCATGATGTTAAAAAGAATTAATTCTACATTCCCTGATTGTTTGGTAATTTTTAGACAATGCTTAATCAATTATGAATTTCAGAACTCGAAATGGGCAAAGTATGCAATTTTACATACAATAAATAATTATTAATTAACCATTGATTAGAAAAATATAAGACATATGCCATAATGTTGAGAATTAAATGTACAATAAAATTCTTATTTTTATAAATAAAATAATGTAATGAAGAGGTTTGAAACAACTAGGGCACACATGGTTAATTGTGCAATATTTGAATAAATAAAAAAAGATTAAAATATATTTACCGATAAGTAGGGGGTGGTTTTCTGCAAAATATCCAGCAGGTCACGTGCCAAGCATGTGACCTGGTCGACGGGGGACTGAACCTCAAATATGGATAACCTCTGGGGGCCTTCTGCAATTGTTCCCAGTGTTCACATACGGAGCACGTGACACTGGGGATAGAGATGTAGATAATAGAATTCCATGGGACTTTAATGCAAAAGTACCCTCTCCTCACGTGCGCCTCACGTGGGGAGGGTCTCGGGCCTTCCCCCGGTGGCTTGGCGGTGGAAGCTTGACGACAGAGAAGGCTAGGCGGCTCACTGCGGAGCTGTGGAGGCGCACCGGAGCTGGCTGGTGGAGTCGTTGACGTTGAAGGTCATGACGGGAGCAACTGGCATGGCGAGATGCATCGTGCGACGCTGGTGATCATCGGAAGCGTTGTCGATGAAGACTGTCGGTGACGATGAAGCATTGTGCAAGACGGAGTTGAAGCAGGTACTGTCGGTGGAGCTTGCGGCAGAGCGATCGATGAAGAAGGCAAAGTTGTTGACATTAGCTCGATGGCAATATCGGAGCAAGGGCACTATGCCTGGAGCGGTGCTGCGACGAGTGGTGACATCTCGGATCTCGCCGCGCCTTCGAGGAAGGGAGCCGGAAATGGAGCTGTCACCTCTGGTGATGGAGCTCCTTCCCGTTGGCGATGAAATCAATAGATGAAATGAGATGAGGGGGCTGATGCGTTTTATAGCAGACACGGAGAAGTTCCCGGCGATGTAATTGATCGGTCGAGGGATTTGATGAAAGGGCGGTCTACAATTTGATTTAGATCTGAACGGCGTGGGGATCTCGAACCGACGGCTGATTTGGAGAGATACGCTGGCGACGGAGGTCATCGACGTGAGATTCACGGCTGAGGGGTGAGATTTGACGAGAGGTTTTGCAAGGTCGGCGGCGGTTCCCAGATTGGGAGGTTGAGGACGATGATCCCTGGCTGTCCGATCAGCCGAGATCGGGCGGCCAGAAGGGCGACACGTGGCGGCTGGGGGGTGAAGGTGCGGGGCACGTGCATGGCACATGCGCAGGAGGCACGTGCTGTGCACGTGCGTTGGTTTTAAACTTTTTATATAAAAATTAAATAATTAATCCTTCAAAAATGGGTGACACGTTGCGGCTCCAGGAGCTGCCAAGTGTCAACCCTATAAAATTTGAAAAATAAATACTTTAAAAAAATAGGGAAGAAATAGCAAACAACCGCAGATCAAAAAAGTTTCTTCACAAAAATTGCTCGTCTCGATGAGATCTACAACTTCATGAAGACATCAAAACCAAAATCGATCATTTACATAAAGTTATATTTTTGAGTAATCTCATGTACATAGAATACCTTGATTTTTGGGTTTTATAATTTTTTTATACCAGATAAAAATCTGGAAAAAATATGATAAAAACAAAGATAAATATTTACATACTAATCTTTTTTCTTTGGATTTTATTAAGAGAAAGAAGAAATAAAATAAAACACAAAAAAAGATCAATTTTGTATAGATAGTTAGTGAAGACATGGACTTAATTTGTTTCTTTGATTTCAAGCTCAATTTAAATTTGCATTTTTACGCATTTTTAATAAAACTTTCATCAAAGAAGACAAACGAAAAAGAAATAAGCTAAAATAGGTTAATTATATACATAAAATACTAGGTCAAATGCCGCTAAAATACAAAATGTACAAAAGAGGCCCAAAACCCATCTTTCACATATGAGCTCCGATACTGAACTTGGTCTTGTTTTGAAGGTAATTGAATGTAAATTAGTTCAAAAGTGAGTAGGATAAAAAGGGACACAGGATGGGAAAGATATGAGGGCTTTTATCTAGGAATCCTAGAAATTGGGTTTGGGTTTTTTGTCCATTTATTTGGGTTAGTGTTTTTTTGTACTTTTCATTTATTCTTGATAGTGATATGTATACAATGGTTTTGATTTTGGGTCATTCGGAGTTAGCATGAATTTGTTAAAAATTAGGGAAGTTAGGCCTATTTACAGTTCAATTTTAGCTCGGATTTTTGGCTTCTTATTTTGTGCAGAAATGAGTGCTAAAATGCGATTCTTATTAAAACATGCATGAATGCTAATTATGCAAAATAATTGCAGAAATGCCAATTATTTTGATGGATTTGAGTTTAATTAATGAGATTTAGAGTGATGAATCTGAGATTCATCACCTATATCATATGTTGTCACGATATATACATGCATCCTTTGACTGGAGACAGATGTATTACTCTATGCCTAAGTAAATACATTAGGAAAGCCAATAAGTGGATGACCTAATCAAGGGCTATACATAGGCGAGATGGTGTGCAAAGAAGTGCATATGAGTGATATGATCTCTCAAAGGGGTCATAAAGGTTCACAACTGAACCAGAATGCACAAGCTCACTCATGAGGTATCGACCAATCAAATTCCACTCATGGTCGTCTTGCTTTGGATGAATGGTAAGAATTTGTTTGTGTGATATATGCTTTTGGAAAGAATATTACTGATACGAACTCCCAATGACCTAATGAGAAACTTAATGATAAAACCATGTAGGAGATAATTTAAATGTGATCTAAAACATCAGGTTGATTCTAGAAGAGTATGCATGATATACGAGTATTAGTAATACTCAAGGATGATGTGATCGTAAACGATTTATAACCATGACACTTCCATTCCGATAGAGTGATGAAATAGGTTTGGATTTTAGTGACTCCTCTCAGTTGATTAGTAATCCAATATAAGTCCAAATGTTGGAGATTGATCAAAATGTGATTCAGATGCAATGAGAAGATTATATTTGCAGTTTGATTTAATCAAACATCTTTGAGAGGTCACCTTGATATGGATATGAGATACAATCACAGTATCCAAGTCACTATACATGGAATGTATACTCATCTTGTCCTTATCTCCAAATATCCACGAAGAAAGCACATTATTCTTGAAAGAGTTAAAGAATAATTCAAATATTGATAATGTATCCAAGCATTGGGAAATTTATGATTAAATGTGAATTTAATAATCATGAATAATACAAATATAATTCGTATTATTGGGATAGAAGAGAATAATCATCTAAGATAATTAAATATGATTTAATTAGCAAGGAAATGATTAATGTGGATATAACTATCCACAATAATCATAAATGCTATAAATGTTATTTATAATTTGTTGAAGAGATTTAATTGTAAATAGTTTTACGACTTTAATGATGATGAGAATCAGATTCACATTGAACAATTAATTGTAAATATAATTTACATTTTAATTTGGATTTATGAATATGATTCATAACTGCCAATGGTATGATGGAAATTATCATAAAATAATTTAGAATTATTTGGGTGAATAATTACGCAACAAAAGTTATTGCACATGTGGAATATAAGATGAGATATGAGATCTCAACATAATTGGAATGCGAGAGACTCCTTACCATACTTAGAGATGACGACCACCTTGAGTCATGAATCTTGGTCGCCTCCACCTAATGTACGGAAGGAAGCTATCTCTCCTTCCAAGTAATTCCATATTAATTTAATTTAAATTGATTTAAATTGATTGATCTTCAATATTTTAAATTTACTTTTAAAATCAACTATTTATTGTTACAAATTTATGAAACAAATTCATGGTCATTGATTGAAAGAATAATAATGCAACAAAAGTTGTTGCACATGTGGAATATACGATGAGATATGAGATCTCAATATAATTGGAATGAGAGAGACTCCTTACCATCCTTAGAGTGGACAACCACCTTGAGTTCAAAATTTTGGTGGTCGTACACCCTATGTATGGATGAAGGCTTGCTCTCCTTCCAAGTAATTCCATTTTTGTTATTTTAATTTAAATTGAATTATATTGATTGATCTTCAATATATTTAATTTGTTTTTAAATTAACTATTTGTTGCTGCAAATTTATGCAATAAAATCATGTCCATTTAATCAAAGCACAAAATAATCTACACCATTGATTATGTATACCCATAGAAAGAGATCCATGGAAGTCCAATTTGTTATAAAATAAAGGCTAGACCTAGCTCTTTCTTGACAACAATTTTCAAGAGAAACAACTCTCTCTCTATTCTCATCCGTGTCTAAGTGTCTCTCTCTCTCCTGATATTATGGCTGTCCACCAAATCGATCTAGTGTGCCCCACAATCGTCGCATTGTTTTTGTGCTGCCATCAACTACCCGTCGATCTCCATCTTCTTTAGTGTATCTTTCTCGTGAGGAAGGCTAATGATTTTGTGGGATGAAATCAGGAGACTCACTCTTGGTTCTACAACTCGGATTGCATGAAGCACATGCCTCATCCACACACCCTCAAGTGCACCCTTCATTGGATCGGACTTGATATAGAAGGTCTCTTCACTTGGAGACACACGATCACAATCATGCCTCACGAGGTAATCCTTTGACTTGTTTATGATCTTGATGAAATAATTTGAGAAGTGTTCTTATATCAGGTACTTTCATCTATTTGAAAATTTTAAATCACGATGCATGCTGCAACTAATATGTCTAGTTACCCTAGATCGCATTTAATATGATCTTCAGTGATATGCTAAGGACCAAACCCTAGCCTTCAAGTGGTATCACATCATTGGTCAAGTTCCTTGTATCTGGTCCAAACCTTAAGAGAACAAGATTTTCTTTATCGGATGCGTGGGGACTCATAGTTTGTGCATGAGATGCATCTTTCGAATCGTTTTTCACTAAAATTAAAAGCTTCTACTAATTCATAGTTTGGATGTTTTATTGTATAAAAAATGTATTTATAATGTCTAAATAATTCTCCAAATAAGTATCCAATAGTTTGTGTCAAAGGTGCATTAATTAAAATCCAAAAAGTTCCTGTAGTGACATTCTTTTTGCATGTATTCATGGATCTATAAGAAATTAAGTTTTGATTATTGTTTTTCCGTCTTGAAATATATAATAATCACTTTAATTAAGTAGAGAATTAAACCAGCAAATATCTCGAATTTATTTCGTGTGATTCGGACCCGGTTCGCCCTAGATATTCTATATTTAGTGGCAATGGGTTGGATGATGATTGCATCATCAAGATTGCTTCATTAACGTGTTTATGATTACTGTAAATCAAAGAAATTATGGATTTTCCATGAATAAATTGATTCTTAATATTTATAGAAATAATTTATTAAACATCAATTACCATTATATGATTGTTTCCTGATAAAACCCTAGTTTAACCTACTATAGTTGTAGGACAACTTTTACCAGCAAAAGCATATTTGCTTGATATCACTAGAAATTTAGGATCTTTAAAAATAATTCTTAAGATTTCCGAGTGTTTGATATATATGTATCATGTTGCTCACCATGAGCATGTGTCTGATAAAACTTCTTAGTACAATCTATATTTTATATTGGATGTGAGCATATGAATCATAATTATCAATGGCATGACTAAAATTATCACAAAATAATTTGTTAATATTTTGGTGAATAATTTTGCAATAAAAAATGTTGCACATTTGAAATATTATGTGAGATATGAGATCAATTAATTTCGAAATGAGGAGTGCCCCTTCCTAATTTAGAAGGTGGACGACCACACTTGTTTTGTCAAGTTGTGGTCGTCCACTCCATGTAAGGAACGAGGCATTCCCTCATTCCAATTTATTATGTATTTGTTGGTTTTGATTTAAATTGAATTATATTGATGGATCTTCAATATTTTTAATTTATTTTTATACAACTATTTGTTGTTGGAAATTAAAACACAACAAAATCATGGCCATTGATTGAAAGCACAAATCAATGTCAACCATGGATTGTGTGCACATGGATTTAGATACATGGACATCTAATTTAAGATAAAATGAGAGGTAGCCCTAGACTTTAAATTAATACACAATATACAACAACTCTCTCTATCACTCATGGCCGTCCTCTCTCTCTCGCTCACAATAATATGGCCGTCTATATTATTGACCAAGAAATCATCGTATCCACTGCATCGTCGTGATGCTGCCAGATCGTCTACTCGTGGATCTCCGTATTCTTTGATGCACCTCACTCATGAATGAGACGTCAAATTTTGTGAGACGAAATCAAGAGATTCGTTGCTCGGATCATCAACTTGGATTGTGGGAAGTATACAATTCATTATCGAGCTTGCAAGTGTGATCTACGTTGGATCGGACTTGAGATAAGAGAATATCTTACTTTGGAGATTAGCGATCACAACCACGCTTCAAGAGGTATTCGTTGAACTCGTTTGTGATATTGATGAAACATTTTGAGAAGTGTTCTCAAAACTTGTGGTTTCATCAGTTTAATTTGCTTTAAATTCCCCTGTCTCGAGGAACTAGTATGACTAGTCACTCCCGATCACATTTGATGCAATCGTCACACTTCCGTGATGCACTTAAGGTTTTCTCAATAACTTGAATAACACCTATTATTATTACAATATTAACATCAAAAGGTATGAGTCTTAATCCAATTAGGACTCATGAGATACAAATGCAGATACTGGAGATAATGTCGGGGAGGTCATAATATCCATGTATAGTGATTTGAAAGGTGGACAACTATCTAATTTCAAGATCTATACCATTTTTGCAGAAAACCATCATCTACGAATGCCGAGTTCAAACTATAAAAATTTACACTCTCATTGAGCTCATCGAAACATATCACACTCTCCATGAGCTGGATAAAGTGTCGGTGAGTTGAATCCATCTTCCTTGATCATTTGTCCAGACCATTTGGATCTAAGAAATGAAATCAATGAGCTTGTATATTTCCATTTCCATGATCATTTCTGTTTACAACATCTGGACATTGAAATTGGAATTGGAATTGAAAATTGTATTCAAATGAATTATGATTTAATCCAATTAAATAACAAATCATCTAGCTAAATAGAGCCACTAAAATCAATAATGTTTCATCATTCCCTCTGGAGTGACATGGTAGATAATCCATTACAATAAGATGTAACCTTGAGTATTCTCAATACTCATTCATCCTTCATACCAGAAGACTTTAATTAATACAAAGTTCAAACCTTGATTTGACCACTTCTTCAGAATGTTTCAATATGTTTCTCATTTGATAATTGGGCGACAATATTAATCATATACTTTCCAAAGACATATGTTATTATCTCGAATTCATGTATTATTTCATATACAAGACAACCATGCATGAAATTCATTTTGACCCCAAAAATATCTCATGTGTGAGCTCTGTCTCCCAATTCATCGATTAACAACCTATATGACTCTTTCGAGAGATCATACAATTCATACGACTTCATATACACAACAACGCGTCAACATATGGACCTTGGCTAGGTCACTAACCTACTCGTCTGTCAAATTTGCATACTCAGACATATAAATGCATATCTGACTTAAGTCAAAGGATGTGTGCATGGTTGTTATAGTTACAATTCAGGTCTTAATTTATCATAACTTCATCAAGTAAACTCTTTAACTTGATTATTCCAATACTTATGAATCTCCATTCCTATGCAGAGGACATGCATCAAGAAGTTAGTTGAAAATCAGTCTTTAGAGAAAGATTGTCATCTCTTTCTCAGACTGGAGATCTTTATTGAATATCACATATTTGAAGTCTATTGTGTCCTCCCTAATGCATGGTATTCAATATGGCCATTGTAGATAACACTAATTCTACAAAGGGACCTTAATAATAAATTGCATTCATTCGATTATTCATTTAATTCCAAATAAACGATAAAATAATAACTTTTATTGCAATAATGGGTTGCTGAGGGATTACAAGTCCAACATTCACTACATTCAAGTGTTGTTCTCAATAGCAGGATTTGTAACGACATACCACTCCCACTACATGGCATATATCTGGCCTTTTGCACATCATGGCGTACATTAGACTTCCCAAATATGAGGTGTAAGGATACTCAACGATGGCTTTCTTATCCTCAACACATTGAGGAGCCATCACTTTAGATAGGTGTATACCATGTCTTAAGGGAAGGAAGGCTTTCTTAGAATTCTCCATATAGAAATATTACAAGATCTTCTTAATGTAACCATGTTGGGACAATCCCAAAATACTATTTTCTCTTATTCTGAATGAAGATATGGGACAATTAAATCTTAAAACTAGTCATCATCCCTATATCATCTTCAAAGATAAGGATGTCATCAACGTAAAGCACGATGAACACAAAATGACGCTCCCACTAAGCTTCATGTACACATGGTTTATCAAGATTCTGAACAAAATCACAACTCTTTATGGTTTCATCAAATCTGATGTTACATCTATTAAAAGCTTGTTTAAGCCCATATATGGATTTCATCAGCTTTTGAACTTTACCTTCCTCTGTTATGAAGCCATTGGTCTGCTCCATATAGATATCTCCTTGAGGTATCTATTGAGGAATGTTGTCTTGACGTCCATCTGCCAGATGTCATAGTCAAGAAATGTAGCTATAGTTTGTAATGCCCTAATGGATTTAAGCATAGCCACATGAGGGAATGTCTCACCGTAGTCGATGACTTCTCTATGTGTGTATCTATTGGCTACGAGTTGTACTTTGAAGGTCTCTATGTTCCCATTAGGTCCCCTCTCTCTCTTGAATATCCATTTAGACCCAATGGGTTTTACCCCTCTTGGTGGATCCTCTAGGATCCATACACTCTTCTTGTACAAGGAGTATATTTCAGACTTCATTGTAGCATCCATTTATCAATGTCAAAATCCACTGGTACTTTAACAAATGAAGTTAGATCACTATTAGTTTCACCTAACACATGGAATCCATACATTTCAGGTGGTGCAACCACCTTTGAACTCCTTCGAAGAGGTACATGTGTTTCGTCTTTATTTACCTCTTCAGTTTCTGGTCCAGGAAGCTCAATATCCTCAGGGGACTCAATGAATTCCATTACTTCATTTTTGTCTTAACTTTTCAGGAAGTCATCCTCTAGGAATTTTACATCTGTATAGATAAAAATCTTTTGAGTCAATGAAGTAGCACTCTCTAGTATGAGATTCCATCTTACTTGTATCCATGTACGCTTGTATGAAGGAGCTTTCACTTCAGACTGATGTCTCCTACATACAATTCATGATGACGGAATCCTTGGCCTTGACAGGAGACTATGGATGTCACTTATATGATCCTCCATATCTTGTTAAATTTTTAATTAGTCATTATGGATCATATTTATTATGATTAATTCTTCTACTAGAATTCTAATCTATATGTAAATATAGATTGTGATAATATTGGATAATTAATTTAATCACATTATATCAATAATACAATCAGTATCCAACAAAACAATCTTGGTTGTTACTTGAAGGATGATATATTGTTAAAATACGTATTATTCCAATATTAATAATAAAAAAAAATATGTCATGATCATTTTAAGGATTATCCTTTCCTTACCCCATTGTCATGGCCAGTACGCACAGGATGTGGGATAGACCGCTCACGGAGTAGTATGCTACCCCAACGTTCCTCGACTAGACACCATATCCGTCTCAAGTCAAGATAATGTGATTTGATCATTTTGTATTTGAGATGATATTCGTCAATTCAGTTGAAGTTGTAACATATAATTTATCAAAACCATTTCCATTAATATTATAAGGAGATTTGTTCCAATCTTATTCAAGAAACAAAGATTGTTGTAAAGAGTATTTGTAACCAATTCTATCAAGATCAGTTATCTTATCATGTTGATTATGATCATTCAAATATAATTACCTTTATTAAATATTTCATAAATATTTAATTACTAATTATTCCATGAGATTAATCATTAATTTCCATTAATTAATTGAATGACAGTCACAAGATTCTTGTTTAAATTTGTTAAGTTTCTAACAATGACATGTGTTTACTAAAACTAACAAATCTCAAGCAAATAAAGTTTAAGTCAGGAAAACTAAATTTTTTTTGTTTTCTAATTTGATTTGCAACAGAATCTAAGTGGTAGGCACACATTTAAAGGTGTTTTAAAATCATGATTATCTCTTGATTACGTTCTTAAAATACCAATCCCATAACAATGGACACATGTCCACTAAAACAATCATAACTTGAGCAAATGGATTCCAAATCATGCAAACTAAAGTCCTACGATTTACTAATTTGATGAAGAATGTAATTCAAGTGATAAGCTAACGTTTTAAAGCATTTAATTTGGTGAAAAAACTACATAAAATAAGGTTTCGGGAACAAAATATGATGAAAATTCGTAGAATAAAAAATACCCATGTCATCCTAGGTTTATGGATCATATCCGAAACCTCTAATTTGTGGCTATGATACCACTTGGAGGTTATTTAGAAAACCTTAAGCACATAACAGAAGCATGACGATCACATCATATGTAATCGGGAGCGACTAGTCATACTATTTGCTCATGCAGCGGAAATTATAAAAACTTAAACGGATGAAAGCACATGTTTTGAGAACACTTCTAAAAATATTTCATAAAGATCACAAAGAAGATCAAGGAATACCTATTGAAGCTTGGTTGCAATCGCTAGTCTCTAAAGTAAGATATTCTCTTGTCTCAAGTCCGATCTGACGTAAATAACACTTGTAGGAGCAAGGATGAATCCCATACTTCCCACAATCCAAATTGATGATTCAAGAAACAAATCTCTTTACTTTGTCTCACAAAATCTGACTTCTCCTTCACAAGAGAGGTGCACTGAAAAATATGGAGATTTACGAGTAGACGATCCGGCAACAAAACCGCGACGCAGTGGATGCGAGAATCTCTAGGTAAATAATACGGACGACCATATTATTGAGTGTGTGTGTGTGTGTGTGCGAGGGGGAAGCCATGAGAGAGAGAGAGAGAGTTGTTGTATATTATGTGCTAATTAAAAGTCTAAGGATATCTCTCCTTTCATATTAAATTGGATGTCCATAGATATCAATCCATGTGCACACAAATCCAATGGTTGACATTGATTTGTGTTTTCAATCAATGACCACGATTTTGTTGTGTTTTAATTTTCAAAAACAAATAGTTTTATCATAATAAATAATATATATTGAAGTCCATCAATATAATTCAATTTATATCATTACAAACAAATATGGAATAAATTGGAACAAGGGAATGCCTTCTTCCTTACAAGGTTGGATGGCCACAACTTGACCAAACAAGTGTATTGGTCAACCTCTATATTAGGACGGGGTCCTCCTCATTCCCAATTTATGCGATCTCATATCTCACATAATATTCCACATGTGCAATAATTTTTGTTGCAAAATTATTCTCCAAATAGTTCCAGATTATTTTGTGATAATTTTAATCATGTCATTGGTAATTGTAAATCATATCCACACATTCATAATAATCATATCATATTAGTTTCTCCTCAATGCTCAGATACATTATCAAAAATAAAATTATTCTTGAACTCTTTCAAGAATAATGCACTTTCTCCGCAGATACTTGGAGATAAGGATGGGGCGATTGTATGTTCCATGTATAGTGACTTGGATATTGAGATCATATCTCAAATATAGATCAAGGGGTCCTTCCAAAGATGTTTGATTAAAATCAAAGCCATAAGTCTAATCTTCTCATTGCATCTGAATCATATTCAGATCGATATCAAACATTTGGATCATGATCATATTGCTTATCTACTGAGAGGAGTCACTAAAATCCAAAAATATTTCATCTCCCCCTCGGAATGGAAGCCTCACGGTTATACAATCGTTTACGATCGCATCACCCAATCCTAATACATGTACATCCTGCATAGCGGAAGACCAAGAATAAACCCGAAGATTGAGAACAATTTTACATTGTCTTCTTCAGGGTTTCATTATTAAGTTTCTCATTTGATCATTGGGAATAGGTATCGATCATATACTCTTCAAAGGCATATACCATACCTAGGCATTGATCATATGATTTCCAAAAAATATATCAAACCTACAAATTCATTCAAGCTTCCAAAGTGAGACGACTGTGCATGGAATTTGATCCCAATATCACATAAGTGAGCTCATGTCTTTCGGTTTAGTAATGAACCTATATATCCCTTTGAGAGATCGTATTACTCATATGCCCTTGTATCCACACCATCTCGTTTATGTATAGACCTTGATTAGATCATCAACCTATCAGTCAACCAAATTTACATACTCAAATATATAGTAACAAATCTGTCTTCGATCTGAGGATGCGTGCCTATATCGTGACAATATATGACATAGGTCTTGGTTATTTTAATCTCGTTAAGTAAACTCTGACCTAACTTATCTAACACCTCTGAATCTCTATTTTTATGCAGAGGACCTACATCAAGAGGTCGATTAGATGTATGCCTATAAAGAAGAATCGGCATTTTCCACTCGTGCTGGAAATCGTGTCTTAACACTTGATTGTGCTTGGTGAGTCCTCAATCTAACTCTTTAGATATCATCCAAGCACCAACCTCTACGATTCAACATTTGAATCAACAACGTTATGATCATTAAGATAGCCAAGGTACATAATCCTAATTGTACCAAGGGACCTATTATGCAAACTAGTTATTCTTTATTTCAGATCAGGGAATGATATTTGCAATTACATGTATTGTGTAATGGCTCGCTGTGGGCTCGCATGTTCAACATTTATTGCATAAGGGTAATTTTATGATTAAGAATCACAAATATATCTCATTAATAAATGTGAATAGTGATTCATAATATTTAATATTTATAGGGATATGATTGGCATACATAAATATGATTTACATAATATTTTCAATGCATGAAATTATGTGAATTTGATTCTATATTTAATTTTGACTCATGAATATGATTCATATGATTTGAGGGCTAATTCCACAATTTCTCCAATTTTGGTAAGGGATGATCAAGTTAATTAATTAATAGATAAAAAGGTAACAACCTTAACTAATTTTTGTTTAGCAAAGTTGTTGCTTATTTATTGCTAATTAGTTAATGTTAACTGGAGATAATCCTTATTGAAGTAGGGCTTGCTCTAAGTCCTTGATTTAAAATACAAGGGACTAGAACATACATGTTGGACATGTGGTAAGCAAAAGAAGAGGGTAAGGCCCTCTTTTTTGCGACACAATTTTGGTGAGCCATAGTCCTTCGAAATTTTATACCCATTGAGATATAGAATATCTTGAGAGTTTCCATATCTCATACGCCTCTTCTTGTTGCTCGGTCGATGTACGGGTTCGTGGGAAGCAACACGATTCATCTCAGCACCCACGAGAGAGACTTCTGTAGACCAGACTTGATTTGGGCCGTTTCTTCATTTATAAACATGAGCTTCAAGAGGTAACCCTGATCTATCTCTTTATCTTTGTGAATATCAGAAATTGTTTTGGAAATTATTTAAGAATTTATAATTTTTGAACCCACAAGTTATTGTGCTACATTTTCTAGTTCATCTGATGAACTAAGATTGTTTTTGAAAATATATTTGCTAAATATTTTGTGTTTCTGTGATGTGTAGTTAATAACTATTTATTTACTTCCTTAAATTTGTATCAGCACCAGATTTTGAGGATTTATATTGCATCCAAGTCCTATAAACAATCAGACAAATCATCCCTACTATTAGGTACATTGTCTTGGGACAGTTTTAACTATTCGAATGATTTAGCAACTTTCAAAGTTGCTATTGTTCTACCCTATTTTTAAATGTAATTTTCATATATATATATATATGTATATATATATGATGTATAGAAGGTCTGAACTCATTCCCAAAAGATGCACCAATTGTTGGTGACATTAGGGAGAAGATTCAGATGTTAAAAGCGATCGCAGACTTCGATTTCGTCCAAAGATAGTAGTATTAAATTTATCAATTTTCTATACTATTTTTTGGTCATAAAACATGATAAAATACTTATTAATAAGTCATAAATCAAGTCCCCAACCAATGAGAAAAAGTTTCACACGATTCCGGCGTGCGACCTCGAGAAATTGGATTTCTCCGTACACGGAGTTGGAAGAGGACTCGATTGTCTTATTGACGTGTTTCTCATATCTTGGAACTCAAACTTTATGTAAATTTATTTTATACACATCAGGAGTTGGATATTATATTTTAGAAATATTATGGGCAAGCATGTCAGTTGCCAGTTTCAAAGACAACCCAGTACCAACTAGTAATTAAACATGCGGCCCAGAACCCACAGCTATCGAGGGATCGCACATCTTTCAAGAGAGATGAACGAGATGGGGTGCCTCCCTCAAGAGGAGGTGAGTAGACAGCTCAGGATCAAAAGTGTTGACTTTGCCTAGTAGCTCGACGTCCTCACTGACCTACTGGTCATAATGAATTTTAAGTCTAAGTTATATGATGTCTTCTAATTTGAATTGCGATGGTCGCAACTTGCAAATTCGAATATGAAATAATTGTTTATTTTAAAAATATGCAATAAAATATAATTTCTTTTTATATCATATTTTTCCTGATTAATTATGCAATTGAATGTTTACAATGTAATTAGAAATTGTGGTATTATTTTGAATAATTTCATTATTTGTCTAGATTGCTGCACTAGACATCTTCTAAAATTAAAATTGTTTTTATTCAAAGAATTGTCTAGATTATTGCACTAGACCTTTTGAAATTAAAAAGAAGTTTTTGAGTTCAAAAAGTGTCTAGATTATTGCACCAGAAATTTTCGATAACTAAAAAGAGTATTAATTTCCTAAAATATCTGAGTTACTATATAGTATCATACTTGGTTGAAAGATCGACAAAATATCCTTAGTGTAATATGTACCGATTGTGTTGTCTCGAATTGATATGGAGAAGGTATCTAGGTTGCGGACATGCTAATGGGTTACTTAATTGGCACCTCCCGTCACATTTAGTAGAAGCGCTCCCTGTTAGCATTGTCTATCCAACCTGGTTGGATCCATTTCAATGAAAGGCGGTATGAGAAGTCATGGTGTGCTTTCACAACTAAAATTGGAACTTTAAATTGTACAAAGTGACGGTGTAATACTATATCGTAACATCAAGTGCATAAAAAGATCAAACTCTAGTTGAGAACCACTTAAGTGTCATTGTTTAATTTGATTAAAAGTAAGACAAAGGATATGTCCTAACTTTATCCCTTTGATTAATCATTAGAATATGATTCAAAATGATTATTCATTAATTTAAATATGATATGGACTAATTCATTTGATGAAATCCATGGCCTCTCATCATTGCATAGAACTTCATCGCCATGGGTTGCATTTTTGGAGACGATCATGCATAGTCATGACTCCAGAATAGAAATTAACATGGATCAGATTCTTTGTTTCTTAAAAGAGATGGGTCATATGCGTAGTGACCCCAATGTTGTTCCCCATATTATTGAGGCGGTATTGGATTCTGCATAGAGTAAATTGATATTCGCTCAATAACGGTTGGTTTAATCGATAACATGCTAACTTCATATATATGGGCGGTATGGGTGCTGAAGATTGATCAAAGAGTACAAGTTGGACTTGAAAGGTGGAAAGAGTTCATGCTTCTTTCATCGAAGTTGCATTTTCTCGTATTATTGGGGTGCAATGAAATGGAAATGAGGCTCAGATCTCGTAGTGAGGCCTTTGACTAGGATAACACATGCTTTGAACGCATATAAGGGAAAGCATTTCAAAGTACAAAAAAATATGAGAACTCTTGATTTATAAATATTATATTGTTTAATGTCCTTAATCAATATATTAAAGTGTATTATGTTTTTTCTTTTATT
This sequence comes from Ottelia alismoides, assembly GCA_037367405.1. Classification (NCBI taxonomy): domain Eukaryota; kingdom Viridiplantae; phylum Streptophyta; class Magnoliopsida; order Alismatales; family Hydrocharitaceae; genus Ottelia; species Ottelia alismoides. Next base: position 753,372 of record JAZKJV010004281.1, on the reverse strand, counting down.
TCAGATGAAATCTCCCAACCCACTTAACTATCTTCTTGAGGTCAATCAGATGACCAACACAAATTATTCGGATGGGATCCATAATTTGGAACTCGTATTTGAGATATAACATATAGTGTTTGTGCTCTTATCCGTAAAGTATGAGATCCCTCATACTAAGGATGACTGACCGTTCAACAATAAGTGGGACGAGGATCATTCGATCGCTCATTGCTTCATTCTTGTATCGTTGTCTAATGTGGTTCAGAAGCAACTTATAGACGTTGAATCTGCTCATGACGTCCTCCTGAATATGAAGAAGATGTTTGGAGATGTGAATTTCACTCTTTCTCCATTAAGATCCACTAGGGATATTATAAGGAAAGAATTTCCCTCTAGCGGTGCCATGTTTGCATAAGTTAAAGGGAAGTGCGAGAGGAAGCATGGATCTCGGAAGGGTCTGATATAATAAAAGGATAAAGGTCAAACTATTGGTCATCTTCTAATGCTTCAACAAATCCGATACCTACATTGATGGATGTTAACCATCACAGCTATAAGCCATGGTTCTGGAAGAGTAACCATCCAGAATACGTAAAGTCCTAAGAGAGGGACCAATGTACAACTCTGGCAAATAATAAATCTACATTCGTCATTAAACCAACTTACTCGTATGATGAGAAGGAAATTGGATTGTTAATTCTAATGCTTATGAACATGTAAGCAATTAGTTGCATAAGTTTCAAGACACCAGAAATCTTGATGAAGTGGAGATAGTCATCCAGATGGGATCTGATGCAACTATTGTAGAGATCGCCATTAGAACTTATAGGCTATCATATTCAGTGGGAGAGTCCTAGACACTAGAGATTGTCTCTATGCATCAAATGTTAGAAGGAACCTACTATCTGTATCTAAACTTGTTGTTTATGGATATCTGTTCCTTTTCTATAATGAACTTATCATAAATCATTATGGTAATTTTATAGCATATGGTTATCTTACAGCAGGCAGACTCTATGAATTAAACATGCATGAATGTATCATGAATCTCAATACAACTGATAACATTAATATTAATAGCAATATTAAGACCCCTAAATGATCAAAGGCGGGCAGAGATCATTTAACTATGGTCTAGAATCAAAGATTTGAACATGTATCTATTGATAGGATCAATAGACTGGTAAAATACAAACCTTTAGATTTTCTGGAAGTTCGTGATTTTCCAACTTGCGAATATTGTATTAGTGGGAAAATGTCCAGGGCACCCTTCCATAAGAAAGATGAATGATGCGAAGGTATATTGGACCTAATACATACATATATATATGGTCCCTTTTGTACCACGACATGAAATGGACATCAATATTATGTTACCTTTATTGATGATCATTCACGAATGATTTTATCTTCTTATTATGTCACAAATATGAAACCTTTGAAAAGTTCAAAGAATTCATGGCTTTGGTTGAGAACCAAACCAGAAAGAAGATAAAATAGATTTGATATGACCGAGGTGGCGAATACTTCTCAGCAAAGAATACCTTAAGGAGAAAGGAATTATTTACAATCTCACTCCTCTGAGTACTCCTCAACTCAATGGAGTTGCAAAGAGATGCAACATAACCATGTTGAACATGGTGAGATCATTGATGAGTAAAGCAAAATTACCACTCAGTTTCTGGGACATGTAGTAAAGATTGCAACTGACGTTCTGAACTAGATTCCATCTAAATATGTACCTAAAATCCCTCAAAAGCTTTGGTATGGTACCAAGTCAAGTGTATAGCACCTGAGAATTTGGGGTTAGTTGGTCCAGGTTAAAAATGGTGATGCAAGCAAGTTGGAATCTTGCACTAGAGAGTGCTACTTCATTGGATACGTAAAGAACAGTATTGGATACCAACTTTATGATGCAGAGGCTCAAAAGGTATTTGTTTCTAGAGACGTCATGTTTTTGGAAGATGAATTCCTTATAAGTCTAGAAATTAATGAAGTTAAAGAACTAATTGAATCTAGCAAGACCGATGAAGTTCCTACACTAGAAACTGAAGAGATAGTTAAAAATGACACGACCGTACCTCCTATAAGGTGTTCTAGGTTTGTAAGACAACCTGAAAGGTACCTATTCCATGTATAAGAAGAGTATGATGATGATCCAACTTCATTTTATGAAGCTTTGGGTGATCGCGACATGGATAGTTGGATTCAAGCAATGAAGTCTGAGATAGACTCCATGCACAATAATGGTCTATGGGCCCTCGAAGATCCACCAAAAGGGATCAAACCCATTAGGTGCAAATGGATCTTCAAAATAAAGTGGGGACCATATGGGAAGGAAGAGATCTTTGAAACACAACTCATAGCCAAGGGTTATACATAGAGAGAAGGCATCGATTACGATGACACATTTTCTCATGTGATTGTGCTCAAATCCAAGAGGGCATTGTTGGCTATAGCAACACACCCGGACTATGACATCTGGAAGATGAATGTCAAGACTGCTTTTCTCAATAAATATCTCAAAGAGGATATCTATATAGAGCAACCCCAGGGCTTCATAGTTGATGAATCTCCATTTGATCACCTTAATTCTTTCATTTTGGCCTTAAATAACACTCATCATTTATTGTATAAATATTGTATATAATATAAGACCGAAATAAAATAATAATGAAGAAAATAAAAAGAAATAAAATGCCAAAGGTATTTTATGACCCTAAACCCAAAGACCTAGGTATCATGATGACTAGGTCGACAAGGAATAAAGTAGGGGGAGATAAGGGCCAAAAATATAATAAAATTCCCAATTTATTATGCCAAATAATAAAATTTTGGGACCCATTATATTTTATTATATTTATACCTTATCTAAATAAGCTTTGTACATGAATGTTGTGGATAAAAATACATAGAAAAATATAAAAAACTATTTCATACAAAAATAATCTAAATTGTCCAGCGTACACTCAGAATAAGAATCAAAATCCAAACTTCCCAGACCCATATCTTCTCCATATGAATGCAAAATTCATCAAAATCACTTTAATTATATATAACTTTTTATTAGCTATATGATAAAGGTGGTTTAATTTAATTTAGAGTTAAGATGTAAAAGTTAGGTTTTGGACTCTTATTGTACAATATACTAGAATAAAATATTCATTTTGTTTATTCTGTGTATTTTTCATTATTTTATATTTATATAATTTTGTAAATATATTTATAACTTATGTATATAATTAAAATAAAAAAACCATAAAAACACACTAAAATTACTCCAATACATATATGAATTACCTGTGCATATACATATATAATTAACACTTTTATTTATTTAAGTGTACATATTAATTCAGAAAAATACAACAAAATATATTTATAAATATTTAAATAAGTTATAAACATATAAAATATGTATATAAAATATTACAATCTAAAATACAAAATAAAAATGAAATACGTACTATATATGTAAATATACCTATAAATATACATGTAAATATTAACTCCTAATAAATAACCTCATACAAATATATAAAATTATAAATTAAATACTACAAAAATAATCATCATTTTTATTTTATAATCAAAATTTTATTAATTCATTTATTAATTATAATCGATTTTACAATGCATTTTTTGTCTTTCTCTTTCCTGGTTGGTCCACGTGGACCAACCGGGAGATTTCTTTAGAAGACCTAGGGTCAATCGTGCACTCCAGCCCCCTGATTTCTATCAGATGATACGATCGCCCATCTTTTCCCCATTTTTCCACTTCTGCCATATCTCCTATCCCTCGATCCATTCCATCATTATGCTCCTTGATCATCCATGATTCACGCTGACCCTTCGCCCTTCATCGTTTCCTCTTCCCTCGCACACCACCTTCCCTTGAAGTCCCCCTATTCGTCAACGTATAAAACATCCACCGTCACATTATTGGTTTTTTTTATTTCTACCACTACAAGTAGTGTACCTAGAGGGGACGGTCAACAACCATTCCCTTTCTTATGAAAATCGTCCTTTCTGACTAGACAGGACGGTCGTTAGTTCGTCCCCTATAACACCATCTCATTTGGTACAAGGGACATAAAAAATGAACGTCCCTTTTTGGAATCAGTGGGGACGTGTAAACTGTCCATTCTGGTTCGTACTACGGGGATGATCATAAACGTCCCCAAGAACAAAGATCAATGGGAAGGTTGCGACCGTCCCTGTCGATTCTTGAATGGGTCAGTCTAAACCGTTACGTCCAAGAATCGGAGGGGACAATCGCAACTATTCCCTCTGCTAAACCAACCTTTAGGGACACCCACTGAATCGCTGAGGGAATTATTTAAACCATCCCCTTTAGTCCTCGAGGCTTAAAATGAGAGCCAATGAGCTGCTTTGGCATGGAGGGGATGGTCTAGATCATCCCTACAAAGAACCGAAGGGGACGGTCATGACCATCCCCTTTGCTAAACCAGCCTTTAGAGACACCCACAGAATCGCAGAGAGAACGATTTAAACCGACCCGTTTAGTCCTCGAGGCTTTGTTTCACGGATGGGACGATATAGACCGTCCCTTCAAGGAACATGGGTGGATGGTCGTGATTGTTCCTTCCGCTAAACCAATCTTTTGGGAGGCCACAAAATCGTAGAGGGAACAATTTAAACCATCCCCTTTAGTCCTCGAGGCTCAAAATGAGAGCCAGCTAGCTGTTGTGTCAAGGAGGGGACTGTCTAGACCGTCCCTTCAAAGAACCAGAGGGGACGGTTGCAATTGTCCCCTCCGCTAAACCAACCTTTGGGGACACCCACAGAATCACAGAGGGAACAGTCTAGACCGTCACTTTAGTCATTGAGGCTCAAAATGAGAGCCAGTGAGCTTTTGGGTCACGTAGGGGACGGTCATGACCGTCCCCTCCTCAATTTGGGGACAAGCACAAAAGGGACGGTTTCGACCATCACCTCTGCTCTTTGAAAGCAAAAAAATTAATAATTGTTTGATTGGTTATAATATCTTGTTGTTTCTGCTAAACTACGTAAATAATACAAGAAGTTAAAAAAAGGATCAAAGTTGTTAATGCTTATAAATAAAACAATGTACCGGTTTTACATAATTTATAATACAACAATTTAAATGTTCAAGATACTACTAGAATATAACAAACATATTCTACATCCTAAAGTAAACCGTGATTCCTCACTTCCGTCGCTCTCTTCTTGACTTTCCTCATCATCACCGAGATGTGACAGGTCTAATGGTGGCTCGGCCTGGCTTAGAAGACGGTTAAGGTATGGCAAAGCGTTCGCCATGTCAGCACGCATCTTAGCCCTCTCCTCATCCTGCACGGACATCTTTGCCTTGATGTCGTGCAACTCCCTCTCCATCTCCCTCTCTCTGACTCCGTTGTGACAAAGATTGAGACTCACTATGACCACCCACTCCGTACCATGTATGGGTCATTTCTCCACATCCTCCACAGCGTATAGCCCATGGTATTCCAGACCTGTTGCTTGGCAGAAGGCTTCGTTGGCAGATAGAGGGCTCGTGCTAGTCCCCGTACTATCTAGTGAGGTGGTGGTAGAGAGCCTACTCATTTCTTCCTGCATGGTTTACATATATTAGTTAATAAGTTTAGTATAAGAAATTTAATCTCAAAATTTAAAATATAATTTACATACATGAATTGGTGCATAGGCGTCATCAACACAATGCACTTCTCCTCCTATGTCTCTGCTCTTTGATCCCACAAAAACTCTACTCGGGTCATCTTTATATCATTATCCCTCTACTAAAATAACATAAATAACACTTATTTTAGGTAGCTTCCAAAATTACTCCCCTAAATAAAATTATCAAGGCTTACAAAGTCATCCTTCAACGGGATTGTGTTCTTTCTCCCCATCCTTTAGGTGTCTCAGTTTTAAGTTAGTGTCTCCATTTATAATACCAAAAGTTCCAACACTGTGTAATGTACCCATTCCAAACCCTTTGGAGCGCTTTCTTGTTGATTTCTTCATGATAGGAGGAGCTTCTCATTCGTCCAGCAAGGAGAAGTGGCATAGGGAGCATTCCCATCCATCTCCGGTGATGCTCTATCATGAGGCCCACCTTTTTAGCTCTGGCCAGGTCGAGATCATTACCTGTCATTTTTAGGTATTTTTAATCATTGTATTTCATTTCTTATCTTTCTTTTATGCTTTAAATCATTCGCATTATCTTAGGTTTAGGATCTTAGCTTCGTTAGAGCGCTAGAGCTCTGACCGTTGTCTCTACCATCCACGTCCCTATTCCGACTTCCCAGTCCTCCTCATTTCCTTGCTTCTTTGGTTCTACACCTTGTACGCCACTTATTTATCGTATACTTAGCATGGTAACATACCAAACCTCATGAGGGGTTTTAGGTATAGATTAGATGGAATCTTCATCAGGACATAAGCTGCAGTCTCTGCTGCATGTCCCCAGAAACTGTGAAGTAAGTTTTCTTTACTCATCATTGATCTCACCATATCCAACATTGTTCTATTGCATCTCTCTACAACTCCAATGAGTTGAGGAGTATCTAGAGTAGTGAGATTGTAAATAATTCCTCTCTCCTTAAGGTATTATTTGAATTCATCTGAGAGGTAGTCGCTACCTCGGTCAGATCGACTCTGTTTTATCTTCTTTCCTATTTGGTTCTCAACCAAAGACATGACTTCTTTGAGCTTTTTAAAGGCTTCATGTTTGTGACTTAATAGAAGACAAAACCATACCATAAATAATCAACAACAAAAGTCACATAATTTAGATTGTCCATATCGAGTCGTGGTACAAGAGAGCCATCATTTATTGGTCTGTATTACGTCCAATATATCATCACATCATTCACCTTTCTTATAAAAAGGTGCCCTTGATATTTTCCCATGAATACAATGTTCTCATGTTGGTAAATCACAGACTTCCCGAAAATATAAAGGTTCGTCTTTTATTAGTCAATTGATCCGATCAATAGATACATGTCCAAGTAGTTGATGCCAGATCATAGTTAAATGATCTCCATCCTCCGTTAATCGTTTAGGGTTTTAATATTACTATTAATATTAATGCTATCAGTGGTATTGAGATTGATGTTACATTCATGCATGTTCAATTCAAAGAGTTGGCCTGCTATTAGAGAACCATCTACTATAAAATTACCATAATGATTTATGATAATATTATTTAAGGAAAAAATGTATATCCATAACCAACAAGCTTAGATATAGATAGAAACATTCTCAAATGTCTGGGAGTTTCACATTGGATAATGATAGTCCACATGTTCCAATGGCGATCACTACAACAGTTGCATCAGATCCCTTCTGGATGACTATATCCTCTTCATCCTCTTCATCAAGATTTCTGGTGTCTTAAAATATATGCAACTGATTGCATACATGTACAAAAGCACCCGAATCAACAATCCAAATTCCTTCTCGTCCTACGAGTAAGTTGGTTTAATGATGAATGCAGATTTATTATTTGCCAGATTTGTACACTGGTCCTTCTCTAAGGACTTTACGTATTCTGGATGGTTACTCGTCCATAATCCTAGCTTATAGCTGCGATGGTAAACATCCATATCTATGGGTGGCAGATGTGTTGAAGCATTAGAAGAATGATCAATAACTTGACCTTTCTCCTTCTCTTGTATCGGACCCTTTTGAGATCCATGCTTTCTCTCGCACTTCCCTTTAACCTATGCAACCATTGCACCACTAGAGGGAAATTCTTTCTTTATAATATCCCCAGTGGATCTTAATGTAGAAAGAGTACAATTCACATCTCCATACATCTTCTTCAGATTCACGAGGATGTCATGAGCAAATTCAATGTATCTAAATTGCTTCTGAAGCACATTAGACAATGATACAATAATGAAGCAATGAGCGATCGAATAATCCTTGTCCCACTTCTTGTTGAACTCTCAGGCATCCTTAGTCTGAGGCTTCTCATACTTTACATATGAGAGCACATACATTATATGTTCATCTCAAATACGAGTTCCAAATTATGTATCCAATCCGAATAATTTAGATAGGTCAACCAATTGACATCAAGCAGATAGTTAAGTGGGTTGAGAGATTTTATTGAAATAAAAAAAAGAATACACTTTAATATTTGGATATAATATTTTGAAATAGAGTTTTCGTGTTTTTTGTTCTTTTAAATGATTTCCCATATAAGCTTTCAAAGCATGAGGCAGGCTAACCAAATACCTCACTACGAGATCTGAGTCTCTTTTCCATTTTCATTGCACCTAAACAATACGAGAAAATGCAGCTACAATGAAAGAAATGGGAAATGTTTCCACCTTACAAGTCCAACTTGTATTCTCACTTCGATCTTCGACACCCATACCCCCACATATATGGTGTTAGCATGTTATCAATTTAACCAACCGTCAATGAGCGAATATAAATTTATGCTATGCATAATTCAATGCCACCTCAATAATAAAGGAACAACATTGGGGACATTACGCATACAACCAATCTATTTCGAGAAACGAAGAAGTGGATCCACGTGAATTTATTTTTCAGAGTCATGACTACACATGAGCTCTCCAAAAATATGACCTATGGTGACGGAGTTCTCCGGTAGCACGGGAGACCATGGATGTCATCATATTACTTAGTCCATACCATGTTTAAATTAATGATCAATCATTTTGTATCATATTCTCATTATTAATCCAATGGATAGAGTTAGGACATATGCTTATTGTCTTAGTTTTAATCCAATTAAAATAATGACAATTAAGCAATCCCAACTAGGGCTTTTATGCACTTGGTGTTACCATATAATATTACACCCTCACTTAGTATAATTTAATGTTCCAATTTTAGTTGTTAAAGTAGGCCATGACTCCTCATGCCACCTTTCATCGAAATGGATCTAACCAGGTCGGACAAAAAATGCTAACAGGGAGCGCTTCCACTGCAAATGCAGTGTCGGGTGCCAATTAACTAACCCATTAGCATTTCCACAGCCTAGACACCTTCGATGAATCAATTCAAGACAACATAATCAGTAAATATTGCACTAAGAGGTTTTGTCGATCTTTCGATCAAGTATGATACTATATAGTAACTCTAAGATATTTTAGGAATTTAAAACTCTTTTAAATTTTCCAAAATGTTTATTTCAACAATATAGAAACTTTTTGAACTCAAAAATTCTTTTTAATTTCAAAAAGTGTAGTACAATAATACAGAGAATTCTTTGAATCAAAACCATTTCAATTTTAGAAGATGCCTAGTGCAACAATCTAGAAAATTCATGAAATGAATCAAATTAATTCCACAATTTCTAGTTGTGGTATCAACATTCAAGTACATAATTAATCAGGAAAAATATAAAATAAAAAGATATTCTATTTATTCTATATTTCGAAAATAAATAATGATTTTGGATTCGAATTTGCAAGCTCCGACCATTGCACTTCAAATTAAAAGACATCATATAACTTGGACTGAAAATTCGTTACAACCCAAGAATTTTGAAAATATTAGTTCCAACTCAAGCCATAAAATATATTTCCATCAATTTTGAGTCTTATAATATGAGAAACAAGTCAATAAGACAATCGAGGCCTCTTCCAACTACGCCTATGGAGAAGTCTAATTTCTCAAGACTGCAGGATCAACAACGTGCAAAACTTTTTCGCACTGATTAGGGACTTAATTTATGACTTATTAATTAGTATTTTATCATATTTTATGACTCAAAAATAATATATGAAAAATCATAACTTTATGCTATGATCTTTGGATGAAATTGGAGTTTGTGATAGCTTTTAACATCTAAATCTTCTCCCGAATGTCACCTACAATTGGTCCATCTTTTGGTTATGAGTACAGACCTTCTAAACCTCATATATATCTCAAAAGTATGTTTAAAAATAGGGGAGAACAATATCAACTTTGAAAGTTGACAAATCATTTGAATCGTCAAAACTGTTTCAAGGTAATGTATCCAATAATGAGATGATCTAGTTGATTGTTTACTGTAGTTGGACGCAATCCAAATCCTCAAAACCTAGATATGGTATGAATTTATGGAAATAAATAAAAAATTATCTACTATATAAGGAAAATGTGGAATATTTAATAAACATTTTTTCCAAAGCAATCTTTGTTCATCGTATAGCTAGAAAGTGTAGCACAACAATTTGTGCATTCAGAAATTTAAAATTCTAATGAAATAATTTTCAAAACAATTTTCGATATTCACAATGAATAAAGAGATAGATCAGGAATACCTCTTGAAGAGTGAGTTTCTAAATGAAGAAACGTTTTGAATGAAGTCCAATTTGTAGAAGTCTCTGGCGTGGGTACAGAGATGAATTGCATTGCTTCCCATGAACCCAGACATCAATCAGAGAAACAAGAAAAGATATATAAGAGATGGAGACTCTCAAGACTCTTCTATACCTCAAGCGGCACGAAATTCCTAATTACTATTGCTCTTCAAAATTGTGTTGCAAAAGAGAGTGCCTTTTCCTCCTTATATACTTACACCACATGTCTGGCATGTGTGTAGTAGTCCCTTGGATTTTAAATTAGAGGCTTAGAGAAAGTCCTAATTCAATAAGGATGATCTTTTTTTTATCTTCAATTAATAAAACTAATTAACAATAAATAAGCAACAACATAACTTAACTAAAATTAGTTAAGATTTTTGCCTTTTTATCTATTAATTAATTGACTTGATAATCCCATAATAAAAAATGGAGAAATTATGGAATTAATCCTCAAAGCTTATAAATCATATTCATGAGCCGAAAATTAAAAGTAAATCAAATTTACATCTAAAAGATTCATACAGTTTCATGCCTTGGAAATATTATGTAAATCCAATATATATAAATATTTTATATGAATCAAATCCATATAAATATTAATTATTATGAATAATTATTCACATTAATTATCAAGATACATTTGTGAATCTTATTCACAAAATTACCCTTATGCAATAAAAACTATTATTATTACAATATTCACATCAATAGGTATGAGCCCTAATCCAATTAGGACTCATGAGATACAAATGAAGATACTTGGAGATAATGTCGGGGAGGTCATAATATCCATATATAGTGATTTGAATTGTGTGTAAATATTCAATTGTAGGATTTATATCATTTTTGCAAAAAATGTCACTACCTAATGTTGAGCTCGAGCTGTAACAATTTACACTCTCAGCGAGCTCAACGAAACATATCACTCTCTCCATGAACTAGACAGAGTGTCAGTGAGCTGAATCTAGCTTCCTTAACTATTTCTGATCATAGTCAAAACCATTTGAAGCAAAGGAATGAGCTCAATGAGATTGTATATTTTCATTTCCTTGACAACTTCTGTTTTCAACATTTGAACATTGAAATTTGAATTGGAATTGGAAATTGGAATCAAATGAATTGTGATTTAATCCAACTAAATCACAAATCATCTACCTTAATGGATCCACGAAAATCCATCCTATTTCACCACTTCCTCAAAATAGAATTGTCATGGTAGATGATCCATTACAACAGATGTAACCCTCAGTATTCCCAATACTCATTCATCCTTTATACTAGAGGACTTTGATAAATCCTAAGTTCACACCCTATTTCGACTACTTCTTTGGAATGCATCAATAGATTTCTAATTTGAATAGCTTTTTAATTTGATAATTGGGATAGAATATGAATCACATACTTTCCAAAAGTATATATTAATATCTTGAATTCATGTCTTATCTCATAAACAAGATGACCATGCATGTATTTCATTTTGACCCTAAAATATCTCACAAGTGAGCTCTGTCTCCCGGTTAATCAATTATGAACTTGTATGATTCCTTCGTGAGATCATACGTCTCATACGAGTTCATATGCACACCAACGTGTCGGTATAAGCTAGGTCACCAACCTATTAGTCTGTCAAATGTGCATACTCAGGCATAAAGATGCATACATGTCTCACGTCAAATCATGTGTGCCTAATCGTGACATTTATGACTCTTATCTTAGTTTATCTCGACCTCATCTTGTCAACTCTTTGACTTGATTATTCCAACACTAAAGAATCTCCATTCCTTTGCAGAGGACCTACATCAAGAAATCAATTGGATATCAGTCTCTAGAAAAAAGATTGTTATCTCTTTCTCATACTGGAGATCTTTATTGAATATCACATGTTTGCAGTCGTTTGTGTCCTCCCAACTGCATTGTATTCAATATGGCCATGGTAGTACATAATCCTAATTGTACAATGGAACCTTAATAATAAAGTGCATTCATTCAGTTATTCATTTCATTTGAGATGGACATAATAAAATAATAACTTTTATTGCATTAATGGGTCGGCGAGGGGTTACAAGTCCAACAGTCTCCCACAAACCCTCAGAACCATTTATATATATATATATGAATATATCAGCCCCATATTAATTGTGTTAATCATCGGCTTTTTCTCAAATAACTAGGTAAGATGATTATCACTCTACCACCAACGACTTTGCCGAGTTCTGTTACAAATTTTCATACCCCAAGTGAACACTAACTACATCCAATGTAGTTGCCGCATCTTATGAAAGCAATGCTTTACTTTGTCGAAACAACCATAGTGTCATGCTACACTCAGCTCCTAGAGCACTACTGTATAATGAAATTTAGAACCCTTAAGTTGACTTCCAATCGTCCATATCTGATTGTAAATTTGAATCAATGTACCCTAAGACTTGGAGATCATTATCTCCAAAAATCAAGACATAGTCTTGAGTTCTTCTTAGGTACTTGAAGATGTTTTTTACTACAGTCTAGTGTTTCTCTCCATAGCAATATTGGTAATGATTTACCACTGCCACTGCATGGTAGATATATGGTCTAGTACACATCATGGATACATCAAGCTTCCTACAACCGTTGCGTAAGGGCATCTAGCCATGGATTTCTTTTCCTCAAATAGTTTGAAGAGCCATCCCTTTAGATCTATGAATACATTGTCTTAATGGAAGGAAGCCTGTCTTGATTTTATCCATGCCGAATCTTTCTAAGATCTTCTTAATGTTTTCATGTTGTGATAGTCCCAATATCATGTTTTGTCTATTTCTAAAAATTTTCAGACCCAAGATATAAGAGGCTTCTCCAAGATCGTTCATCTCAAAGGTATTGAACATCCATATCTTAACACTAGTCATCATCATTGTATCATTTACAATGATAAGGATTTCATCTGCATAAAGCATAATGGACACAATGAGACTCCCACTAAGCTTCTTGTACACACATAGTTTATTTGGATTCTGCGAAATCATAACTCCTTATGGTATCATCGAATCAGATGTTCCAACTACGAGAAACATGTTTGATCCGATAGATGGATTTATTCAGCTTGCATACTTTTTCTTCCTCAGCTATGAAGCCATATGGCTGCTCCATATAGATATCCTCTTTGAGGAATCCATTTAGAAAATCGGTCTTGGCATCCATCTTCTAGATGTCAAAGTACAGGTGTGCAAATATAACCAGAAACGCCCTGATGGATTTGAGCGTGGCCACATGAAAGAATGTGTCATCATAATCGATGCCTTTTGTCTGTGTGTAACCCTTGTTTATGAGCCATGCTTTGAAGGTCTCTACCTTCCCATCAGGTCCCCTCTTTCTTTTGAAGATCCATTTTCACCCAATAGATTTAATCCCTTTAGGTGGATCTTCGAGGGTCCATAGACCATTATTGTGCACGGATTCCATCTCAGACTTCATTGATTGCATACAACTATCCATGTCACGATAACCTAAAGCTTCATCAAATGAAGTTGGAACATAATCATACTCTTCTGATACATGGAATCCGTACCTTTCATGTTGTCTTACAACCCTAGAACTCCTTTTAGTAGGTACGGTCCTATCATTTTCAAGTATCTCTTAAGTTCATGGTATATGAACTTAATCAATTTTTCTATATTCAATTAGTTCCTTAACTTCATTATTTTCTTTAATTCTAAGGAATTCATCTTCCAGAAACTTGATGTCTCTACAAACAAATACCTTTTTAGTCTCATGATCGTAAATTTGATATCCAATGTCGTTCTTTACATATCCAATGAAATAGCGCTCTCTAGTTTGATATTCAAACATGCTTGCATCCACATTTTTAGAATGGACCAAGCATCCCCAAATCCTCAAGTGTTATACACTTGACTTGGTACCATACCAAAGCTCGTGGGGTTTTCCGTATAGATTTTGATGGAATTTTGTTAAGGACATAAACTGCAGTCTCTACTGCATGTCCCCAGAAACTGAGAAGTAAGTTTGCTTTACTCATCATTGATCTCACCATGTCTAACATGGTTTTGTTGTGTCACTCTACAACTCCATTGAGTTGAGGAATACTTGGAGGAGTGTGTTGGAAATAATTCCTCTCTACTTATGGTATTCTGTGAATTCATTTGAGAGTTATTTGCCACATCGATCAGATCAAATCCATTTTATCTACTTTCCTGTTTGGTTCTCAACTAAAGCCATGAATTCTTTGAACTTTTCAAAAGTTTCATGTTTGTGACGTAATAAGAAGACAAACCATACTGTGAATTATCATCAATAAAGGTCACATAATATTGATGTCCAATTCGAGTCACTATACGAAAGGGACCACATACATCGATATGTATTAGGTCCAATATACCTTTGAGGGACCACATACATCGATATGTATTAGGTCCAATATACCTTTGCATCATTCATATTTCTTATAGACGGGTGTCTAGGACATGTTCCCACAAATACGATGTTCATAAGTTGTTAATCACGAACTTCCAAAAAATCTAAAGGTCCATATTTTACCACTCTATTGATCTATCAACAGACACATGTCCTTGTATTTGATGCCAGATCATAGTTAAATGATCTCCATCCTCACTTGATCATTTAGGGGTTTCATATTACTATTAATATTAATGTTATCAGTGGTATTGAGATTCATGATACATTCATGCATGCTCAATTCATAGAGTCCTCCTGTTGTTAGGGAACCATCTGCTATAAAATTACCATGATAATTTATGATAAGTTTATTACCGAAAAGGAATGCATATCCATAAACAACAAGCTTAGATACAGATGGTAAGTTACTTAACATTTGGTGCATAGAGACAATCTCTAATGTCTAGGACTCTTACACTTAATAATGATTGTTTATAGGTTCTAATGATGATCGCTTCAACAGGTGCATCAGATCCCATCTAGATAAATGTCTCCTCTTCATCAAGATTTCTAGTGTCTTGAAACATATGCAACCGATTGTATACATGTATAGAAGCACCAGAGTCAACAATCCAACTTTCTTCTGGTCCTATGAGTATGTTTGTTTCAGTGATGAATATAGATTTATTATTTGCCAGAGTTGTACAATGGTCCTTTTCTAAGGACTTTACATATTATAGATGGCTACTCTTCCAGAATCCTAGCTTATAGCAGTGATGATAAATATACATCTTTATGGGTGTCAAAGTGATGAAGCATTATAAGAATGAATCAATAGTTTGACCTTTCTCCTTCTCTTGGATCAGACCCTTTTGAAATCAATGCTTCCTCTGTCACTTCCCTTTAACCTATGAAACCATTGCACTACTAGAGGGAAATTCTTTCTTCATAAAATCCCCAGTGGATCTTAATGTTGAAAGAATGTGATTCACTTCTCCTTACATCTTCTTAAGATTTGGATGGATGACATGAGCAGATTTAATGTCTATAAGTTGCTTCTGAAGCACATCAAACAATGATACAGGAATGAAGCAATGACCAATCGAATGATCCTCGTCCCACTTCTTGTTGAACTCAAAGGAATCCTTTGTCTGAGGGTTTTGATACTTTATATATGAGAGCACATACACTATATGTTCTGTCTCAAGTATGAGTTCCAAATTATGTATCTAATTTGAATAATTTGGGTCAGTCAACTGATTGACCCCAAGCATATAGTTAAGTGGGTTGAGAGATTTCATCTGAAATAAAAGAAAAAATAGAATACACTTTAATATCTTGATTAAGGAGATTAGAAAATATAATATTTTCAAATATTCTCGTATTTTTTTGTACTTTGAAATGCTTTCCCTTATAAGATTTCAAAGCATGAGTCAGGTCAAATGAAGGCCTCACTGCGAGATCCGAGTTTCCTTTCCATTTTCATTGCACCCTAATAATATGAGAAAATGCAACTACGATGAAAAAATCTGGAACTCTTTCCACCTTACAAGTCCAATTTGTATTCTTATTTCAGTCTTCAACACCCACACCCTCCACATACATGGAGTTAGCATGTTGTCGATTAAACCAACCATTAATCATAGAATATCAATTTCTCTATGTGCATTCCGATGACACCTCAATAATATGAGGAACTAAATTGGGGTCACTATGCATAGGAACAATCTCTTTCGAGAAACAAAGAATCCGATCCATGTGAATTTGTATTCCGGAGTCATGACTATGCATGAGCGTCTCAAAAAATACAACCCAACATGACGAAGTTCTCCACAAGGATGTGAGACCATGGATGACGTCATATGACTTAGTCCTTATCATGATAAAATTAATGATTAATCATTTCGAATCATTATCTCATTATTAATATAAATGAAAGTGTTAGGACATATGCTTATTGTCTTAGTTTTAATCCAATTAGAGCAATGACACTAAAGCGGTCCCGACTAGGGTTTGATCCTTTTATGCACTTGATGTTACCATATAGTATTAAATCCTCACTTAGTATAATTTAATGTTCCAATTTGAGTTTTTAAAGGACACCACGACTCCTCATGCCACCTTTCCTTGAAATGGATCTAGTCAGGTCGGGCAGACAATGCTAACAGGGAGCAATTGAAATGCAAATGCAGTGTAGGTTGCCAATTAAGTAATGTTTTAGCATTTCCATGTTCTAGACACATTCAATGAATCAATTCAAGACAACACAATAAGGAGGTTTAAAACTCTTATGTACAGTAAAGACACAATAATGACACTAAAGGGCAGACTGTACTACGGAGGTTTTGTCGATCTTTCGACCGAGTATGATACTATATAGTATCTCTCAGATCTTTTAGGAGTTTAAAACTCTTTCTAATTTCTCAAAATGTCTATTTCAATAATATAGACACTTTTTGAACTCAAATACTTCTTTTTAATTTCAGAATGTTAAGCGCAACAATCTAGATAATTCTTTGAATCAAAACAACTTCAATTTTAGAGGTTGTCTCGTGCAACAATGTAGAAAATTCGTAAAATTAATCAAATTAATTCCACAATTTCTAATTGCATTATAAAAATTCAAGTGCATAATTAATCAGGAAAAATATAAAATAGAAAGACATTCCTTTAATGTATATTTCCAAAATAAACAATGATTTCAGATTCGAGTTTGCAAGCAGCAACCATCATACTTCAAATTAGAAGGCATCAAATAACTTGTACATAAAATTCATTACAACTCGTGATATTTCTAATATTAGATCCAACTCCTGTTGTTAATATATCAAATATCTTTACATCAATTTTGAGTCTCAAAATATGACAAACAAGTCAATAAGACAACTGAGACCTCTTCCAACTACGCCTATGGAGAAATCTAATTTTTCGAGGCCGTACAGTCGGAATCGTGCTGGGGACTTGATTTATGACTTTTTAGTCCATATTATATCATGTTATATCCAAAAACAATAATAAAAATTCATAACTTTAATGCTACGATCTTTGGATGAATTTGGAGTCTGCGATCATTTTTAACATTCAAATCTTCTCCCAAATGTCACCAAAAATCGGTGCATATTTTTGGTATGATTCCAGATCTTCTATAACTCATATATATATCCCAAAATTATTTTTGAAAATACGGAAGAAAAATAGAAACTTCAAAATTTGTTGGATCATTCGATTCGTTAAAACTTTCTCAAGATAATGCACTTGATAATCGGATGATCTAGTTGATTGTTTATCAGACTTGGGTGCAATCCAAATACTCAAAACCTGAAATTAAAGTCTGCGATCATTTTTAACATTCAAATCTTCTCCCAAATGTCACCAAAAATTGGTGCATATTTTTTGTATGATTCCAGATCTTCTATACCTCATATATATATATCCCAAAATTATGTTTAAAAATTGGGAAGAAAAATAGAAACTTCAAATTTTGTTGGATCATTCGATTCGTTAAAACTTTCTCAAGATAATGTACTCGATAATCGGATGATGTAGTTGATTGTATATCGGACTTGGATGCAATCCAAATACTCAAAACCTGTCTATGATACCAATTTAAGGAAATAATTAGAAATTATTTACTATTCGTAATGAAAACATGGAATATTTAAGAAACATTTTTGTTAAAATAATCTTAGTTCATCGTATGAAAAAGAAAATGCAGTACAACAATTTGTGCGTTCAAAAATTAAAAATTCTAAGGAAACAATTTCCAAAATAATTTCTGTTATTCACAATGAATAAAGAGATTTGAAGCGTGAGTTTCTAAACGAATAAACCTCCTGAATCAAGTCCAAAATTTTGGAGTCTGCCTCGTGGGCACAGAGATGAATCGCGTTGCTTCCCACGAACAAGGATATTGAGTAGAGTAACAAGAAGAGGCATATGAGACATAAAGACTCTCAAGACTCTTCTATATCGCAAGGGCTTGTGTTGGAAAAGAGAGGGCCTTATTCTGCTTTTATACTTACACCACATGTCCAACATGTGTGTTGTAGTCCCTTGAATTTTAAATCAATGGCTTAGAGAAAGTCCAAATTCAATAAGGATTATCTCCATTCTATCTTCAACTAATATTAACTAATTAACAATAAACAAGCAACATCTTAACTTAACTAAAATTAGTTAAGATTCTTATCTTTTTATCTATTAATTAATTAACTTGATAATTCCATTATAAAATATGAAAAAATAATGGAATTAAATCTCAAAGCTTATGAATCATAGTCATGATCTCAAATATAAATGTGAATCCAATATACATTTACAAAATTAACGTGAATCTAATTCACACAATTTTATGCCTTGGAAATATTATGTAAATCACATTTACATAAAATATTTATATGAATTATATACATATATATTGTGAATCACTATTCACATTAATTAATGAGACATATTTATGAATCTTATCCACAAAATTACCCTTATGCAATAATAACTATTAGTATACAATATTGACAACAATAGGTATGAGCTCTAATCAGATTAGGATTCGTGGGAAACAAATATAGATACTAGGAGACAATGTCAGGGAGATCATACTATCCATGTATAGTGACTTGAAATGTGGATAAATATCCAATTCAGGGTTTTATATCATTTTTGCGAAAAATCTACCACCGACAAAAGTTGTGCTCGAGTAGTAACAATTTACACTCTTAGTGAGCTCAACAAAACATATCACACTCTCCATCAGCTGGATGAAGTATGAGTGAGTTGAATCCATCGTCCATGACCATTTCTAATCAAGTACAAACCATTTGAAGCTAAGAAACGAGATCAAGGAGCTTTTATATTTCCATTTCCATGACCATTTCTATTTCAAACGTTTGGACATTGAAATTGGAAATGGAATTAAAAATTAGATTCAAATTAGTTGTGATTTAATCCAATTAAATCACAAATCATATAACTAAATGAAGCCACTAAAATCCATCATATTTAATCACTCCCTCGGAATGGAAGTGTCATGGTAGATGATCTATTACAACAAACGTAACCCAACGCATTCCCAATACTCATTCATCCTTCATACCAGATGACTTTGATAAATCCAATGTTCAAATGCTGGTTTGACTACTTATTCAAAATGTACCAATAGATTTCTCATTTGATAATTGGGCAATAATATTAATCATATACTTTTCAAAAGTATATATTAATATCTTGAATTCATGTATTCATTCATAAAAAATACGACCATGCATGGAATTCATTATGACCCCAAAATATCTCATGAGTGAGCCCTGTCTCCTGATTCATCATTTATGAACATGCATGATTCCTTGAAGAGATCATACATCTCATACAACTTCATATGCACACCAACGTGTCGTTATATGTTCCTTGTCTGGTTCACCAACCTAAGTGTCTTTCAAATGTTCATACTTAGGCATAAAGATGCATACCTATCTCACGTCAAAGGATGTGTGCTTGATCAAGATAGTTACGATTCAGGTCTTAGTTTATCTCAACCTCATCATGTCACTATTTCACTTGATTATTCCAACACTTCTGAATCTTCATTCATATGTAGAGGACATGCATCAAGAAGTCGGTTGGAAATCAGACTTTAGAGAAACCAACTTTTACTCAGACTGGAGATCTTTATTGAATATCACATGTCTGAAGTCGATTGTGTCCTTCCAACTATATGATATTCAATATGGCTATGGTACATAACCCTAATTGTATAAATGGTCCTTGATAAAATAATAACATCTATTGCATTAATTGGTCACCGTGGGCTTATTCAACAGACTCCGACTAGCCATCAGAGCCATTCATGTATAAATCTCAACCCCATATTAATAGCTAGGTAAGCTGATTAGTAACTTTGTCCCTAGCGACTATGCCAAATTCTGTTACAAACTTGCATATCCCAAGTGAACACTAACTACATCCAATGTAGTTATCGCATCTTATGAAACCAATGCTTTAATTCACATAGAACAACCACATAACAAAATTAAGAACCCTTAAGTTGACTTCCTATCATCCATATCTGATTGGAAATTTGAATCAGTGTACCCTAAGACTTAGAGCTCATTATCTCCATAAACTAAGACATAGTCTTGAGTTCTTCCTAGGTACTTGAAGATGTTTTTTCAGGCTAGTGTTTTTCTCCATAGAATGATTGGTAACGACTTACCACTCCCACTACATGGTAGATATCTGGTCTAGTATACATCATGGCATTCATCAAGCTTCCTATAACCAATGCGTAAGGGCATGTGGCCATGTCTTTATTTTCCTCAATAGTTTGAGGAGTAAACCCTTTAGATAGGTGAATTCCATGTCTTAATGGAAGGATGCCTTTCTTGGAATTATCCATGTTGAATCTTTCCAAAATCTTCTTGATGCATCCTTATTGTGATAGTCCCAATATCCTCTTTCGTATGTTTCTGAATAGTTTCATACTCAAGATATAAGAGGCTTCTAAGCGATCTTTCATCTCAAAGTTATTGGAAAACCGGATCTTAACACTAGTCATCATCCTTGTATCATTTCCAATGATAAGGATTTCATCTATATAAAGCACAATGAACACGATGGCACTCCCACTAAGCTTATGTGCGCCCATGGTTCATCATGATTCTACACGAAATCATAACTCTTTATGGTTTCATCGAATCAAATGATCCAATTATGAGAAGCATGTTTGAGCTTAATGATGGAGTTCTTCAGCTTGCATACTTTTCCTTCCTCAGCTATTGTTGAAACGCTTTTGGCGAGGGTCTAATGTATCCTCATGAGGTGAAGATATTGTCGCTATGGCGACCGCTTAGGAAAGGTAATTCAAACAACAATTAACCCACGAATATGTATAGCAATGCAAAACAGGAGTAGAGATAAAATTTATTTATTTTAACTCTACAAAATATGTCTATAGGTGCAAGTGTGTAGAGTGTCCAACAAAGGGACCAATACATGGTAGCGCTTAATTGTTATTTATAAATAAATAATGAATATATAATAATGTGTATTTTGTAAAATATTTACTTAATTAATTAATGAATTAATGTTTTTATGGGTTTTTAAATAAATAAAAATAATTCTCTTATTTTTTATATTATATATTTATTTATTTATTTAATTTTTTAATTTTAATTTTTTTTCTTTTCAATAAAATAATATAAAGGTATTAATATAACTATATATAGATATATGTAATATAGGTTAATATAAGTATAAATGCAACTAAAAATAACCAAAATTTGCATAATAAAATTTTTTATGCATTTTTTATTTTTCTAATGTTTTTATCATTTTTCAGGTATTTCTGCTAATTTTTAGGTATTTTAAAGTACTAAATACACAAAATCAAGAACTTTTTATACTGGACAAATTTTTTGGAGATTTAAATATACTAAATAGAGTCAATAATCTCCAAAGCTATGTTTAATATATAATAAGTATAATAGAAAAAAATATAAATAGAAATAAATATTTTTTTGTTTTTAAATTTTTTATAAGGATTTTGGAGCTTCGGGTATAAAATACAATAATAAAAAAAACCATTTTTTGGAATTTTTATATTCGGTTATAACTTTTTTTGTATTTTTTAAAGCAAACAAAAAATAAAACGTGTTATTTTGATTTTTAATAAATAAGAAATAAGCCTAAATTGCAAAACTAATTATATAACAAGGAAGAGCACAAAAAGAGGTAAAATCCTTTTTTTCATAATTTTTGGAGCACGGATGATATTTTTCGAAAATAGAAATCACACACAAAAATTAATTGAACTAGTGGGGGTATAATTAAAATAAAAGTCATGTACTACATAATGCCCAGCTTACATGGGTGGCCACACGAGTTGAGCTGGCATGGACTCATGCGCAATATTAGCAAAGCTCGGGGGTTCACTTGCAATTTTTATAAAAAAATATAACTAATTTAAATAATTACAGGACCGAATAAAAATAAATAAAAAGAGGGAAGAATATTAAAATTACCCCGCATGTGCACCCGATCAGACGGTGCTGGATCGCTTAATTGACGTGTGTCATCCTCTCGTCGCACAATGATGCTTCATGTGCTACAACTGAGAATATATCTCCCAAGGAGATCTGATGGTAGAGGCTTGATTAATCGAATGGTAGCTGTACACCTGGGCATTTGGCCTCGATCGAACGATTAAGGAATTACCTAGAAGAATATGTAATGAACGAGGCATTGCATCGCTTCGATCAGCCTATCATCCTCCCATGGCTTCTTCATCACTGCTAGGAGGGGAAATGATCTGGCAGGTCTTTCGCAGTGAGGAAGGTGCTCAAACGGGTCCAGGACCCAACGCGGGGGCCCTGGACTGCTCTGCAATCTAGAGGTGCCAAGGTTCATGTTCCTGAATGAAAAACCCATCAGAAGCGGTCTTCCGATCGCAGTACCTACAATGAAGAGTTGACGAGATCCTGGGGATGCGAAATGATATGTAAGTATCTCTAACGAGTGCATGCATCATTGATTTTCGTTGCATTCTGTTTTCCAGTTTCTCCCTTAGTTTTTACAACTTAAGGAATAAAGGAAAATGGACTATAAGTTAGGCGATGGTTATAGTCACTTAATTTAAAGCGATAACCTAATCTTTTAAAATCAAGACTGAATTGATGCAAGTTGACTTAAATGAGTTGGAATAAAATCAACCTTGTTTTCGGGCAGCAAAACCCTCATTTATTTGCAGGTACATTTCTGAGAGAGAGGACCGACATTAGGATAGATCCATGCCACAAATTTTCATATGAACTACTGGTTCTATAAAAATGATTAGCCACTTCTCATTGAGGATCTACGATTACCTAGTAAATGGTCCGGATTTCCTTAGTAGAGTGAAGGGTTTAGAGGACACCGCGTAAGGCTCGGTCATCAAGTAAATGGATAGCCATATTTATACGGTCCGACTTACCTCCATACCACCTGAGAGTGGATGCAAGTAGTCATATGAATTGGGACAGTTTGTAGGGAAATTTAGGTTCCTAACAGCTCGTAACTCTGAAAATATTTGTACTGAGTCACCAATTAAAATTTGACAAGATAATAAGGCCATTATCTCGGCCTTTAGTGTAGAGTTGGTGAATTAATTAGGGTTTGTATTTATTATTTTGCACGAGCCACTATGCACATTCAAGTGCTTAGTAAAAATTAGGTTCTTCTTAAAGCTAACGTGCTCTGTTTCCTTATCTCTTGAACATATAGATGGATAATTGGTCAGAATTTTGCTCGGACTTTGCGAGCCTATCACTGAACCGCCAAAATATTTCATCTTCATAGGTTCATCCCCTTTTTTTTTCTAGACCATCCCAGATTCGAAGCAACCCTTTCTTTGAACTGGTGTATCATGATTCACTCCTAGGGGAAGGTTACAATATACTGATCCTTTACCTTCTTCTTTTCTCACTAAGTAAGATCATTACCTTGATGAGATCGACGTGATTTCTTATCTTCATCTAGATCTCATTCCAACCCTTTGTTTGATGAAGGTATTGAAGACTCGGTAAAGATGCCTCCTAAAAATCATAACGGGAATGGGGTGGAAAAAGAGCGAGAAGACCCGTTGCTTGCAGTATTGGCTTGGTTGTCTGAATCTGAATAAAATCAAGCACTTCTGAGAGCATAACTTGTCCAGTTACATCTGGGTATTGATAGACCTATGGATGCCGCTTATAATCCTGGACAGTTTAAGATGAGAAATTGGTTGAGCCCAGCTGATCCTAAAGTAAAATATGAGTTGAAGTTGCAATTCCTTAGTTTGCTACCACATTTTCATGGGAATGCTCATGACGAACCTTGCGCATTCCTTAGGGACTTTGAGTTGGTTTGTTCTAACCTTAGGCATCCTAGGATTAACCAAGACTACATAAGACTCAAAGCCCTTCCATTTGCCTTGAAGGATAAGGTTGATTATTTGATGAAGAACTTAGGGGTAGATGTCACTACTTTTGCTCAGTTCAAGGACTTATTCTTGAAGAAGTTTTACCCTTAGAGTAGAAACAAATTGATGCATTCATGTATCACAACTTTCTCCCAACTTCCTAATGAAGCTTTCTCTGATTCATTGGAGATATTCAAATACCTTTTACAGAAGTGTATTTGTCCTGGAATAGAGCCCACCATCCTGGTTCAGACGGTATATTGCAAACTATACCCTGAGGTACAGGGTTTAGTTAGTGCGGCTTGTCAAGGCAACTACACTTCGTGAGGAGCAGAAACTATCTGGAAAGTGTTCGAACGAATGGCTGAAACAAGTAGAGCACAAACCACTAGTAGAGCTCAGTTGGAGACCACAAATCCTTTGTTATCTGGAGGAGGAACGAAGGCTATAGTAGATCCTTTTGATATGGGTTTAATAGTAGATAAACTTATGGTAGTCGAAAGGACATATAGACGGATGAAAAAATTGGACAGTAATTTGTCTAAACTACCTAACCAGATGGCATAACTTTTTGAGAAGGTATCCAAGATGAAGGTACATACTGTGACTACATCTGCTACTTCTATATATAGTGTTCATCACATCCAGGAGCAACAGGTGTCAGGGTCATTACAACCATGGGTTGAGGAGCAGTTCAAGGACCTCTTCGTGAAGAAGTTCTACCCTCTCAGTAGAACCAATCAGATGTGAACGAAGATTGCCAGCTTCGCCCAAGGACCCTGTGAACCGTTCCATGAGGCTTGGGACAGGTTCAATGACTTAGTACAGAAATGCCCATGCCACGGCATTTCGAAGGCGATCTTAGTCCAGACCTTGTTCTGCGGTCTAACCCCAGAGATGTAGGGGTTAGTCAGCGCCGCCTGTGGAGGAAGCTATCTGAACAAGAACGAGCACGCCGTGTGGAAAATCCAAGAGCAGATGGCAGAAACCGGCAGGTCACAGGCCACAAGGGCCTATCAGTTGTCTCCCTCGATCTTATCCAATGAGACAACTAAAAGGACTGTTGCAGATCTGACTGAGGACCTCATCACCAGCATGGGGATGATTGCCGACAAGCTTACCATGGTCGAGCAGATCCACAAGAGAGTCGCGGAGATGGAGTCTCTTTCGAGCCTTCCCAAGAAGGTGGAGGAACTCTCTGAAAAGGTAGCCAAGATTAAGCTACCCACCCCTTCTGTACCACCTGTACCTGTACATCGAGTCCATTTTGTACAGGAACAGGCACCGGGGTCTCAGAGCAGCTAGGATCAGACTTATACCCAGCCGAACCATCATGCACCCCCACCAGTGGAAACAGAATACGAGGAGCCTCCGCCCGTTTACGAGATCAACGGGCTCTGGTATAGCCGTGACCCGCTAGTCCGGCGAATCGAGATGGGGAAGGATCAAGCACACCGCCCAAACCCAGTCTACCAAGAGACCAGGCCCGTCACAGTCCCGCGATACCAGTCCAGGCCAGAACAGGGGTACCAGCCGCTGCAGCGCACCTACCAGCAGGGGCCAGCACCATCCCATCAGCAGCAGTATCGGCACGGCCAGCAGGGCCAGTACAGGACCGCATCCACTCAGCAGCCAGCCCAGCCCACCGAATTGGAATCCCTCACCTTAGCGATCCAGACCCTGTCTGATAGGGTCCAGCAGATGCAGAATGACTACCTGGACATGAGGACCGACATCAATCGGGTCTCTCGTGCTCAGGACCAACAAATGGCGCCAAGGACTCCAATTCCCGCACAGGTTCAGGCCAACCCAAACAGCATACACCAGGGCCAGAACCGACCCCGAGATCAGGTATACTATTCAGATAATTATTTATCTGAACATGAGATCCTTTCGTACGATAATGTTAACCATATGTCCCTCAGGAGCGGAAGGACCGTGACCATACCTGATCGGGCACGGACGCAAAAAGAAGGAACCTCCGAAACTCTACCTGAGGAGAAGTCGGAGGAAGAGGAGGAGGAGCATCACCACCACCACCGCCAGCAGAAGAAGAGGACATCTGAGTCCTCGAAGCAGCATTCCCGCATCCATCCAGAGTCAGACGACGCCGATGAGCCCGCACCTCCATCTGAGGAGGATCATCCAGAAGAAGCGGAAGAAGCATCACCGGCCTCGCCCCAGCATTTTCTTTTCGGTCAGAGTCCAAGTCCGAGTCTGTATCAGAGTCCGAGTCAGAGTCGTGTTCAGAACTCAGTTCCAGAAATTAATGAAAATATTCCAGTTCCAGAACCTGAGTTAATAATCCCTTTCCCCCAAGCTCTCAAGGGTGGAAAGAAGAAAATCAAAAAAATCCAAAAAGATGACCCTGAGATGGCTGAATTTTGCAATAAACACATCAAGGTCACAATCCCTTTTGACAAGTTCGTGGAAATGACCCCTGCGTTCCAAAAATACCTTAAGGTGAGATGCACACCTACTAGGATTAGCAGGAAGACCAAAAGCCGTGTTGAGAAACACGTTCTATCAGTAGCCACGACTTGTGCAATCAAGAACTCGTTTCCTCGGAAACGAAGAGACATGGGTGCACACTATGTAGTGAGTTATGTTGATGACATCGCGTTTGCACGCACTCTCCTGGACAATGGTTCCTCGATCAACTTAATGCCCACAGCCCTCTATGAGCGGCTTAATCTCGGACCTCTTAGGAAATCTAGAGCTATTCTGCAGTTTGCTGACAAATCCACTAAGAGGTCCCAAGGAGAGTTAAGGAACATTGTGATCAAAGTCGAGGGGCAAGAATACATGGTGGACTTCACTGTCCTGGATATGGAAACCCCTCGTAATTGGAGAGATTCCCAGATCATCTTAGGTAGGCCCTTCCTCAGAACAGCAGGGGCCTTATTCGATTACAAGAATGGGAAGATTCAGTTCCAAACTCCAGGCGGAGATGAGGAACTTGAAATGAAGCAGACAAGATGGCAGCGACCGGACTCCGAATCCAGCACCGAGTACTCTTCTATCGGAACAGACTGTGAGCATGTAGACGTAGTTGGGCCATGGAGACAGAACCCAGCCAGCACCGATGTGTCCATCTCCTTTGAAGATGATCCAGTGCATGAGTCAGTCTGCGAGATCCTCAGGAACGAGTACAGCTCTGAGCCTGCATCGCCCTACATCTTTGATGACGTAGAGGCCCGGTTGGTCCTGTCAGTCCTTACATCCTTAGGACAATCGGAAGATGAGGATGACGAGTCGGACGAGGCGTTTGCCGATTGCATGGAGACCTTTGACGATCCGACTCCAGAGCCGAGTTTGGTGGCAGCTACTACATAACATGATCCAGCCACTTCCAACACCAAACCAGATCAGATTGAGCCAGACTTTCTAGACGATCACACTATTCCTGAGCTCAAACCTTTACCCACAACCCTGAAGTATGCCTTCCTTGCGGGCCAAGACAAGAAATTTCCGGTCATTATCAGTTCGCAATTGACCGAGGAGCAGGAATCTCGCTTGCTAGAGATCCTGGAAAAGAACCGCAAGGCAATAGGCTGGAGCATTTCCGATCTCCACGGAATAAATCTCGCTCTGTGTTCGCACCATATTTACTTGGAGAACGAAGCCAAACCCTCTCGTGAATTCCAACGCCGGTTGAATCCAAATTTACGAGAGGTAGTGAAGAAAGAGATAGAAAAATGGTGCGACGCGGGTTTTATTTATCCAATCTCCGACTCTAAGTGGGTGGCCCCAATCCATGTTGTCCCCAAAAAGTCGGGAATTCAGACAACCACCAACGAGGACGGAGAGGAGATCGTGACGAGAGTACCCACGTCGTGGTGCATCTGTATGGATTACAGACGCCTGAATGCCGCGACGAAGAAGGATCATTTCCCCCTACCGTTCATTGATCAGATCCTAGAAAGATTAGCGGGGAAAGAATTCTTCTGCTTCCTTGATGGGTTCTCGGGCTACAATCAAGTAGCCATAGCTCCGGAGGACCAGGAAAAGACCACGTTCACATGCCCCTTTGGTACCTATGCTTTCAGGCGCATGCCTTTTAGGCTATGCAATGCTCCAAGTACTTTTCAAAGGTGCATGATTGCTGTATTCGCCGAAATGGTCGGCGAATTCCTGGAAGTCTTCATGGATGACTTCTTGGTCCACGGCGATTCTTTTGATTCCTGTCTTCAGAATCTGGACCGAGTCCTCAAAAGATGTTGTGAGGTCAATCTGGTGCTCTCCTGGGAGAAAAGTCACTTCATGGTGACGGAGGGCATAGTGTTGGGGCATGTCATCTCCAAGAGAGGAATGGAGGTTGACCCTGCCAAGGTGGACGTGATCAGACGACTCCAGCCACCAACCAACGTGAGGCAGTTGCGGTCGTTCCTCGGGCATGTCGGATTTTATCGAAGATTTATCAAAGATTTTTCTAAGATTGCCCGACCGCTAACTGAGCTTTTAGGCAAAGACACGGAGTTTATTGTAGATCACAAATGTCTTGAGGCCTTTAAGCTTCTACAAGGAATAATCATGGACGCACCCATCTTACAAGCCCCAGATTGGTCTCTACCTTTTGAGATCATGACGGACGCCTCAGATTATGCTGTTGGGGCTGTATTGGGACAAAGAAGAGATGGCGTCCCGTTTGCAATTCACTACGCAAGCAAAGTGCTTGATTCTGCTCAGCGTAACTATACAGTTACAGAAAAGGAAATGCTTGCAGTAGTGTTTGCCTTGGACAAATTCAGATCTCACCTAATCGGATCCAAGGTAACTGTGTTCACAGACCACACGGCACTACGATATTTAATGGCAAAAAAGGACGCAAAGGCGCGTCTTCTTCGTTGGATTTTACTTATCCAGGAATTTGATTTGGACATCTGTGATAAACCTGGAAAGAAGAACGTAGTAGCCGATCATCTTTCTCGTCTCGAAGACCTTAATACTTCTGAGGTTTCCCCGATTCGAGACTCCTTCCCTAACGAGTAGATTTTTGTTATCGACTCACTCCCATGGTACGCCAATATCGTGAACTATCTTGTCTCCAAGAAAGTTCCCGAGGATTGGCCCAAGAGCCAAATCGACCGACTAAAGTCGGATGCTAGACACTACCATTGGGAGGATCCGATCCTTTTCTTTGAAGGACCGGATTGTGTCTGGAGACATTGTATTCCTCAGGAGAAATACCAGAGTGTCCTTTCTTTATGCCATAGCTTAGAGGCAGGAGGACACCACTCCGGGAAGAGGACCGCATGGAAGGTACTTCAGTGTGGCTTTTACTGGCCGACTCTGTTTCGCAATGCCACCGCCTTCGCGAAGTCGTGCCCAGTTTGCCAGAGAATGGGAGGAACCGTTGGTTCCAAGGATGAGATGCCAATGTAGCCGGTCATCATTTGTGATGTCTTTGACGCCTGGGGCATCGATTTCATGGGCCCATTCCCTGTCAGCCATGGGTTTGAATACATCCTTCTTGCGGTAGACTATCTGTCCAGATGGGTGGAGGCTATCCCGACCCGAGCCGCAGACAGCAGGACTGTCTGTAAATTTATCAGAGAGCACATAATCTCTAGGTTCGGAATCCCCAAAATGATGATATCAGACGGGGGTAGCCACTTTGTGAATCGAGAGGTGAAGAAACTCCTGAAGGACTACGGCATCGAACACCGTGTTGCGAGTCCTTACCACCCACAAACTAATGGTATGGCTGAGGTGTCCAATAGGGAGGTGAAAACCATATTGCAAAAGCTTGTCCGCCCGGACAGGAAGGACTGGTCTCAGATCTTGGATCAAGTCCTCTGGGCGTATAGGACGGCTTACAAGACACCGTTAGGCACCTCCCCATTCCGAATGGTATTCGGAAAGCCGTGCCATTTGCCCGCAGAGTTAGTGCACAAATCAGAATGGGCAATTAAGAAGGTCAACTGGAACACACACCTGGGTCAGAGACAGAGAGACATGGATCTGAATGAGCTAGTGGAAGTCAGAAACCGAGCATACGACAACAGTTTGGTGTACAAGAACAAGGTGAAGCGTTGGCATGATAGATATATCAGACGACAGACCTTTGTTCCTGGACAGAAGGTATGGTTGTTCAATGCTAGGCTGAAGATTTTCCAAGGCAAGCTGAAGTCTAAGTGGACGGGACCATTTGTCGTCCGTACGGTGCATGATAGTGGATGTGTCGAGATCTCAGATCTCGCAGATGACGCACCGACATTCCTAGTAAATGGGCAGCTGTTGAAGCACTTCGTCGAATCCAATGAACAGTTAGTCCATGTGGAGGAGATTGTATTCATGCGCGAGACAGATACAACAGATGCATCTCAAGCCTTGTATGAGACCTTGCAGCAATGAACTCCAGCCATCAGCAGCATCTTCAAAAGATTCAAACCGACTCATCTGTATATATATCATTCTTCCTGTATATCCTATCCTTTACCTCCACGATTCTAGTAACCCATCCCCACATCATCGAACCATTATCTTGGACTATACTTAGGATGACCAGATCCCAAGTATAGGGGGGAGGGGTGACCCGAGTCGATTCACTGTACATTCTCCAAATCACATCGGTTCTCACACTCATTCCTGTCCTATACTTAGGCTGACTAGAGCCTAAGTATAGGGGGGACCGATGCCCGCATTGTATACTCAATCATTTCTCATATTTCCCTCGTCCGCCCCATTCCTAATCTTCGTCTACACTTAGGCTGTCATAGCCTAAGTATAGGGGGGCGAGACGACTTCTATATTTTTCTGTTCCTTTTGGCTCTCCTACGCTTAGCACGAGCTATGTCTTTTTCCTCGCTCTTCGTGCTCTGAGGACATAGCACATGCTAAGTATAGGGGGTGTGTATATATTAGGTATATACTTTACCCATAGCTCGTACTTGCGCGTATTTTTGTATATTTTACAATAATGACGGGTGGGTAAAAATCGAAAAAAAAAATTTGAAAACTATAAAAATAGGCTTCTTATTTACTCTTGCATATCATCTCTGCATAGAAAAATAAAAAGAGTCTTGTATTTTCATAGCATGACATCTCATCTCATCTGCATATCTTTGCATATGCAAAGTGAAAAGCTAGTGGGTTCTGGACCAAGTTATGAATGGATATTGAGGATGGACTTGATTTGACCTTAATCCACCTAATTTCAGAGGAACCTTACAGGAACTGGAGTTAAGATTTCTCGGGTCAAGTGACTTAATTCTTTGAGTCCGCAAGTCTATGTTCACATGTCATCTTGATTAGTCTAAGTAGAATATCTCGTGCACACGCATGATTCTTATAGACAGTGACCTAACTTGGACAAGCACAATGCACATAGCTCTTCATTGACGAGGTGGTGAGGAGGTAGAATCCTTTAGCTTGGAGTAGCACACGGGTGGAAACATCCGTCCTCCTCTAGGGAGGGAAGTGCGTCTCAACCTAGTCTAGTGGTGTTGACATCTAAGGACAGGATGCTGTGGGTTGCAATAATGCTTCAAAAGAGGGATAGTCTACTGACTCAAGAGGAAAAACTCCTGATGTACATGCTGCTCTTTTGTGAAAAAAAAATTGCAAGAAAGAACTCCAAAAAAATCGGACAGGTCCAAGAAAAAAATAATACCTGTCGGTGTATGTAAACTAGTAAAGAAATGCAGCTGGATGACTTGGCTACACTGGTCAGGCATCCCGGGATAGGTAGCTACACTGGCTACCATCCATTCTTTTCTCTACCCCCTCCTCTTGAGTTGGTCGCACTTGAACTTAGAAGGGAATACCCCGCTCCTCGAGGAAAGAGTTACTGGACCGGGTTATTGAGTTACCTTGTTAGAGGAGGCTGGTTCCGAGCCATATCTGATGTGGAGAGTTACAAATCACTTACACAGTACAAGTAAGAATCATAGTCATCAGAAATTTGCGTTTGAGGATTTGTTCTGACCTGACTATTGAGGCGTCTTGAATAGAAGACTTGTGGAACTTGAAGTCTGTTAAGTCTTAAGTCCAGGTCCCAATAAGGTTCCGCCACACAATTAATCCAAAGGTCGAGTCAGGCTCCATTTTTCAACTTTTGTTCATGACCTTGGTTTGGAACCCAAAATCATTTCACTCTTGCATTTCATTTAGTTGCTCGGGGACGAGCAAGGTTTAAGTATAGGGGGTTGATGAATCTGTGATTCATCACTTCAAAAGTCAAAAATAGAGCCTTGTTCCCGAGAAAATAGAGGCATATTTCCCCTTATATTGCATAAATAACATTCATGCATGTATTCATAACTCATGTAGTTTAGGAGCTCATTTTGCATCTAAATAAGAAGCCAAAAATCCCTTGTAAAATACCTCTTCACCAAAATAACATCTTCTCTATAATCTATATTCCTTAGTTAATAACATAGGGAAGAATGTCAAAAACCACCCTTGTAAAATAGCCAATATAGCCTGAGAGCCCTTGTACACTAAAATACACATAAAGCCCTCATACAAAGCCTGAATTAGGTCTACTCACTCTTAGAATATTACATATCAAAAGACCTTTAAAATGAGACTAATTTCATTGAATTTGGAGCTTGTATGAGAAACTTGGGTTTTTGGATCACTTTGTATACTACAGATGTATATTGTATCCTTGTATTTATGTATCATATTTGACCTCATCTCCGTCATTGGTCAACATGAAACTTGTAGATCTCATCGAGATCTACAACTTTCATGTTTTGAGTTTTTCCAAATTCGGCTCCCTCTTCTCTCTACACGTGTCTCTTACTCCAGCCACTCACAGCAGGCCACGTGGCGCCCTCTGGTTGCGCCACGCGGCCCGCCTCCCATCGCCTCATCCGCCCGCACCTTCAGCCGTTGGATCTCGCTCTAGATCCAACGGCCCAGCGCTGCCCACGCCGCCCCTCGCCTGGACCATCAGATCTTCCCTAGCTGTGATCCACGCCGCTCATCCGCGCCTTCACCAGAACCTTCCACGTGGCCGCATCTGCGCCGCCTGATCAGACCTCCGATCTCTCCATCCTAGCCGCCCCTCTGCCAGCGAATCTCGACCTTCTGATCAACTCCATCCTCTCATCTAAACCGCTCGCTCACGTGTTGCCACAACGCGCTACGTGGCTCCATCATAACCCATCATCTACGCACCTCAGATCTAATCCTACCCGACCAAATCCCCCTTGATCCCCACCGTTGGATCTCAAGATCCAACGGTGGAGACCTCGTCTCCTACCTCCAGGCGCCCCTCTCCCCCACGGCCCTTGCCTTGCGGGAGGGGCGCCCCCTTTCCTTTTTTGGACACACGTCAGCCATCTCCTCCGGCCGCTGACCCCCCCACGACGTCACCCACTCATCCCTCTCCCTCGCCAGCTCCCTCAAGCTCCACCACCTCCACCATACTCGCCCCACGACGACCACCAACCTTGCCAATCCACCAGCCAACCCACCTCCTTCGCCTTATAAATACGCCACCACCGGCGCCGTTCACCCCCATCCGCCACTCCAGAGAGGTCCCTCAAGCTCCAAGCTACCCATTGGTGACAACAATTTGGTGAGTTGTCGAGCGAAGACGGGGATCCAACTCCGGCGAGATCCACGGCCGCCACCGCCGTGCTGCAGCCTCCCTCGAGCAGCTGCCAGAGCTCGGGACCCTACCGACCCCTTGAGCAAAGACCTGGAGCTCAAATCTGAGCCCCATTCCCCAGGTAACCCCCTCCATTCGTCCTCCGATCTGCTTCTTTATTTTCTTCCTTTTTCTCCGATTTTATTCATCGCCATTAGCCACCCTCGCGCCTCCAAATCACCTCGACGAGCTTCGCGTCGAAGCTCCCGTCCTCGCTGACCCATTTTCACACTTCATCGACGCATTTCACTCTACTCCGACGATCAGCTCCGCCGTTTGGCCGGAGCTTGCTTGCCGGACAACCACACTCCACGTCATGCCTCGCCGATCACGCCACACTTCCCCACGAACACTTGCATGCCTCGGCTATACACCTAACCCCTTGCAGGTCCTCATTTCTTCATTGGCCGGAGCTTCACCGGAGCTCCCTTCGAGCTTCATCGCCATCACGCCTCAGCCCCTCGTCACAGCTCCTGAGGCCATCGGAAGCTTCGCCGTACGCCCCTGCATCTTCCGAGGTACTCGGGAGCCGACGACGCTCTTCATCGACGCCTAGCGACCGAGGCGGAGCAAGGCCAGCCTCACCGGAGCTCCGCCTTCTCCTCCGCAGGTGGCGGAGGACCGTTCGAGACGAAGCAGCAGCAGCCGTTCGATCAACCGATCGAACGGTCCTCGTCCCGCCACGTGTTCCATCACCGCGCCCGTCCTCGACCGTTAATCGCGCCTCAGATCTGACGGCTCTCCAGTTGCCACGCGTCTTCATCGACAACCCTTGGATCCATTTTGTTTCTAGGGCCTTCAGGCCGCCACGTCGACGAGTCCGAGCCTCGGCCTCCAAGCCTAGGCTCGGGCGACCCAAGGCTGCACCGAGCCGTAGTCCAAACCTCCAGAGGACCAGAGCCTCTCTCCGAGCCACCGAAGCCCTCCGAACCTAGGTCGCTCACGTGAGGAGCACGTGCGGCTTGGGTCAATTGCACAGACGCCCCTGAAGCTTTCCAAAATTACAAAGAGGTCCCTGTGAAGCAGACCCCACGTGAGGAGCACGTGTTCCTTGGAGAAATTGCATACGAGTCCACCATATTATCGGTAATTGCATTTTAGTCCCTGTCAGCATATTTATTTATTGAAGTTTTAATTTCCAGTGTTGCATTTACACCCCTGTGTTTGCACGTGTCCCTAGAGTGCATTTTTCATCATTTTGAGATTCTAAAAATTGCAGTTGTTGGAAATTTTGTCCTCTGTCTATGAGCACACGTGTCGAATTTTTATAGGATTGTTTGAATTATTAATGAATTAAATGGTGCATTGTTGACATATTTTGCCCAGTGATGCCTCTTGATTTTTAATTAATTATCGGTGCCTTCAAAAATTATCAAAAATTCACAGTAGCTTAAGGACATCATTTTTAACACACCATAAAAATTTCATAGCATTTGCACGTATATCGAGGCCTAAATAAATAGTTTAGTGATTTTCTTAAATTAATTTTAGTTAATTCATTTCACAGTAAAATTATGTCCTGTTAATTTTCCTAGGTCCCTTATCATTAGAGCCACCTAGGATAATTTTAGTTCTTGAAAAAAATGTGATTTGATATTTATTAAAAATTAAATACTGAAAATCACTCTGTCTGTTTATTTAATTCACAGAAAATTTATTTTGAGTCCAAAAATTCCAAAAAAATTAGTGTAGGTCATTTTCTTCATAAAAAATCATCTGGCCAATTTTCATTATTTTTGGACTTCATTTGAGACATCAATTAAATCAAACGTTAAATTGGCTCGCCTTGTCTGTATATGTCTGCATAAAAATTAAAAAGACCAAAAAAATTGATCCTCGAACATCAACACTTGAAAAATTGCTGTAATTCATCTAAGGAGACAGTTGCCTCCCTGAGATCGACCTTGGACTTACCCCAAGTAAAAAAAATTATTGCCACTTAAAATTAACTTCAAATTGTTCGATAAGTGGTTTTTGATCAACATCTCGTATCCGACTGCAACGAATTATTAACATTAATTTGGACATTAATCTGCCTGAATTAACTAAGGGTGCGGGAGCGGTTATCAAAATGGCGCCGTTGCTGGGGAGGCACGGCTTAGGTTAATTTGTAGCATAATTTTGAGTGTTTGATTTTCATTCCCCGGGTAGTCTGACCCCCGGTTTTTCTTGTGATTATTTCTCTTATTTATTTTTGCATTACTTTATTTTTGTGTCACTCTCTAACCTCCATTTAATTTTTATGCGAGGACCGCGAGGAGTCGGCGACGCTTCGAGGACTTAGCATTTAAATTGTGTTGAGAGAAAGAGAGGCATTGTATTTTTTATTGTATTTTTCTTTTGCATTATTTCCAGCGGTTCCCGTTTGGGATCTCGCGCGTGTAAATATAGTGGAAACTGTGTCCTGTGTGCTGTGTGGGTGACTGGTAATTTAGCTTGCACTAGCGGCTCCTCGAGCCACTCTAGGATTTGTTTGTGCTCGTAATCAATAGGACCACACATCACACATAAAAGACGCACCTAGACCGCAGGACTTAGTCCAAATTAAACCGTTCTTCACGCTAATAGAACTGCCTGTCTAGGAGCGACTTTCATCGCCTGCATTTGCATGTAGAATAAAGTTTTCAATTCTGTATTGCATCCTGCATCAAAAAGCGAAGGGATCACTATAAGTACTCTCTACTTAGCATACGCATCATCGATTTCAACTTGCATCGGCTTTTCTCGATTTCCCCCTCTGATTTCCTCACTTAAATTAAACAGGAAATTGGGACTGTCCGATAGGCGTGCTTTGTGGTGGATTAATTAAAGTGATAACCTAACTTTAAAATCGGGACTGCTAACAGTATTGACCAAAAAAGAGGAATAAAATCTGAAAATTGTTTGCGGGAGACTAATCCCCGACCTTGTTTTCAGGCTGAGTGAGGGTACCTGAGTGTGTGTGAACACCCTAAGGTAGAGCCCAAATCCTCGTCTTCCATATCACGTTCTAACTGATCCTAGCAAATATCACGAGCCGAATATTTTCAAATTCTTTTACTAGTACCAAGTAGCCTCCGCCTGTCTCAGGTAGATAGGGGCGAAATTGCGGTACTTCGCGACAAGCTGCCAGTAACCCCCCGGGGTGAAGTTCCGGCCTTGTCAGCCTCCGCCTGCTTGCAGGTAGATAGGGGCGTGGTCACTGAATCCATCGGCTTGGGATAGGAGCGAAGAAAGGAAGGAGCGGCGGTATCTTAGACGACAGGATAAACAGGGAAGACGCATCCGGCTCTGAGCCGACTTCCCTTTAGGCCGCGTAATCCTTGCTAGATTTGCTTGAATATCACACTTAAAAACTACAAGATAAATTGGACTCAACTTTGAGTCCTTCACTGTGTTGAGTGTGAATCCAGGGTCTTGGATTGATCTTGTGCGTGCTTCAGGTAGGAGTAAAATCCTATCTTCTTCTTGCTTCACCAAGATGAGTGACTGGGGAGATCTCGACGCACTATTCACTAATCTCTCTATGAGTCCCCCAAGTAACTCGTCTTTCTCGGTCCAAGCGTACCTTGGACCACCTAGGACTCATGACCCTCTTGACTCCTGGTTTCCTCATGCTCAGGGTGGTTACTCTCAAACCAACCCTTTTATCTCCTCTGAGATTACCGAGGAAGACCATTGCCTCGGTAATCCCTTCCTTGATTCACCCTCTAACACCGATCTTATTTTCCAATCCCCAGAACTAGAGGGAGAAATGCCGCCAAGGATGCCGCCCGATGAGGACCAAATGAGATAGATTCTTAGACGCCTTGCCGAAGCCGAACAGAAAAATGCTGATCTCACGGCACGGATGGGACAGATAATAGTAGCTGAAGGGATCGATCGACCAATGGTCGATACCTACAACCCGGCGGAGAACGAGATCCAAAATTGGCCAGATGATTATTTATGAAGAAAATGACCTACACTAATTTTTTTGGAATTTTTGGACTCAAAATAAATTTTCTGTGAATTAAATAAACAGACAGAGTGATTTTCAGTATTTAATTCTTTATAAATATCAAATCACAATTTTTTCAAGAACTAAAATTATCCTAGGTGACTCTAATGATAAGGGACCTAGGAAAATTAACAGGACTTAATTTTACTGTGAAATGAATTAACTAAAATTAATTTAAGAAAATCACTAAACTATTTATTTAGGCCTCGATATACGTGCAAATGCTATGAAATTTTTATGGTGTGTTAAAAATGATGTCCTTAAGCTACTGTGAATTTTTTATAATTTTTGAAGGCACCGATAATTAATTAAAAATCAAGAGGCATCACTGGGCAAAATATGTCAACAATGCACCATTTAATTCATTAATAATTCAAACAAGCCTACAAAAATTCGACACGTGTGCTCATAGACAGAGGACAAAATTTCCAACAACATGCAATTTTTAGAATTTCAAAATGATGAAAAATGCACTCTAGGGACACGTGCAAACACAGGGGTGTAAATGCAACACTGGAAATTAAAACTTCAATAAATAAATATGCTGACAGGGACTAAAATGCAATTACCGATAATATGGTGGACTCGTATGCAATTTCTCCAAGGAACACGTGCTCCTCACGTGGGGTCTGCTTCACAGGGACCTCTTTGTAATTTTGGAAAGCTTCAGGGGCGTCTGTGCAATTGACCCAAGCCGCACGTGCTCCTCACGTGAGCGACCTAGGTTCGGAGGGCTTCGGTGGCTCGGAGCGAGGCTCTGGTCCTCTGGAGGTTCGGACTACGGCTCAGTGCAGCCTCGGGTCGCCCGAGCCTAGGCTTGGAGGCCGAGGCTCGGACTCGTCGACGTGGAGGCCTGAAGGCCCTAGGATCAAAATGGATCCAAGGGTTGTCGATGAAGACGCGTGGCAACTGGAGAGCCGTCAGATCTGAGGCGCGATTAACGGTCGAGGACGGGCGCGGTGATGGAACACATGGCGGGACGAGGACCGTTCGATCGGTTGATCGAACGGCTGCTGCTGCTTCGTCTCGAACGGTCCTCCGCCACCTGCGGAGGAGAAGGCGGAGCTCCGGTGAGGCTGGCCTTGCTCCGCCTCGGTCGCTAGGCGTCGATGAAGAGCGTCGTCGGCTCCCGAGTACCTCGGAAGATGCAGGGGCATACGGCGAAGCTTCCGGTGGCCTCAGGAGCTGTGACGAGGGGCTGAGGCGTGATGGCGATGAAGCTCGAAGGGAGCTCCGGTGAAGCTCCAGCCAATGAATAAATGAGGACCTGCAAGGGGTTAGGTGTATAGCCGAGGCGTGCAAGTGTTCGTGGGCAAGTGTGGCGTGATCGGCGAGGCCTGAAGTGGAGTGTGGTTGTCCGGCAAGCAAGCTCCGGCCAAACGGCGGAGCTGATCGTCGGAGTAGCGTGAAATGTGTCGATGAAGTGTGAAAATGGGTCAGCGAGGACGGGAGCTTCGACGCGAAGCTCGTCGAGGTGATTTGGAGGCGCGAGGGTGGCCAATGGCGATGAATAAAATCAGAGAAAAAGGAAGAAAATAAAGAAGAAGATCGGAGGACGAATGGAGGGGGTTACCTGGGGAATGGGGCTCAGATTTGAGCTCCAGGTCTTCGCTCAAGGTGTCGGTAGGGTCCCGAGCTCGGGCAGCTGCTCGAGGGAAGCTGCAGCACGGCGGTGGCGGCCGTGGATCTCACCGGAGTTGGATCCCTGTCTTCGCTCGACAACTCACCAAATTGCTGTCACCAATGGGTAGCTTGGAGCTTGAGGGACCTCTCTGGAGTGGCGGATGGGGGTGAACGGCACCGGTGGTGGCGTATTTATAAGGCGAAGGAGGTGGGTTGGCTGGTGGATTGGCAAGGTTGGTGGTCGTCGTGGGGCGAGTATGGTGGAGGTGGTGGAGCTTGAGGGAGCTGGCGAGGGAGAGGGATGAGTGGGTGACGTCGTGGGGGGGTCAGCGGCCGGAGGAGATGGCTGACGTGTGTCCAAAAAAGGAAAGGGGGCGCCCCTCCCGCAAGGCATGGGACGTGGGGGAGAGGGGCGCCTGGAGGTAGGAGACGAGGTCTCCACCGTTGGATCTTGAGATCCAACGGTGAGGATCAAGGGGGATTTGGTCGGGTAGGATTAGATCTGAGGTGCGTAGATGATGGGTTATGATGGCGCCACGTGGCGCGTTGTGGCGACACGCGAGCGAGCGGTTTAGATGAGAGGATGGAGTTGATCAGAAGGTCGAGATTCGCTGGCAGAGGGGCGGCTGGGATGGAGAGATCGGAGGTCTGATCAGGCGGCGCAGATGCGGCCACGTGGAAGGTTCTGGTGAAGGCGCGGATGAGCGGCGTGGATCACAGCTAGGGAAGATCTGATGCTCCAGGCGAGGGGCGGCGTGGGCAGCGCTGGGCCGTTGGATCTAGAGCGAGATCCAACGGCTGATGGCACGGGCGGATGAGGCGATGGGAGGCGGGCCGCGTGGCGCAACCAGAGGGCGCCACGTGGCCTGCTGTGAGTGGCTGGAGTTAGAGACACGTGTAGAGAGAAGAGGGAGCCGAATTTGGAAAAACTCAAAACATGAAAGTTGTAGATCTCGATGAGATCTACAAGTTTCATGTTGACCAAAGACGGAGATGAGGTCAAATATGATACATAAATACAAGGATACAATATACATCTGTAGTATACAAAGTGATCCAAAAACCCAAGTTTCTCATACGAGCACCAAATTCAATGAAATTAGTCTCATTTTAAAGGTCTTTTGATATGTAATATTCTAAGAGTGAGTAGACCTAATTCAGGCTTTGTATGAGGGCTTTATGTGTATTTTAGTGTACAAGGGCTCTCAGGCTATATTGGCTATTTTACAAGGGTGGTTTTTGACATTCTTCCCTATGTTATTAACTAAGGAATATAGATTATAGAGAAGATGTTATTTTGGTGAAGAGGTATTTTACAAGGGATTTTTGGCTTCTTATTTAGATGCAAAATGAGCTCCTAAACTACATGAGTTATGAATACATGCATGAATGTTATTTATGCAATATAAGGGGAAATATGCCTCTATTTTCTCGGGAACAAGGCTCTATTTTTGACTTTTGAAGTGATGAATCACAGATTCATCAAGGAGCATCCTGTAGCTCATTTTTGTCAGCAGCAGCCACCATCTGTAGAGACCATTACCGAGGAGCATTCCCAAGTGTGGGAGGTAATGGTGTATCGTATACAAATGACTCTACCAAGTAGGGAAGTTCTGGGGATCGATTATCCTATCAACATCCCCAGACATTCTATAACACATCATTTACTTTACACCTCTTCCAGTTCCAACGAGTTCTGGAGCCATCCCTGACCAAGCATCAAGGCAACAGAAGTAGCAATTTAAGTGTCAGTAGATGTATCAAGCTAGCCAGCAAGGTTCGCATGTTCAAAATCTTACTCAGCAGCAGCACCCTTGTGGTCATCAGGGTTAGTCTTCACGCTCCTCATGTCCTTCCTCTTCTCAACAACAACATTCATCATCATGTTCAATGGATTTTCAACGACAAATTTTGGATGAGTTGCATTCCTACAAGAACGAAGTACATGATTTGATGGTTGATCTCAACTGTATTTCTCATTTAAATGATGAACGCAATATTCCCTCTACATCCATTCCAGCCCAAGTTTAGGCTTATCCCAATAGCCTGAACAAGAGACATCAGCATCTTCCTATGTATCAGGTATATTATTCAAATTTTCATAAATCTGAACATGAGATCTCTCCATTTGATTATGTTCATCATATGTCTCTCAGGAGCGGATGGATCGTGGTCATACCTGATCGGGCTATGGGCATGGATAGGACCGACTCTAAAGCTCAACCTGAGGTGTCTTCATAGGATGATGACGCTAGACGTCGTAACCAGAGAGCAAGCACTTCTAGAAGAAGATTAAGAAGGAGTACAAGAGCAGACCAGCAAACATCAGATTCAGAGTCTATGAAGGACCTTGTGCCTTCGGACAAGGAGAATGCATATTCAGCAGACATTCCCTGTCCTAAAGTAGATAATCCTATTGTTATTCCAATTGTAAATGATTCATGTTTGAAAATCTCAGTTTCTAATGATAATAATGAGCATGTTTCTATTTATGAATCTGAGTCCTAACTTCATTCTCTACCTATCCCTTTCCCCCGTGCTCTTATGGCAGGAAAGCACATCATTAGTAAGATACAAAATGACGATCTAGATATGGCACGATTTTGTAGAGAGAATATCATGCTAAAAGTGCCATTTGATGAGTATGTGGATAGGCACCCTGCCTTTCAAAATTATTTGAAGGTGAGATGCCAACCAAGCAGAGTTAGAAAGAAAACCAAACAACTATATCAAAACCCATATTCTTTCGATTACCATTATGTTTCGTATCAAGAAC
Source organism: Ottelia alismoides (assembly GCA_037367405.1). Classification (NCBI taxonomy): domain Eukaryota; kingdom Viridiplantae; phylum Streptophyta; class Magnoliopsida; order Alismatales; family Hydrocharitaceae; genus Ottelia; species Ottelia alismoides. Next base: position 710,772 of record JAZKJV010004281.1, on the reverse strand, counting down.
CAAAAATTACCACAGAAGAAGAGAGATTTGGGTGCACATTATGTGGTGAGTCATATCGATGACATAGCGTTTGCATACACTCTCCTGGATAACGGCTATTCGATCAATTTATTACCCTTTGCTTTATATGAGAAAGTGAAGTTGGGTCCTTTACGTAGATCTAGAGCAATACTTCATTTTACAGATAAATAAATGAAAAAGGTTAAGGATGAGATCAAGAATGTCATTATCTCTATTGAGGGACAAAATTATAAGGTGGACTTCACAGTCCTTGAAATGGATATTCCTCATCATTGGAGAGATTCACATATTATCCTTAGGCGGTCTTTCCATAGGACCATTAAAGAATCATTTGATTGTCAGACAAGGATGATGAAGTTCCGTTCTCGAGGTGGAGAAATGGGACCACAGATGAAGCAGATGAAATGGCAGAGACCTGATTCCGAGTCAAGCACATATTTCTCTTCATTCTCTGAGGCAAACTGCAATGTAGTAGACATAGTTGGAATTTAGGCACAAAACCCAACAATATAGAATGAGATATTCTCATCTAAAGAGGAAAGTGTATTCATAGCAGTTACTAATACTTTGCCAGAGTTCTTGAGCTATGCATCTCCCTATTCGCTTGATGACACAGAAGTTCCTTTGAACTTGTCAGTTTCCCTTCCATCGGAACAATCAAGGAAATTAGATGATGAGTCGAACGTGGCTTTGGTCGAATTACCATTTAGTTTTGGCGATCCGACTCCTTATTCTTTAGTACAATTGGTAGATAGCACTACAGTCGAGTCATATCCACTATGTAGCACATATCTAGATTCCGTGGTGGATCAGCCTGATATACCTGATGATTCAGCTTTGCCTGAGTTGAAACCACTACCTCCTACACTCAAGTACACCTTCCTCACGTGACCCAAGAATAAGTTTCAAATAATCATTAGTTCCAGTTTGACTGTAGAACAAGAGACAAAGTTGTTAGAAGTATTAAAGAAGAACCGTAAGGCAATAGGTTCGATTGTGTCAGATCTCATGTCTATAAACCCTGCACTTTGTTCACACAAAATTATTATTGAGGAAAATGCTAGGCCTTCCCATGAGTTTTAAAGGAGGTTTAATCCAAATCTAAAGGAAGTAGTTAAGAAAGAAATTAAGAAATGGTGTGGAGCGGGCTTTATTTACCCTATCTCTGACTCCAAATAGGTGGCACCTTTACATGTTATCCCGAAGAAGTCGAGAATTCAGATGGTGACTAATGAAGAAGGAGTTAATATTACGATACGAGTATCTACGTCGTGGCGTGTTTGTGTCTACTACAGGCGCCCGAATGATGCGACCAAGAAAGATTACATTCCCTTGCCTATTATTGATCAGATTTTGGAGAGATTAGATGGGAAGGAGTTCTTTTTTTCTTCATGTGTACTCAGTCTACAATCAAGTAGCAATCGCTCCTGAAAACTAGGAAAAGACCACCTTCACATGTCCTTTCGACACATATGCATTCAAGCGTATGCCTTTTGGGCTATGTAATGCCCCATGCACTTTTAAGCAATGCATGATTGTTGTGTTTGCCGAGGTGGTTGGGGATATCCTATAGGTCTTCACGGATTATTTTTCGGTCCATGGTGATTTATTCGATTCTTGTTTAGCACACATGGACCAGGTTTTACAGAGGTGTAGGGAGGTGAATCTGGTACTCTCCTAGGAAAAGAGTCATTTCATGGTCGAGGGGGGTATCTTGTTGGGGCATGTTATCTCCAAAAAAGGGATGGAGGTTGACCCTATCAAGGCAGATGTGATTAAGAAACTTGATCCACCAACCAATATTAAGTCAGTTTGGTTATTTCTGGGGCATGTTAAATTTGTTATTCAAGATTTTTATAAGATTGCCCGACCATTGACTGAGCTCTTAAGGAAAGACACTGAGTTCTTTGTCGATCACAAGTGTCTTGAGGCCTTTGAGCTCCTTAAAAAGAAGATGTGACTCGTTGATTATGCAAGCTCCTGATTGGCCTCTTCCCTTTGAGATCATGTCTGATGCTTCAGATTTTGCTATAAGAGTTGTATTGGGGCAGTGGCGAGATCAAATTTTGTTTGGTATTCACTACACAAGCAAAGTTTTGGATCCATCGTAGAGAAATTATACAGTAATAGAAAAGAAATGCTTGAAGTAATTTGGGTATTAGAAAAGTTTAGGTATGTGGTTTTAGGCTCAAACATGACAGATTATATAGATCATTCTGCTATTAGGTATCTCATGGAAAAGAAGGATGCGAAGGCGCTTCTTCTTAGGTGGATATTGTTACTCCAGGAATTTGATTTGGAAATTAAGGATAAACCTGGGGTCAAGAATGTAGTAGATGATCATCTTTCGAGGATTGAACTTAAAGATTCCCTTGATTTTGAGTCTATTCGAGAGACTTTTCCAGATGAGTCTATTTGTGTTATAAATTCACTTCCATGGTATGCAAACATCGTTAACTTCCTCGTCTCCAAGCAAGTTCATCATGGTTGGAGTAGGAGCAGTATAGACTGACTTAAGTCGGATTCGAGGAAATACCATTGGGAGGATATGTTCCTTTTCTTCGAAGGATCGGATTGTGTTTGGGGAAGGTGTATTCCTTAGGAGGAATACCTGAGTGTCCTCACATATTGTCACTCACCACCACTCAGGAAAAAGAGCCGCTCACAAGATATTGCAATGTGGTTTCTTTTGGTCGACCTTATTTAGGGATGCAGCTGATTTTGTACCGTCATGCCCTGTTTGTTAGAGAATGGGAGGGACTGTAGGTTCTAGAGATGAAATGCCCATGCAGCCTGTAATTTTTTGTGATGTCTTTGATGCTTGGGGCATTGATTTCATGGGTCCTTTTCCTAATAGCCAGGATTTTTAGTACATCTTGTTAGCGATTGATTACTTGTCATGATGGGTGGAGGCTATCCCAACCCGAGCTGTAGATGGAAAAACTATATGCAAATTTATCAGGAACCATATTATTTCAAGGTTCGGGGTACCTAAAGTGTTGATCTCTGATGGGGGTTGACACTTTGTGAATAGATTGATGAAATCAATTAGCTAAGGACTATAAATTTGAGCACAGAGTAACTAGTCCTTACCACCCTCAATCGAGCGACATGGTAGAAGTTTCAAATAGAGAAGTGAAAAGTATTCTTCAGAAGTTAGTTCGTCCAGACAGGAAGAACTGGTCTCAGTTGTTGGACCACGTTCTATTTGTTGGAAATGCGAGTCCACGCCGAGCCATTATACAATAAATTTATTGTGAATACCATTCCCTGATCTGAAACGAAGAATAACCAATTTGCATAATAGGTCCCTTAGTAAAATTAGGGTTATGTACCATATCCATCTTGATGATCATACTACTGTTGATTTAGTTATTGAATCATAGACGCTGGTGCTTGGATGAATATCTAAAGAATTAGAATGAGGACTCATCAAGCACCATCAAATGATTACTGAGAAATGATCTCCAGCCTGAGTAGGAGATGGCAATCCTTTCTCATTTAGGCTGATATATGACCAACCTCTTGATGTGGGTCCTCTGCATCAGAATAGTGATTCGGAGGTGTCTGAATAGTTAGGTCAAAGAGTTGAGTTAACGAGATCGATATAACCAAAGTCCTATAATGTATGCTGTCACGATATAGGAACGCATCCTCTGACAAGAGACAGATGCGTTACTATATGTATCAATATGCACATTTGACAGACCAATAGGTCGATGACCTAATCAAGGTCTATACACCAGCGCGCCGGTGTGCATACAAGGGCATATGAGTAATACGATCTCTCAAAGGTATCATACAGGTTCATTTACAGAACCGGAAGACATGAGCTCACTAATGAGATATGGGAAGAATCAAATTCCGTCCACGGTCGTCTCGCTGTAGAAGCTTGACTGAATTTATAGGTTTGATATATGCTTTCAGAAATTATATGATCAACACCTAGGTATGATATATTCTTTTAGAATGTATATGATCGATACAATTCCCAATAGTCAAATGAGAAACTTAATGATAAATCCCTGAAGTAGACATTGTAAAATTGATCTTATACTTTCGATTTATTCTGGGTCTTCCAGTATGCCAGATGTACATGTATTAGGTATACCTGAGTGTGAGGTGATAATAAACGGTTGTATAACCATGGCACTTCCATTTCTAGGGAGTGATGAAACGGGTCTGGATTTTAGTGACTTCTCTCAGTAGAGAAGTAATCTGATCTTGGTCCAAATGTTGGACACTGATTTGAATGTGATTCAGATACGATAAGAATATTAGATTTACGATCTTGATTTAATCAAACATCTATGAGAGGTACGTAGGATCTGTATTTTAGATGTGATCTCAATATCCAAGTCACTATACGTGGAACAATACAATCGCCCTGTCCTTATCTCCAAGTATCTGTAGCGAAAGCTCATTATCCTTGAAAGAGTTCAGGATAATTTCATTGTTTATAAATGTATCCGAGCATTTAGAAAATGGGTAATTAAATGTGATTTAATTATCATGAATAATGTGAATTTGATTCATAACAAATGGAGAGTTATCTAAGATAATTAAATGTGATTTGATTATCAAAGATGTTACTAATATGAATGTGATTCGTATTATTTGGGCACATGAGAATGAAGGATATGGGATAATCCTCAAGCGCATCACGGAAGCGTGAGCGTCGTATCGAATACGACGAGGAACGACTAGTCTCACTAGTTGTTCTATGCAGCGGAACTTAAAAAATTTTCATGCGACGAAACCACATGATCCAAGAACACTTCTCAGATCATTTCATCTAAACCACAAACAAGTTATAGGATTACCTCTTGAATCGTGGTTGCGAACGAGTCTCTAGACGAAGAGACCTCCTGTCTCAAGTCCGATCCGACGGAGGAGACGCTTGCGAGCGCGGGGATGAATCGCGTACTTCTCGCAATCCATGTTGATGATCCAAGCGGCGGATCTCCTGATCTCTAGACACGAGATCCAACGTCTTCTTCACGAGCGAGGCGCACCAAAGTAGACGGAGATCCATGAGCAGACGATCGGCCAGCATAACGACGACGCTGCGGCAATGGAGACTCTCTCTAGGGCATCCATGGTCGACGGCCATGAGAGGGAGAGAGAATAGGCGTGTAGAGAGAGAGAGAGATGTGCTTCAATAGCATGTGTACTAGAGAGCTTGGTATGCCTCTCTATTTATAGGGTTTTGGGATCCATGGATCTAAATCCATGGGACTCATAAAATCAATGGTTGAGATTGATTTATGATCAATCCAATGGTCATGATTGTTGTTGGTAAAAGCCAACAACTTGTGATTTAATTTAGATCAAATATATTTGACAAGTCAAATATACATCAATCCTAAAATTAAATCAATCAAATAAGGAGACAAATTCCATGGAGATCTCAATCCCATTGGAATATAGTGGACGTCCACTTATTTCCAAGTGGGGCAATCTCATGGAATCTCATAAGATTGCATATCTCCTTGAAATTCTCCATTATTTAATTCAACAACTTTTGTTGTGATTTATTCTTCAAAAATAATTCATAATTAATTTTTAGAATATTGCAATCTTACCATTAGAAATTTGTGAATCACATTCACAACCCAAAACAAAATATAATTTACATTTTCAATTAATTACACAATGTGTATCCAATACACATTACTAATTTATCAACAAATATAAATTATAATTAGCTCTCTCTAATACATTATAAATCACATTTATAATATATTATGAATAATTGGATTTTGCTATCTACATTATTCTTATCCACAATAATTAAATCACATTTAATTATATTGGATCTCCATTCTCACGTGCCCAAATAATATGAATCACATTCATATTAATCACATCTTTGATAATCAAATCACATTTTATTTTCTAAGATAACTCTCTTTATAATATGAATCAAATTCATATTATTTATGATAATTAAATCACATTTAATTATCCATTTTCTCGATGCTCGGATACTTATATCAACAATGAAATTATCTTGAACTCTTTCAAGGATAATGCGCTTTCTCCGTGAATACTTGGAGATAAGGACATGGTGATTGTATTGTTCCATTTATAGTGACATGGATATTGAGATCACATCTCAAATCCAGATCTCGGGCCTCTCATAGATGCTTGATTAAATCACGACCGCAAATCCAATCTGCTCATTGAATCTGAATCACATTCAGATCAATGTACAATATTTGGACTAAGATCAGATTACTTCTCTACTGAGAAGAGTCACTAAAATCCAGACCCGTTTCATCACTCCCTAGGAATGGAAGCGTCATGGTTATACAATCGTTTACGATCACATCACCCTCAGATATTCCCAATACCTATACATCCTGCATACTGGAAGACTCAGAATAAACCTGAAGTATAAGATCAATTTTACACTGTCTACATCAGAGTTTTATCATTAAGTTTCCCATTCGATCATTTGGGAGTCAGTATAGATCATATACTTTCCAAAAGCATATATCATACCTAGGTCTTGATCATATACTTACCAAAAGTATATATCAAACCTACAAATTCAGTCAAGCTTCCAAAGCGAGACGACCGTGCACGGAATTTGATTCTTCCCAATATCTCATGAGTGAGCTCATGTCTTCCGATTAAGTAACGAACCTATATGATCCCTTTGAGAGATCGTATTACTCATATGCCCTTATATGCACACCAGCGTGCCGGTGTATAGACCTTGATTAGGTCATCAACCTTTTGGTCTTCCAAATGTACATACTCATATATAAAGTAACACATCTGTATCCGGTCAGAGGATGCGTGCCTATATAATGATAGCATATGATATTGGACTTTGGTTATCTCGATCTCGTTAAGTCAACTTTTTGACCTAACGTATCTAACACCTTCGAATCTCTATTCCTATGCAGAGGACCTGTTTCAAGAGGTCAGTTAGATATCAACATTTAGAGAAAGGATTGCCATCTCCTTCTCAGGCTGGAGATCATCTCTTAATAATCATTTGACGGTGCATGATGAGTCCTCAATCTAACTCTTTAGATATTCATCCAAGCACCAGCCTCTGTGATTCAATATTTGAATCAACAGTTGTATGATTATCAAGATGGCCATGGTACATAACCCTAATTGTACTAAGGGACCTATTATGCAAATTATGTACTCTTTATTTCAGATTAAGGAGTGAATTGCAATAACATTTATTGCATAATGGCTCGCCGTGGGCTCGTATGTCCAACAATCTCCCTCTAGCCCAAAGAGCCATTAATGGGATAATCATTTAAATCCATACTCATGTGACAATCGTAGGCTATTTAGAAAATATCTAGGTAAGCTGATCAGTCACTCTGTTCCCAAGAGACTACGCCAAGTCCTTTTACGGCACTTGCATATCCCGAGTAACAGTGCTCGCATCTAATGCGAATGTTGCATCTCATGCAACCAATACTCAATCTTGTTAGTTATAGTGTCCTTGATACTATAACTTAATAATTATCATAACCAGTATTTCCATAATCCTTATCAGAATACCCTTATTCCTGGAGATCACTATCTCTTAAGGTATCCACAGTTAAGACCTTTTAGATCACTATCTATTAAGTCTTAATTTCTTGAAGATAAGACTTTGAGATCACTATATCAAAGTTTCATCATCGTTGAAGATATTGTTATTACTGCAACCAAGTATTTTAATTCAAAAGTCGGATTAGTAACAATTTATTACTCCTACTACATGGTAGCCATCTGGCCTTTTGTACACATCTAGCACACATTCGGCTTCTCAGAACTGATGCACAAGGGCAAGCAGTTAGCATTCACATCCTCAACTCTTTGAGGTGCTATCCCTTTAGATAGGTCAGTACCATATCTTTGATGAAAAGAAACCTTTCTTGGAATTTTCCAGAAAATGGAAATGTCCAAGGTGTACTATTAGTGTGACTGTCCCAATACCGTCTTCTCTTTGCTTTTGAACAACTTCAGAACTAAGATCTAAGTGGTATCCTTGAGATCATATCTCGAGGTATGGAATAACCAGATTATCAAACACTTATTATTATCATCCTTAGATCATTTCAAATGATTAGGATATCTACATTTAGCACGATGAACACAATGGCACTCCCACTAAGCTTCACATGGTTCATCAGTATTTTAACTGAAATCATAACATTTATAATTTCATCAAATCTTATGTTCCAACTACAAGAAGCTCATTTGAGTCCAAAGATGGAGTTCTTTAGCTTGCACACCTTGCTTTCATCAACCATGAAGCCCTGGTGCTACTTCATATGAATATCCTTAGAGAGGAATGCAATTTTGATTCACATCATGAAGATGTCATAGTCATGTTGTGTATCTATAGTTAGCAATATTCTGATGGGTTAAAGCAAGGTCACTGGAGAGCAAGTATCATCGCAAGCGATGTCTTCTCTTCAGTGTGTAGCTCATGGCTACGAACTGTGCTTTGAAGGTCTCTACCTTCTCATCAGGTTCCCTCTTTATCTTGAAGATCCATTTACACCTTAATAGGTCTTACCCATAAGGTGGATCCTCGAGGATCCATATACAACACTTGTATATGAAGTCTACATTAGACTTTTATTGCTAACATCTATCTTTCCATGTCATGATCCTCAGGAGTTTCATCACATGAAGTCCGATCATTGTCAGATTCAACTGACACATGGAATCCATCCTCAAACTTATTTGAAGAGGTATTAATGTTTCATCTTTAATTGTCTATTTAGTTTCTGATTTCACAAGCCTCATTATCTTCTCAAGATTAAATGAGTTCCTTTACTTCATTTTCATCTTGATTCTCAAGAGAGTCATCTTCTAAGAATCACATTCTCAGAGATGAGATCCTTTAAGAATCTCAAGGTCATAAAGTAGGTATTCAATCCCATCCTTTATTATCCTAATGAAGTAGAACTTTCCAGTGCCAAATTCCAGCTTAATCACATGGAACCTTATTAAGGATATATAATGTAGTCTCTATCACATATATATACTTGGAAACTAAGAGTTAATTATGCTAAAATTAATCATTGATTAAATCATGTCACAGATGATCAATCGTATCTCCCTGCAACTCTATTGAGTTAAGGTTCATTAAGATGATTGAGATAGGAATGATATTCACATCTCCATAATGTATTCCTTGAATTCATCTAATAGGTACAAGCTACCTTGGTTAGATCAAATTCATTTAATCTTCCTTCAAACTTTGGTTATAAACCAAAATTGTGAAATCTTTGAACATTTCAAAGTTTTCTAAGTGAAGAGAAGAAATCTCATATCACAAATAATCATTAGTAGATATCATATATCCATAATGTTTATTCTGATATAGATGATTCACATACATCAATATGTATGAGATCTTTAATACCTTAACATCTTACACCATTCCAAAAGAAAGGTGCATTGGACATTTTTATTTTGAATATAATATTCATAAGTATGCAAGTTTTGAAAGTTTAGACATTCTAACGTTTCATCTCTTATTTGTCCATTGATCTCATCAACAGACATATGTCCAAAACATGATGCCAGATCATTGTCAAATGATCTTCATTCTCCTATTGATCTTTAAAGGTTCAATTTTCAATATTATAAATCTTAATGAACCATTCATTAATTTTCTAATTTAGTGGAGTCCACTAGATGTTAGATTACTATCTGAAATATCCCCATCATAACTCTTTATGATAGGTCTATAACAGAATTCATGCTTATTCCCAACATTTAGAAATAAACTGAGTGTATTCTAATATCCAGGTCACAGAGACATTCTCTATGACTAAGGGCTCCCACTGAAAATATGAAGTCAATAGATCCAATGGAAATTGTTGCAACAATTGCATCACTTCCAACATGGATGACCATTAAACCTTAAGATCAAATTTCTAATATTCTAAAACATATGCAACCAATTGCAAGTGACATTAGAAGATTGAGATACAATTATTAGACTTTATCTTATCAAATAAGCAAGTCAATTTCAATGATTATATGTAGATTATTATTATGTACTATCTGATTCCTTCTCTAAGTATTCTAGATAGATTTGATAGTCATATTATCAACACATCAACTTATTGCAGCATTGGCATTCATCCAACTCTTTGGATGTCATATGGAAGTCACAGAAGTACAGTCAGCTCTTTGGCTATACTTCTTTCTTGGGTCCAACCCATGCTTCCATTGCGCTCCCTTTATCTATAAGCAACCATTGCTCAAAACAAAGGATCATGCTTCATTCAATTCATACAATATGAATTTTATGAAGCTTCATTAATGACTAGAGTATAGATAGTAGAATGATGACACTCATCGTATCTACATCCATTTAAACTCTTAAAACTTAGGTTAAGGTAGGTACTCAAACAATTTGAATACATCATCTCTTATAGAGCCACCATTCTGCATAATGCAGAGAACCATGTCATTCATGATTATATGTCGAGAGCACATATGTATGCCAGACCATCTTCTTAGATTTTATAAGGATTATTTGATAATTATGATCATTATCGACATGTCATTTCAAAAGTACATTCGATGAGATCAAGACTTATAGAGACATACAAACCCTAGGGTCTTAGTCCTATTGTCTATTTAATTATCATTCCTCATTATTATGAGGAAACTCGCACATTGCAACCACATACATTATGTGTCCAATTGCAAGTACACTATCTGGATCATGGGTCCAATCTATGATATTCTACTGGTTATTATTGAGTATAACATTGAGTGGGATTAAAGAAGGATTATCTGAAATAAGAAATTTGCATAAACATATATAAATATATAATTTACTTTGATTTAGGAATTTTTATATCAAAGTTGTCTTGCCATGTCAACAATGAAAGTGCATTCCCTTAATCACTTTCAATGTAAGAGATATACTTACCATTATATCTCAAGCAAGATCTGGGATCTCCTTCCTTATCTTTGTTACATCCCAATAATATGAGAACCTGTAACTCGGATAAAAAGAAGCGGGAACATATTCCGCCTTGCAAGTCCAACTTGCATCTTCCAATTCGGTCTTTAACACCAGGGCCCACCACCCCTAAGGTGATGTTGACCCATCATTAATTGAACCAACCGTCAACAGGAATACAACTTGCTATGCGCAATCAAATATCGCCCACATAATATGAGGACCCGATACTAGGGTCACTACGCATACGTCCTTACTCTTTCGAGAAGCGATGAGCCCGATCCAAATGGATCGTATGCAGGAGCTGTCACTTCGGACAGGCGTCTCCCACATACAATATCTGGCGACGGAACCCTTCGCCTTGAAGGGAGACCATGGATGTCACTTATGTGATCCTCCATATCATATTCAAATTCTAATTAATTATCATGAATCATATTCACATAATTAATTCTTCCAAGGGAAATAACACATCTATTATAGTAGAGTGTTTTTAGTTGGATATAAATAACTTAATCATATTAAATTAATTATCAATCCATTTCAATCAACAAACTTGATTTTACTTGAATATATGGTATTATCTCGAAATACGTATTAATTCGAATTTTAATAATTAGAAAAATACATCATGATCTCTCAGGCATCATTCATTCCCTACCCGCTGTCATGGCCAGTACCAGCAGGAGTGGGACGGACAACATCCGGTGCAACCCGCTACCCCAGCGATCCCCGACTAGACACCATATCTGCCTCGGGAAAAAATAATGCCGAGTTAATCACTTTGTACATGAGATGATCATCGGTTCTTCAACCGAAATTATACCATATAGTAATAATCAAAACATTTTTGATTATAAGCAAATTTGCTAGACAATTTCCCAATCCTATTCAAGCAAGGAGTTTGATGATTGTGTTTCCAAATATGATCTAAATCAAATCTAATCAATTTATTGGTTGAGGCCATGTCAATTAAGGAAATAATCATCATTCAATATTTCTCAAAGATTTTCCATAATTATTTCATGAAATTAACAATTAATTTCACTAATTGACAATCACATGGTTCTTGATTAGGACTGAAATTTCAGCAGTGACCTCTACTTACTAAAATTAACATATATCAATCAATTTAAATCCAAATTAGACAAAATCAATTTTTAAATATTGTTAATTTGATTTAGGACAGAACCTAAGTGATATTTCACGCATTTCGAGGCAGATGAAAACAGTAATTAACTCATTAATCATGTTAAGATTCGTAGTTCCCGTAACAGTGAATACATGTTCATTAAAACAACCATATCTCGAGCGAACGGAATCCAAATTATGTAAACTAAGATCCTATGGTTTCCTTATTTATTGGGGAACAAAATCCTTTTATTTTCGTTTTTAAAAAATTTAATAGGGCCGAAAATAATCACTAAACAGAGATGCAAAAATGAAATGCGATAAAACTTTCGCAACCCTAACGAACCCAAGTCGCCTTTGTTTTTATGGATCGTATCCAAAAACTTCGACCTAAGGCTCTGATACCACTTGAAGGGTATGGGATAATCCTCAAGAGCATCACGGAAGTGTGAGCGTCGTATCAAATACGACGAGGAATGACTAGTCGCACTAGTTGTTCTATGTAGCGGAATTTAAAACAATTTCATGCGACGAAACCACATGATCCCAGAATACTTCTCGGATCGTTTCGTCTAAACCACAAACAAGTAATAGGATTACCTCTTGAAGCGTGGTTGTGATCGAGTCTCTAAACGAAGAGACCTCCTGTCTCAATTAAATCACATTTAATTATATTGGATCTCCATTCTCACGTGCCCAAATAATATAAATCACATTCATATTAATCACATCTTTGATAATCAAATCACATTTTATTATCTAAGATAACTCTCTTTATAATATGAATCAAATTCATATTAATTATGATAATTAAATCACATTTAATTATCCATTTTCTCGATGCTCGGATACTTATATCAACAATGAAATTATCCTGAACTCTTTCAAGGATAATGCGCTTTCTCCGTGAATACTTGGAGATAAGGACAGAGCGATTGTATTGTTCCACGTATAGTGACTAGGATATTGAGATCACATCTCAAATCCAGATCTCGGGCCTCCCATAGATGCTTGATTAAATCAAGATCGCAAATCTAATCTTCTCATTGAATCTGAATCACATTTAGATTAATGTCCAATATTTGGACTAAGATCAGATTACTTCTCTACTGAGAGGAGTCACTAAAATCCAGACCTGTTTCATCACTCCCTAGGAATGGAAGCATCATGGTTATACAATCATTTATGATCACATCACCCTCAGGTATTCCCAATACATGTACATCCTGCATACTGGAAGATCAGAATAAACCTGAATTATAAGATCAATTTTACACTGTCTACTTCAGAGTTTTATTATTAAGTTTCCCATTCGATCATTTGGGAGTCAGTATAGATCATATACTTTCCAAAAGCATATATCATACCTAGGTCTTGATCATATAGTTTCCGAAAGTATATATCAAACCTACAATTTCAGTCAAGCTTCAAAAGAGAGACGACTGTGCATGGAATTTGATTCTTCTCAATATCTCATGAGTGAGCTCATGTCTTCCGGTTCAGTAACGAACATGTATGATCCCTTTGAGAGATCGTATTACTCATATGCCCTTATATGCACACCAGCACGCTAGTGTATTGACCTTGATTAGGTCATCAACCTTTTGGTCTGCCAAATGTACATACTCGGACATATAGTAACACATATGTCTACAGTCAGAGGATGTGTGCCTATATCATGACAGCATATGATATTGGACTATGGTTATCTCGATCTCGTTAAGTCAACTCTTTGACCTAACTTATTTAACACCTTCGAATCTCTATTCCTATGCAGAGGACCTGCATCAAGAGGTCAGTTAGATATCATCCTTTAGAGAAAGGATTTCCTTCTCCTTCTCAGGCTGGAGATCATATCTTAATAATAATTTGACGGTGCTTGATGAGTGATGAGGCTAAAGAATTGGTTTCGCGGCTTTCTTTTATTGAAGAGAGTAGTCGGTTGAAGCAAAAGCCGTGAAACAAGATCGGTTCTTGAACCTATCAAACAATTACGGTTTTCGGTCGGAAAACCATTCACTAATATTTTACCAGGCAAATGTTCCTGGGTCGAACTCAAGGAGGCATAATAAATTCCCTAGAGTTTTATCTTCGTAATTTTATTTTTAATTCTTCTCTAAGTGATCAAGTCAAAACACTCTTTTTTATTGATTTTTATTTTTATGATTTTTATTTGATTTTATTATTTTCAAAATTTTATTTAATTTTCAAAAAGGGATATTTTTCAAAAGATTTACTTATTACATAATAGCTGAATAATAGCTAGGTGATACTATATAGTAAAGTGATCGGGGTTCGAGCCGCGAGCTCGAACTACACAAGAAAACAAACCAAAACAAGACGGCTTTCGATAAAATCAAAACACGTTGAAAACACGTCAAAAATCCACGAAAATTTTATACTAAGTAGTTAGGGTAGGTTTGTAACTACCCTCAAGAAATCGTCAAAAACCGAGGTCACACAAAGTAGAAACAACCCCTACAGCCCAGGGGCATAAGTGCAAGAAAATTCTAATTAAAATGTTTGCAATTAGGTCCTCAAGGATTGTTCTGAAGAAAAAGTAAACAAATGTTTACATTTAGGTCCCCGCAGAGGGACCTAAATGTACATAAAGAAAACCTGTGAGGCGGATATGAATTCTGGAAGATGACTGGGCTTAAGGTGCAATTGTTCCACCATTTCAAGATCAGCGGCTGAGATTAGAAGTTGCGCGCCCTAATCGGACGCTCCAGCCTATGCCACGTGTCGTGATTCTGTAACGCTGCTGTTCTTGAGGTTGTTGAGGCTGCTGACGAACGAGTCTTCTTCTCCGAATTACTCCGGCCAGACGATGAAGGCGTTGGCGCTCCGGCGGGGCCAGAGGGGTGGCTCCTCCACCCCTCGAGCTCGCCAGCGGTAGAGAGGTGGCCGGCGCTGCTCCGAGCGGTGGTGGAGTGGCGACGAAGATGGCAGTCTCATCCTCCTGGAGGTGACTAAGTTTTGGCGTCCAACTTTGGAGATGGATTTCTGATAACTATTGAAGCTTCCCAGATCTGAAGAACTAGTTAGCGTTGAAGCTTGACCCAGAAATGATCAAAATATCTTGCTCGATTCGCTAGGAATCAGCCTAGGGGTAAAGATCACGAGGTCAAAATCTAGATAAAAGCTTAAGTCTCCAGACAAGCAACCAGATGCGGGAAGATGACGATGGAATGATGATTGATTTGAAAGCGAAATGGGAACGAATCGAAAGGGGTTTATGGGTGGCTTTTAAGCTAGATGATCAATCTTCCTAAATCACGGATTAGCCACGCTAATCGTGGCTCACAAATCGAGAAGAAAATCGAACAAGATGGATGAAAAGGCCTGGGAAAGGTCTAGGTGTATTACCTGGACTGTTGCTCGACGGCGGCCAAAGACCGGAGCTCCGACGCACGCTGGGCGGCGATGCAAGGCTACGGAAGCCTTGGAACGATCCTCCGACATGCCCTCCTCCTCGCGAGCTCCTCCACGACGCTGTCACCACATCAATGTGGCCGGAACGAGGCTTGGAAGTAGGGGGAGTCGAACACCTGGAGCTGATGCCCTTGGGTAGTTGGAAGGTTGTTGGTTAATGGTGACCTTGGGGCCTTTATATAGGGAGTTTGCTTGGGCCCCAAGGTCGGATCGACGGTGGGCGATGGAGAGGGTAGTTAGGAGAAGGGATCAGAGAGTCTAGGTTGGTCGGAGAGGTTACGGGTTGCGCGGGGAAATTAGGGGAAGTCGGCAGGTCTGAACTGGCTGGGCACAACCACTTCTTGAAGAAGATGACCCCAGGTGATGACAAGTGTCAGCACCTGGTTGGTCCAGAAGTATAATTAGCCTATAAATTAAATATAAAATAGTAAATTACGTTATTTTAAATAAGTGTAAATACAAAAAGTGTAGATAATTTAATGTTCTAATTTATGGACTAATTATTTTTAATAAATAACAAATATTATTAAAAATATAAATATTATATTAATAAATATGTATTTATAAATAGGTTTTAGATTTTTAAGTTAATAAATAAATAAGTAAAAATTAATTTTATATTTTCTTAATTATTAGAATATTAAATAAAGTTTATACGAATTTTTATATATTTTTATAAATTAATTTGCATATTTTAATAAATAGAGTTAGTATCTAAGTAGATCATTTAAACCTATATTTTAGGGTTTTTGATTTTATTAAAACAATAAATAATCTCCAAAAATTATGAAATAAATTATGGTGAAACTACAAGATCATGAAATAATTTAAAAATTATAAAATGAAGAAAATGATAAATAGTGTGTATTACATAAAATAAATAACCCAGAAACCCTGTTGTCTTTTGGTCCCAAAACCGACTTTTTGCAAACGGACTCCGAATTCGATGAAACCCCTTTATTAATTAGATAATATTATTTTATGAACTTTAAAAGTGAGTAGAGTGAAATTGGAGTTCGTATGAGGAAGTTATGATGTTTGGAAGTTGAGATTTTGACAATTTGCAGGCTGGGTTTCTTGGCATATATACAAGGTAATATTTTTAACTTATTTTTAAATTTATATATATATTTTTAGAAATAATTAGGAGAAGCGTTTGGTGAAAAATATGTTCATATGAAATAATTAAAATTCTTTGATGTTTTGTATTTATTTTATAAATAATGAAGAGTGTATATGTGTATGTTAATTTATTTTTATGTTTTCTTTCCTTATCTCCCCCTACTTATTGGTTTGTCGACCAATCCATGCTGACTTGATCTCGCGGGTTGGGTTATAAATATATCTTACAGCTATATTTATATTTTAAGTCATATTGTACATATATACATATATTCAATCTACATTTTTGTTTCTTTTCTTGTTCTTTATTTATTTACATGATTTTAGTGGTTAAAAGTGAATATTTACACATGAATGGTGTTTTGTTAAAATATGAGAATTAATGGATATTTACATGTATTTGTTAAGGGTTTTAAGACAAAATGCGACAGAAAAGTTAATGAATCATGGATTCATCAACCCCCTATACTTAAACTTTGCTAGTCCCTTAGCAAACACTTATTTTGAAAAAGTAAGTGAAAAAGAAAAAAGTTAGAATTCCTAAACCAAATCATGAGAACAGACAAAGGATAGAGCTCGATCGGGCCTAAAACAAGCATTTTGTCGGAACCTTAACTAGGATTAGGATTTTATCCTCAACAGTCTTCAAGTTCCATAATCCTTACTCAAGATCACTTCATCAGCTAGTTCAGACTCACTTATTCATATCGCAAACTCTATCATCCTTGAAGTCAACTTGTACCGTGTGTGAATTGATTTAGCTCTTCCTGCTTAGAGAACCGAAGAAAACGTCCATCCCGGCTATACACTCCTATGGCTTCCTCATCCCGCTAGTCTTTCCTCAGGGAGGGAGGTATTCCCTTCTAAGTTCAGTTCTGCTATGTCCACAATCGAATATAGGGAGAAGTTAGAAGAATGAGAAAAGAAGTGGAGTGCGACCAGTGTAGACGCATCTCCTTGTGAAGCCCAACCGGTGTAGTTGAGTCTCCACTAAGATGTGCAGGCATATTTAGTGGAAGCTTGGACCATTGTGGTCTTATTTGGTGGCTTCAGTATTGCTTTGACTTTGTAATTTGCTTGCACTGCATTCATCTTTTGTGCCTCGACGGATATAGCATCTTTTTAGTCCGTCCCTTTTTTGAGGTCTTAGAAAAATTGTGTCAGCAGATCCTTCCCTCATCCGAAACAACTATCGCAACCCCAATCTCTCCCATCTTTAGACGTCAATGCCGCAAAGATAAGGATAGGAACGCAATACCAAGGTGTACTGCCCTTCGGAACTCTATGCGAGTTGAGCTAAGTGCAAAGTGCATGTGTTCAAGATTGGTTCACTGGTGTAGAGTTGTACGGATGACTCCAAATGGTCTACTTAAGCTCAGATGACTTGATTTCCGAATATGGTCTTACGGAACCCAAAGATTTAAGTTACATGACCTGAAGAGTCTAAATTCCAGAACCTAGTCAGGCTCCTTACAACGAGAGTTAAAGGCCGTAATCAAGCTCCATCCTTTAGACTAGACTCAGTCCTTAGTTCTGGAAATCAAACTTATTCTGAAAAATGCGAATGCAAATGCAACCATGTTTTTGTGAAGTGAATTTTCTGAATTTTACTCATTTTTATGGATTTTAAGGATTTTGTAATTTTTATGAATTTTAGGACTTCGTATTTTTTTATGGATTTTTATGATTTATATAAACAAGGTTTTATTCATAAATTTTATATGGTATATTTTATTTGAGTTAAGTGTCTAATGTATTTTACAAATTTTATCTACAAAGTATTTTACAAGGGTTGAATGGTTTTTTACACAAGTTTTAATAAATAGGATTTTAAATAAGTATTATACAAATTTTTAAGTACAAATTTTAAATACATATTTTATTACAAGTTTTAAATACAAGTTTTAATCATATTTTACTTATTTACAAGGATTTTGTAAATAAAAGAATGGATTTTAAATTAACCCTTACCCACTTTTTTATGGATTTTAGATATAGAAAATACATAAAAGTACGAGTTATGGCCGAAAGTATATATACAATATATACGCACCCACCTATACTTAGCTTGAGCTATGTCCTCATAGCGTCAAAAGAGGAAAAGGAAGACATAACTCGTGCTAAGTAAAAGTGGGTGAAAAAGGATTTCGATCACAAGTCAGTCAACCCCCCTATACTTACGATCAGGTCATCGTAAGTATCAAGGGAGATCAAAAACGTGATGACTGAATGAAAAGGATAAATAACGAAAGTTCAAAAGAAAAAGAATACGAAATCATCGAAATCACTCGGTCCCCCCTATACTTAAGATAAGGCATCCTAAGTATAGAAAAGAGTGTAGCCAAAAATTGGGGAGCAGTGATTCGTGAAAAAGAATGGCTATACAAAAGAAACAGTACAAAAAAAATAAAACGTAAATCAGCGGGCAATCGGTCCCCCCTATACTTAGGATCTGGTATCCTAAGAATAGAAAATGAGCAAAAATAGGGGACGATTGTGGTCTACGAAGAATGTACAAGTGTTGTGAATCTCCTGAAAAGAATGGCTCAAAAGAATCTGTACAGGAAGAAGTGAAGGAATGATCATTATTCCTGTACAAAGTAGATCACTTCAGTACGGGCCCGATGATCAGTAGTCTCTACGAAGTGCTTCAGCATCTGCCCATTAACCACGAACGGCTCTGCACCTGGTGACACATCTGATATCGCAATACTACCATTTTCGTGCACCGTTCTGACTATGTACGGTCCTTCCCACTTGCTTTTCAATTTGCCGGGAAAAATTCTCAACCTTGCATTGAACAACCAGACTTTCTGCCCAGGGACAAAGCTCTTGTGCCGAATATGTTTGTCATGCCATTTCTTCACTTTGTCCTTATAAATAAGTGTGTTCTTGTATGCTTGATTTCGAATTTCTACCAGCTCATTCAGATCTATCTTTCTCTTGGCTCCTGCTTTCTGCTTATCCATCAGTATCTCTCGAATTGCCCATTCAAATTTGTGCATAATTTCTACGGGCAAGTGGCACAGCTTTCCATAAACTAGCCTGAATGGTGAAGTGCCTAACGGAGTCTTGTATGCAGTACGATATGCCCAAAGAACTTGATCTAGAAGAAGTGACCAGTTCTTCCTATCCGGTCGTACTAGTTTCTGGAGAATTGATTTCACCTCCCTATTCAAGACTTCAGCCATGCCATTCGTCTACGGGTGGTAAGGAGAAGATACTCTGTGATCGATGTTGTATTGTTTCACTAGCTTCATCACCTCCTTATTAATAAAATGGCTACCCCCATCAGAGATAAGAATACGAGGGATCTCGAACCGCAAAATGATGTGTTCCCTTAGCAACTTGCAAACGATCTTGCTGTCGGCGGTTCGTGTGGGTATAGCCTCCACCCATCTGCTAACATAGTCTACAACGAGAAGAATGTACTCAAAGCCGCTGCTAGAAGGGAACGGTCCCATAAAATCTATGCCCCATGCGTCAAAGATCTCGTAGATAATGACGGGTCGCATCGGCATTGCATCTCTAGCACTAACTGTCCCTATAGCTCTTTGACAATCTGGACAACTCTTCACGAATGTGCAGGCGTCTCTGGTAAGAGTCGGCCACCATAATCCACTCTATAGTACCTTCTGCGTTGTCCTCTTCCCTGAATGATGTCCTCCTGATTCTAGAGAATGACACAAAGTGAGGACACTATTATATTCCTCCTGAGGAATACATCGCATGTAAACACAATCCGGTCCTTCACGAAAAAGAAGCGGATCCTCCCAATGGTAGTATCGTGCCTCGGAAACTAGTTTCTCAACTCTGTTCTTCAGCCAACCCTGAGGACTTTTCTGTGTGACTAGAAAGTTCACTATGTCTGCATACCACGGAAGTTCTGTAACTGCAAAGATGCTCTCGTCAGGAAATCTCTCTGCGATCTCTAGCGTGTACTCATCTGAAGGATGATCTGACTGCAATCGGGAGAGGTGATCAGCTACCACATTCTTTACTCCAGGTTTATCCTTGATATACAAATCGAATTCCTGAAGTAAGAGAATCCATCTAAGAAGGCGTGCCTTGGCATCCTTCTTTTCCATTAAAAAACTGATAGCTTAGTGATCGGTGTAAACTGTGATTTTTGAGCCAAGCAGATAGAATGGAAACTTGTCTAATGCAAACACTACTGCCAACATCTCCTTTTCTGTCACTGTGTAATTTCTCTGAGCATCATCTAAGGTTTTGCTGGCATAGTGAATAGCAACGGGAAGTCCATTCCTTGTCTGCACTAATACAGCCCCGACCGCAAAATCGGATGCATCCGTCATGATCTCGAAGGGTAGAGACCAATCAGGCGGCTGTAGGACAGGAGCACTGATTATCTTTTCTTTCAATGTGAGGAAGGCATTAAGACATTTGTCATTTAAAACGAACTTGATGTCTTTGCCTAACAATTCAGTTAACGGTCAGGCAATCTTGGAGAAATCTTGGATAAACCGTCGGTAAAAGCCGACGTGCCCCAAAAATGACCGTACTTGTTTGATGTTGGATGGTGGCTCAAGTTTCTTGATGACGTCCACCTTGGCAGGGTCAACCTCCATGCCTCGCTGGGAGATGACGTGACCTAACACGATCCCGTGAGTAACCATAAAATGGCTCTTTTCCCAGGACAGAATGAGATCTACCTCACAACACTTTTTCAGAACCTGGTCTAGGTGCACTAAACAATCGTCAAAGGACTCACCATATACCGAAAAATCATCCATAAAAACCTCTAGAAAATCACCGACCATGTCCGCAAAAATAGCAAGCATGCACCTCTGGAAAGTCGCAGGAGCGTTGCACAATCCAAAGGGCATCCGTCTAAAGGCATATTTGCCAAACAGACAAGTAAAGGTGGTTTTCTCCTGTTCTTCAGGAGCAATTGATACCTGGTTGTATCCAGAGTAACCGTCAAGGAAACATAAGTACCCCTTCCCTGCTAACCGTTCTATGACTTGGTCTATGAAAGGCAAAGGGAAGTGGTCCTTCTTCGTCACGGTGTTCAGCTTTCTGTAATCAACACATACTCGCCACGACGTGGTTACTCTCTTTGGAATCTCCTCTCTACTCTCGTTTTTCACCATCTGAATTCCCGACTTCTTCGGGACAACATGTAATGGGCTAACCCATTCGGAGTTGGAGATGGGATGAATGAACCCCGCGTCGCACCATTTCGTAATCTCTTTCTTGACAACTTCTCGTAAAACCGGATTCAGCCTACGCTGAAACTCTCTGGAGGGTTTGCTGTCATGATCGAGATAGATATGATGTGAACACAAAGCAGGATTAGTCCCGCCGAGATCGGATACAGTCCACCCAATGGCCTTGCAGTTTCTTTCTAGAATCTCCATTAGACGAGATTCTTGATCATCGGTCAAAGTTGAGCTGATAATGACCGGAAACCGTTGATGTGGACCCGCAAGGAAGGCATATATCATGTTTGGTGGCAAAGTTTTAAGTTCTGGCAAGGTAGTATCTAGATCTGTCGAAACATCATCTGTAGTTGGATGGGGATCTGTATCGGTAGGTGATGTGTCTGCAATTTGATTCTCCACCATCTCAATGTGCTCTAGAGTCGGACTACAAAAGATGTTCAAGACATCATCCGACTCCTCAGAATGATCAGAAGAGAATAAATCAGCTAGATAGAATTCTGATTCATCTGAGACGGAGGAATTGTGTAGAATTTCAAATTCTGAAAGATCTGCGTTGATTTCATCAGAAGTCTGATCCCTTTGCTCATCATCATCCAGACTAAAATATAAGGTCCCATCGGAAGAATTACCTCCTGAGGTCTCGGACCCGTCCTCTATCAAACACTCTTGGGTCTCTACCTGATATCTTTCGAGGTCATCAAGACGAACCTCATCCATGTAATCACAGGAGGCTAAAGAGCTCAGAAAATCTGAAGATGTATCACTGAAAATCTGAAGATGTATCACAGAAAAAGATACCTTCCCTGTATCATAATCGAAGAGGGCCTTTGCGGTCTCTAGAAAAGGCCTCCCAAGAATGATCGGGGTAAGGTGTAACTGTGCAGGGTAATTCATATCTAGGACCATAAAGTCCACTGGAAATTGCAGACCCTGCACGGTTACGCTAACGTTCCTAAGTATACCCTTAGGTCTCTTTACGGATCTATCAGCAAACTGAAGGATCGCACTGGACTTGTAAAGAGGACCTAACTCGAGCGTCTTGAGTAAGGAAGCGGGTATCAAATTGATCGAGGAACCGTTATCTAATAGAGTGCGATCGAACTCGGCTTTTGCGATCTCGCATCTGACATATTGTGCACCTGAGTCTTTCTTCTTCTTTGGAAGCTTATTCTGTATCGCACAAGATGTAGCCTTAGTCAAGACATTCTTTTCTGTTCGGGATCTCTTTTTCCTACGTGTGTTGCATCTGTTTTTCAATTGATTCTTGAGCGTAGGAAATTGATCTAAGGCATCATGAAGAGGGATCTTCAGAAAGATGTCATCTTTGAGTAACTTTTCGATCTGTGGAGATTCAAGATTATTTTTGGTCTTTTTCTTTCCTTTTCCAAACAAAGCATTGGGAAAAGGAATAAAGTCAGGAGTCAAAAATTCAGAAGTTTTATTCAACTCAGAATCAACATTTACATCGAGAGTCTCAGAATTATTTACAAAACTCTCCAAAACAGGGGAAGAAATGTTTTTGTCCGGGCTCTCTGCCTGATCTGGCGTGATATCATCGTCTGAGTCGCCAGTATCCATATCTGATCAGTTGGCATTACTCTCGTCTCTTGATTCTGCGTCCTCATCCTCTTGTGGTTTCTCCTCCTTGGCATCTGGATCATGCTCGTGCTCCTCTGGTGCCCTCTCCTCTTCTCCAGAAAGTGTTTGCGGTGATCTACCACTCCTGAGACGAATGAAGTTAGATAAAAATTCAGGAAACGAGATCTTACCTGTAGGATCTACCTGCTCTGGATGCCTCCTCTTGTTGTTCGGATTCATCTGAGGCTGGGCTGGGAGAGTGGTCTTCGGCACGGTTAACTCATCCAGACGACGGTTAACCTGCTCCATCTCAGTCTTTTGCGCTATCTGGAGCGTACTGAGCATATCCATTATCTGATTGAGCGCCTGGGCCTGTGAAGACATCTCCGGTTCGGTGTGGTGGCCCTGGCTTGCTCCTCTCTCCTGCCTTGGCGTGAAATGCTGAGTGGTAGAAGGCTGGGAGTAGCACTGAGGTGTGGAGGAAGACTGATGTGGCTGCTGAAAAGAATAATTCGATGAAAACTGGGCTGGGTGCTGATATGAAGGCTGCGGTCTCTGATGATAGACATTCGGATGAGACTGCTGCGGCGTGAAGCTCTCACGGTGCTGAAATTGTGACGTCCATGCTGCGGATGACCGTACGGCTGTTGTGGCTGCTAATTCGGTATACTCGGCTGCTGCATCGGCGTATACCAAATCCCGTTGATCTCGAACCAATCAATCTGAAGATCAGCGCTGATGATCTGGCTGGAATTGGCATGAGACTGATCCTCATGCCAATCAATCTGCGGAATCTCGGGCTCGCTCTGGACATAGTGTATCTGACGGGTGGGTGGAGCGGGTGCGATCCTCCATGCTGATTGTGCGTTCGAAGAAGTCTAGTTCTGCTGGTACTGGATCTGAAGATCAGCGACCTTCTTCGATAGATCACTTAGCTGCTGATGTAGAGATGAGAGTTTCTCAAACTCTCGCAGCGGCTATAGGTCTTGGACTTGCTTGTGAATCACATCCACCAACGTCAATTTCTAGCTAATGAAGCCCATGTTGGTGTTAGATTCAGAGTCTGAGATATTCGCCACCTTGTGATGTTCTCGGTGATGTGGTGGCTGCGGGGCTTTCTGAAATGCCCGAGTAGAGTCACCGACTCTCGAGTTCTCGGCCATCCCTTCGAAGATGGACCAGACTGACTCGGCGTCCTTGTTCAAATAACTGCCACCACATGCGACACTCACGAGCCCCTGTACTTCCGGCTAGAGTCCTCCGAAGTAGTTTTGCACGAGCACCTTCATTGGGATCTCATGATGCGGGCATCTCTACGTCAGGTCCTTGAATCGATCCCATGCCTCATGGAATGATTCGTTCGGCAGTTGCGTAAAGTTGGAGATCTGGCTCCTCATCATATTCGTCCTTCCTAGAGGAAAATACTTGCACAGGAAGGTGGACTTCAGGTCGTCCCACGTAGAAATTTCCCTCCCCAAATGACTCAGCCAATAAAGGGCCTTATCGGCTAAGGCAAAGGGAAAAGCCTTGAGGCGCACGGCTTCCTGCGTCACTCCTAGATAACAAGCCGTTCCGCAGATCATCTCAAACTACTGTAGAAATGTGAACGGCTCCTCTGCAGCATTCCCATAGTACTTGGGAAGCAAGGAGATGAAGGACGGTCGAAGTTCATATGGCCCTTGATTCGGCGGTAGCCGAATCCAGTGATGGAGCGTTCGAGCGCCCGGGTCATACCCGTCCCGTAAAGTAGCGGGAACTGCATGCGGTAAAGGGTTCCCGGCCCCTGCTCTCAGCGCGGCTATTTCAGCCCGCAGTACTATCTGAACTCTATACTGTTCTCGAATCTGTAGATTCATCTGCTGTAATGTATCGAGAATACCTGTCGTGACATCTCCGTTCAGCTCTGTTCTTCCCTCCTGATTGTCCCCAGCTGGTGGCCTCTCGTCTTCTGTTGGTCCTTTCCCGCGAGCCATCTGATCATCTGTAAAGTGAAAACTCTCGTAAGAACTCAGCGAAAAATACTCAGGAGATCTAGATGATGTATTGAGGCGAGGGTCTGCCTCAATGATCTGGCCAGGAGGCGAGGGAGTCTGGGTCTGACTCGCCTCGAGATCGGATGGGATCGGCTCGGGAAGAGGGTCATCCCGAGCCTGTGAAGACATACGCTCGACGGTGGACGGTCGAAAGCTCACAGAGTCTGAGCCGAAAAGCCATCGAGACGTCATCTTCGATGTCAAGAGAGATTTCGGAAGAGCTCGTGTACGATTCAAATGAGGGAGAAATGCGAAAGCCGCGGAAAACTCACGCCCCGCAAACAAACACAAAGCAAACCCCATTTTCACCACCACAACCCTGATGAAGACCGTAAGAGTTCAGTCTTTTTATCTTTTCGGTTTTAGGGTTGTGATTAGCATACGTTTCGATTACGTGGGCTGAGCAAGCCAATAGGTGCCCGATAGTTTCCCCGAGACACTGGCCCGAATCCTTACACGAGACCGCTCGCACTCAGCCAGTATGGGAGTAAGTACGGATTGTTTCCGGCTACCCGTGTTACTTGAGGACGGAGCCTTGCACAGTGTCCTCTAAACATCCCACTCTGCTAAGTAAACTCGGACCGTTTCCAGCTACCCGAGCTTACCCACTGAGGAACAGCGATCAAATGTATGGACCCAGTAGTATCCCGCAAGAAATACGGGGTTTGGGCTATATCCTTAAGTGTCGGCTCTCAAGCTCGCGCACTCTGAGAAATGTGCGGGGGTTACTCTCCCCAAATCACTTGAATCGATTTACAGTTTAAGTCAGATATTTTTAGCAGTCCCGATTTTAGTTTTGCAATTTTTATGGGTTTTTTCAGTCAGCGTCTATTGATTTTTTTTCTTTTTATAAAACCCTAGAGCAAGCACCTAGGTTGCGAGTCCTAAAACTAGCTACGTGGCACAAGCAGATAGAGTAAAAACCTAAACAAACATCTAGAAAACCAAGGAAAACCGATGAGCGATGAAAAGCCGCGGTGGGTGCCTGATCCTCGGATACACGGTATCCGGCGAATCAGACCCCGAAAAAAATGGGGGGGGGGTTTGTTTATTGTCTATTACAACTCTCTCCCTTTCTCTCTCTTTTACAAACAAAAGTATACTAACTACTCTGCTCCTCTGCAGTCGACTCGTGAAGAAGGAGCCGACCTCTGCTCTTTCAACTAGCTCGGCTTCCGAAGAAGTCGGTTGATCCTGCAGGCCCTGCAAAGATGGTTAGCAAAGAAGAGTCGATCGAGAAACCCAAGAAAGCCGTAAGAAAACAAAAGAGAAACTCGGAGAAAAAGCCGTACGAAAAAACCGTACAAAAAACAAAACAAGGAGAAGAGAAAAAATAAAATCACGAAAAATGAAAAATCAAAAGAATCTAACGCCTCCCCAGCAACGGCGCCATTTTGATGAGGCTAAAGAATCAGTTTCGCAACTTTCTTTTATTGAAGAGAGTAGTCGGTTGTAGCAAAAGCCGCAAAATAAGATCGGTTCTTGAACCTATCAAACAATTACGGTTTTCGATTAGAAAATCGTTCACTAATATTTTACCAGGCAAATGTTCCTGGGTCGAACTCAAGGAGGTAGAATAAATTCCCTAGATTTTTATCTTCGTAATTTTATTTTTAATTCTTCTCTAAGTGATCAAGTCAAAACACTCTTTTTTATTGATTTTTATTTTTATGATTTTTATTTAATTTTATTATTTTCATATTTTTATTTAATTTTTAAAAAGGGATATTTTTCAAAAGATTTACTTATTATATAATAGGTGAATAATAGCTAGGTGATACAATAAAGTAAAGTGATCGGGGTTCGAGCCGCGAGCTCGAACTACACAAGAAAACAAACCAAGACGGCTTTCGATAAAATCAAAACACATCGAAAACAAGTCAAAAATCCACGAAAACTTTATACTAAGTAGTTAGGGTAGTTGTGTAACTACCCTCAAGAAATCGTCAAAAACCGAGGTCACACAAAGTAGAAACAACCCCTACAGCCCAGGGGCATAAGCACAAGAAAATTCTAATTAAAATGATTGCAATTAGGTCCTCAAGGACTGTTCTGCAGAAAAATTAAACAAATGTTTACATTTAGGTCCCTGCAGAGGGACCTAAATGTAAATAAAGAAAACTTGTGTTGCAGATATGAATTCTAGAAGCTGACTGGGCTTAAGGTGCAATTGTTCCACCGTTTTAAGATCAGCGGCTGAGATTAGAAGTTGTGCGCCATGATCGGACGCTCCAGCCTATGCCACGTGTCGCGATTCTGTAACGCTGTTGTTCTTGAGGTTGTTGAGGCTGCTGACGAATGAGTCTTCTTCTCCGAATTACTCCGGCCAGGCGATGAAGGCGTTGGCGCTCCGGCGGGGCCAGAGGGGTGGCTCCTCCACCCCTCGAGCTCTCCCGCGGTAGAGAGGTGGCCGGCGCTGCTCCGAGCGGTGGTGGAGTGGCGACGAAGACGATAGTCTCGTCCTCCTGGAGGTGACTAAATTCTGGCGTCCAACTTTGGAGATGGATTTCTGATAACTATTGAAGCTTCCCAGATATGAAGAACTAGATAGCGTTGAAGCTTGACCTGCAAATGATCAAAATATCTTGCTCGATTCGCTAGGAATCGGCCAGGGGTAAAGATCATGAGCTCAAAATCTAGATAAAAGCTTAAGTCTCCAGACAAGCAACCAGATGCGGGAAGATGACGATGGAATGATGATTGATTTGAAAGCGAAATGGGAACGAATCGAAAGGGGTTTATGGGTGGCGTTTAAGCTAGATGAGCAATCTTCCTAAATCATGGATTAGCCACGCTAATCGTGGCTCGCAAATCGAGAAGAAAATCTAACAAGATGGATGAAAAGGCCTGGGAAAGGTCTAGGTGTATTACCTGGACTGTTGCTCGACGACGGCCAAAGACCGGAGCTCCGACGCACGTTGGGAGGCGATGCAAGGCTATGGAAGCCTTGGAACGATCCTCCGACGTGCCCTCCTCCTCGAGAGCTCATCCACGACGCTGTCACCGCCTCAATGTGGCTGGAACAAGGCTTGGAAGTAGGGGGGTCGAACACCTGGAGCTGAAGCAGGTAGTTGGAAGGTTGTTGGTTAATGGCGACCTTGGGGCCTTTATATAGGAAGTTTGCTTGGGCCCCAAGGTCGGATCGACGGTATGCTATGGAGAGGGTAGTTAGGAGAAGGGATCGGAGGGTCTAGGTTGGTCTGAGAGGTTACGTGTTGCGCGGGGAATTTAGGGGAAGTCGGCAGGTCTGAACTGGCTGGGCGCAACCACTTCTTGAAGAAGATGACCCCAGGTGCTGACAAGTGTCAGCACCTGGTTGGTCCAGAAGTATAATTAGCTTATAAATTAAATATAAAATAGTAAATTACGTTATTTTAAATAAGTGTAAATACAAAAAGTGTAGATAATTTAATGGTCTAATTTATGGATTAATTATTTTTATAAAATAATAAATATTATTAAAAATATAAATATTATATAAATAAATATGTATTTATAAATAGGTTTTAGATTTTTAAGTTAATAAATAAATAAGTAAAAATTAATTTTATATTTTCTTAATTATTAGAATATTAAATAAAGTTTATACGAAATTTTATAAATTTTATGAATTAATTTGCATATTTTAATAAATAGAGTTAGTATCTAAGTAGATCATTTATACCTATATTTTAGGGTTTCTGATTTTATTAAAATAATAAATAATCTCCAAAAATTATGAAATAAATTATGGTGAAACTACAAGATCATGAAATAATTTAAAAATTTTAAAATTAAGAAAATGATAAATAGTGTGTGTTACATAAAATAAATAACCCAGAAACCCTGTTGTCTTTTGGTCCCAAAATCGACTTTTTGTAAACGGACTCCGAATTCGATGAAACCACCTTTATTAATTAGATAATATTATTTTATGAACTTTAAAGGTGAGTTTGAGTGAAATTGGAGTTTGTATGAGGAAGATATGATGTTCGGAAGTTGAGATTTTGACAATTTGCAGGCTGGGTTTCTTGGCATATGTACAAGGTAATATTTTTAACTTATTTTTATATTTTTATATACATTTTTAGAAATAATTAGGAGAAGAGTTTGGTGAAAAATATGTTCATATGAAATAATTAAAATTCTTTGAAGTTTTGTATTTATTTTATAAATAATGAAGAGTGTATATGTGTATGTTAATTTATTTTTATGTTTTCTTTCCTTATCTCCCCCTACTCATTGGTTTGTCGACCAATACATGATGACTAGATCTCGGGGGTTGGGTTATAAATATATCTTACAGCTATATTTATACTTTAAGTCATATTGTACATATATACATATATTCAATCTGCCTTTTTGTTTCTTTTCTTGTTCTTTATTTATTTACTTGATTTTAGTGGTTAAAAGTGAATATTTACACATGAATGGTGTTTTGTTAAAATATGAGAATTAATGGATATTTACATGTATTTGTTAAGGGTTTTAAGACAAAATGCGATAGAAAAGTTAATGAATCATGGATTCATCAATGAGTCCTCAATCTAACTCTTTAGATATTTATCCATGCACCAGCCTCTATGATTCAATATTTGAATCAACAGCTGTATGATCATCAAGATGGCCATGGTACATATCCCTAATTGTACTAAGGGACCTATTATGCAAATTATGTACTCTTTATTTCAGATTAAGGAGTGAAGTTCAATAACATTTATTGCATAATGGCTCGCCGTGGGCTCGCATGTCCAACAGAGAATAGAGATCCAAGATGATTAAATGTGATTTAATTATCATGGATATTGAATAATATGGATAGTACTATCCATATTAATCATATATATTATAAATGTGATTTATAATATATAAGAGAGAGCTATTTGAAATTTTCATTTGTTAATTAAATGTTATTGCGAATTGGATTCATATTAGACAATTAATTGAAAATGTAATTTACATTTTATTTTGGGTTGTGAATGTGATTCACAAGTTTCCATTGGCATGATTGGAATATTCAGAAAATAATTATGAAATATTTTTGTCGAATAATTTACAACAATTGTTGTTGTAAATCTTGGAGATTTCCATGGAATAATGTAATCTCATGAGATCTCATGAGATTACATGAGATTGCCAGAAAATCTCATATTATGTAAGGAGGCAATCTTAGTTCCACAATCTCCATGATTGATTGATTTAATTTGAGATTAAATTATATTGATTTATCAATATATATGTAATATAAATTAAATTAATAGTTGTTGGTTTTTACCAACAAAATCTTAGCCATTAAAAGAAATACAAATCAATGTGCGCCATTGGATTTGTGTTGTCCATAAATTGAGATCCATGGATCCCAAAATATTAGAAAGGCACCCCTTGCTCTTCAAATGCTAATGAGAACATAAGTCTCTCTCTCTCTCTCTCTCTTTTCTCTACACGCCCACACACACTCTCTCGCTCATATGGTTGTCCACCATGAATGCCCTAAACAGAGTCTCCATCGCTACAGCATCGTCGTTATGCTGCCCGATCATTTGCTCGCGGATCTCCATCTTCTTCAGTGTGCCTTGCTCATGAAGAAGACGTCAGATCTCGTGTGTCGAGATCAGGAGATTCTCCACTTGGATCATCAACATGGACTGCGAGAAGCACGTGTTTCATTAACACGCTCGCAAGCGTCTCCTTCGTCAGATCGGACTTGAGACAGGAGATCTCTTCGTTTAGAGACTCGATCGCAACCATGCCTCAAGAGGTAATCCTATTAATTTTTTGGTTTGGATGAAATGATCTGAGAAGTGTTCTGGGATCATGTGGTTTCGTCGCGTGATTTTTTTTTAAATTCTGCTACATCGAGCAACGAGTGCGACTAGTCGCTCCCGATCGCATACGATGCGATACTCACGCTTCCATGATGCGCTTAAGGATCTATTCATATTCTTCAAGTTGTATCAAAGCCTTACGTCAGAGGTTTCTCATATGATCCATAAACCTAGGACGACTTGGGTTCGTTAGGGTTTGCGAATGTTTGTTTTATCGCATTTCATTTTCGCATCTCTATTTTGTGATTATTTTCGGTCCTATTTAAATTGTTTAAACATGAATATAAAACTTGGATTTTATTCTCCATTAAATAAGGAAACCGTGGGATTTTATTTGCATGATTTGGATTCTGTTTGCTCAAGTTATGATCAAATTAGTGAACATGTGTCCACTATTTTGGGGACTACGAATCATAACGTAATTAAAGAGTTAGTTACGGTTTTGAAATGCCTAGAAATACATGAAAGATCATTTAGGTTCTGTTGTAAATCAAATTAGCAAACTTAAGAAACGTACTTTGCTTAATTTGGATTTAAATT
Organism: Ottelia alismoides; assembly: GCA_037367405.1. Taxonomy (NCBI): domain Eukaryota; kingdom Viridiplantae; phylum Streptophyta; class Magnoliopsida; order Alismatales; family Hydrocharitaceae; genus Ottelia; species Ottelia alismoides. The sequence continues at coordinate 678,965 of JAZKJV010004281.1, read as the reverse complement.
GATTGAGATATGCTAATTTTAGTAAGTGAGTGTCACTGCTGGAAATTACTTTCTTGATCAAGAACCTTGTGATTGTCATTTAATTAATTAGTGAAATTAAATGGTTTAATTTCCTGGAATAATATGGATAAGAATTTATGAAATATTATTTGATAATTATTTCCTTAGATAACATTTCCCTAACCAATAATTGATTAGATGTGATTTAGATCACAACTGGTTAAATAATCGACTTTCCAACAAACAATGTTGCTTGAATAGGATTTGGGATTTGTTTAGCAAATTTCATTATAGTGTTAATAAAAATGTTTTGATTATTATTATATATGGTATAACTTCGGTTGAAAGACCGATTATTATCTCAAGTACACAATGATCAATTTGGCATAATCTTTTCCCAAGGTGGATATGGTGTCTAGTCTGGGAGCGTTGGGGTAGCATGTTGCATCGTGTGCGGTCTGTCCCACTCCCGTCGGTACAGGCCATAACAGCAGGTAGGGACTTGATAATGCAGGAGAGATCACGGTGTATTTTTCTAATTATTAAAATTCAGAATAATACGTATTTGAGATAATACCATAATTCAAGTAACAATAAAGATTGTTTGTTGAATATTAATTGGATCATTAAATTTATATGATTAGATTAATTGGAATCCAATTAAAATTAAGACACTCTATTATAAATAGATGTGTTATTTCCCTTGTAAGAATTAATTTTGTGAATATGATTCATGATAATTAATTAGAATTTGAATATGATATGGAGGATCACATAAGTGACATCCATGTCTCCCGTCAAGGCGAAGGGTTCCGTCGTCAAGGATTGTATGTAGGAGATGCATGTCCGAAGTGACATCTCCTATATGCAAGCGCATCTGGATTGGGCTCTTTGCTTCTCGAATGAGTAAGACCGTATGCGTACTGGCCCCAATACCGAGTCCTCATATTATTGGGATGATATTGGATTGCGCATAGCGAGTACTATTCCTGTTGGCGGTTGGTTTAGTTAATGACGGGTCAACATCACCTTAGGGGTGGTGGGCCTGGGTATAAAGACCGAATTGGGAGTGCAAGTTGGACTTGCAAGGCGGAATGCGTTCCCGCTTCTTTTTATCGGAGTTACAGGTTCTCATATTATTGGGATGTAACAAAGATAAGGAGGATATCCCAGATCTTGCTTGAGATATAATGGTAAGTATATCTCTTTCATTGAAAGTGATTAAGGGAATGGACTTTCATTGTTGGCAAGGCAGGACAACTTTGATATAAAAATTCCTAAATAAAAGTAAAGTGTATATATATATATATATTTATGCAAATTTCTTATTTCAGATAATCCTTTATTAAATCCACTCAATACTATACTCAATAATGACTAGTAAAATGTCATGGATTGGATCCATGATCAAGATATTGTACTTGCAGTTGGATACATAATGTATGTGGTTGTAATGTGCAAGTCTTCCTCATGACAATGAGGAATGATAGTTAAATAGATAATAGGGCTACAACCCTAGGGTTTGGATGTCTCTATAATATTGATCTCTCATTGAATGTACTTTGGAAGTGACATGACAATGATGATCGTAATTGTTAAAAATCCTTATAAAAATCTAAGAAGATATTCTGGCATATATATGTGCTCTCGACATTTAATCATGAATGACATGGTTTACTGCATCATGCAAAATAGTGGCTCTATAAGAGATGATGTATTCAAAAAGTTTGAATACCTACAAGAACAAAAGTCTTTAAGAGTCAATATGTATGTAGATATGATGAGTGTCATCATTCTACTGTCTATACTCAAGTCATTCATGAAGCTCTACAATGTTCATATTATATGAATTAAATAAAGCACGTATAAATGTTGAAATACTCTTATATTAAATTCTTTTGAGTTCAACATAAGAGATCCTTAGTCTTAAGCAATGGTTGTTTAAGATGAAGAGAGCACAGTGGAAGCATGGGTCAGACTCAAGATGAGAAGGACAGTCAAAGAGTTGACCGTACTTCTATGACTTCCATATAACATCAAAAGAGCCGGATGAATGCCAATAATACTGCAACAAGCTGATGTGTTAATAATATGACTATCAAGTCTATCTACAATCCTTAGACAAGGACCCAGATAGTGCATCGGAATAATCTACATCTACATATAATCATTGAAATAGACTTTCTTATTTGATAAGATAAAGTCTAATAATTGTATCTCAATCTTCTAATAATGCTTGCAACTGGTTGCATATGTATTAGAAGATTAGAAATTGGTTACATATAATCATTGAAATATACTTTGTTATTTGATAAGATAAAGTCTAATAATTGTATCTCAATCTTCTAATAACGCTTATAATTGGTTGCATATGTATTAGAAGATTAGAAATTTGATCTTAAGGTTTAATGGTCATCCATGTTGGAATTGATGCAATTGTTGCAACAATTTCCATTGGATCAATAGATTTCATTTTTTCAGTGGGATCCCTTAGTCTTATAGAATGTCTCTATAGACACTAGATTGCACTCATTGTTTATTTCTAAATGTTGGAATAAATATGAATTCTTGAATAGACCTATCATAAAGAGTTATGATGGATATGTTTCAGATAGTAATCTGACACCTGGAGGACTCTAATAAATTAGAAAAATTAATGAATGGTTCATTAACAATTCTAAGGATGAAAATGAACCATTAAAGATAAATAGGAGGATAAAGATCATTTGAAAATGATCTAGCATCAAGCCTTGGATGTATGTTTCTTGATGAGATCAATAGACAAGTAAGAGATGAAACTTTAGAATGTCTAAAATTTCAAAACTTACATACTTATGAATATCGTATTCAAAGTAGAAAATGTCCAAAGCACCCTTCTATGGGAATGTTATAAGATGTCAAAGTATTCAAGATCACATACATATTGATGTATGTGAATCATTTGTATCATTATAAACATTGATGATATGTGATATCAATCAATGATTATTTTTGATATGAGATTTCTTCCATTGACATTAGAAAGCTTTGAAATGTTCAAAGATTTCACAGTTTTGGTTTATGACAAAATTTTTGAAGGAATATGAAATGAATTTGATCTAACCTAGGTAATCAGTACCTATTAGATGAAGTCATGAATATCTTATGAAGAAAGGAATATCATTCCTATCTCACTCCTCCTAAAACACCTAAACTAAATAGAGTTGTAGGGAGATACAATTGGATCATGTATGACATGATTTAATCAATGATGAATTTTTAGCATAATTACCTATTAGTTTCGAAGTATATATGTAGTACATACTACAATATATATCCTTAATAAGGTTCCATGAAAGTAAGCTGGAATCTAGCACCTGAGAGTGCTACTTCATTAGGAAAATAAAGGATGTTATTGGATGCCTACTTTATAACCTTGAGATTATTAAAAGATCTCATCTTTGAGAATGTGATTCTTAGAGGATGACTTTCTTCGGAATCAAGATGAAAATGAAGTGAATGAACTCATTTAATCTTGAGATGACAATGAGCCTCCTAAAATCGGAAACTAAAAGGATAATAAAAGTGAAACACTAACACCTCTTCAACAGAGTTTGAGGATGTATTCCATGTGTCAGTTAAGTCTGAAAATGATCTTACTTCATGTGATGAAGCTTCTGAAGATCATGACACAGAAAGATGGATGTTAGCAATAAAGTCTAAAATAGACTTCATATACAAGTTTTGTATAATGACCCTCGAGGATCCACCTATATGGGTAAGACCCAAAAAGGTGTAAATGGATCTTCAAGAGGAATAGGGAACCTGATGAGAAGGTAGAGACCTTTAAAGCATGGCTTGCAACCATGATCTACACACCGAAGAAAGAAGACATCGCTTGTGATAAGACTTGCTTTCTAGTGACCATCCTTAAACTCATCAGATTATTGCTAACTATAGATACACAACTTGATTTTGACATCTTCAAGATGAAAGTCAATATTGTATTCCTCTATGAATACTTCTCTGAGGATATTCACATGAAGTATCCCCAAGGCTTAATGATTGAGGAAAACAAGGTGTGCAAGCTAGAGAGCTCCATCTATGGACTCAAATAAGATTATTGTAGTTGGAACATAAGATTTGATGTAATTATGAATGTTATGATTTCAGATGGAATCTCGATGAACCATGTGAAGCTTAGTGGGAGTGCCATTTGTGTTCATCGTGCTAAATGTAGATAATATCCTAATCATTTAGAATGATATAAGGATGATAATAAGTGTTTTATAGACTGGCTATTCGATATCTTGAGATATGATCCCAAGGATACCTCTTAGATCTTAGTTCTGAAGTTGTTCAAAAGCAAAGAGAAGAGGATATTGGGACTATCACATTTGTAGTACACCTTGGACATGTTCCATTCTTGGAAAACCCCAAGTAAGGCTTCCTTTCCTAAAGATATGTTACTGACATATCTGAAGGGATAGTACCTCAAAGAGTTCAGGAAGTGAGTGCTATAAATGCTCGCACTTGTGCATCAGTTAAGAGAAGCTGAGTGTATGCTAGATGTGTATAAAAGCCAGATGTCTGCCATGCAGTGGGAGTAGTAAATTGTTACTAATCCTACCATGGAGATAAAACACTTGATTGCAGTAATAACAATATCTTCATAGAGGACAAGACTTTTGAGATAGTTATCGCAAAGTATTATCTTCAAGAAATGAAGACTTTATAGATAGTGATATAAAAGGTCTTAACTGTGGATACCTTAGGAGACAAAGATCTCCCGAAATAAGGGTATTCTGATAAGAATAGTGGAAAAACTGGTTATGATAATTATTAAGCTATAGTTTCAAGACACTATAACTGACAAAATTGAGTATTGGTTGCATATATGCAACCTTCGCATTGGATGCAGGCACTGTTACCTTGGGATATGCAAGTGTTGTAAAAGGACATTGCATAGTCTCTTGGGAACAGAGTGACTGATCAGCTTACCTAGCTATTTTCTAAATAGCCTATGATTGTCACATGAGTGTGGGTTTAAATGATTAGCCCATTAATGGCTCTTTGGGCTAGTGGGAGATTGTTGGACATGCGAGCCAACGACGAGCCATTATGCAATAAATGTTATTGCGAATATCATTCCCTGATCTGAAATGAAGAATAACCAATTTGCATAATACGTCCCTTAGTATAATTAGGGTTATGTACCATGGCCATCTTGATGATCATACAGTTGTTGATTTAGTTATTGAATCATAGAGGCTGGTGCTTGGATGAATATCTAAAGAGTTAGATTGAAGACTCATCAAGCATCATCAAATGATTGCTGAGAGATGATCTCCAACGTGAGTAGGAGATGGCAATCCTTTCTCATTTAGGCTAATATCTGACCGACCTCTTGATGTAGGTCCTCTATATGAGAATAGAGATTCAGAGGTGTCAGATTAGTTAGGTCAAAGAGTTGAGTTAACAAGATCGAGATAACCAAAGTCCTATGATGTATGCTGTCACGATATAGGCACGCATCCTCTGACCAGAGACTAATGTGTTACTATATGTATCAGTATGTACATTTGGTAGACCAATAGGTTGATGACCTAATCAAGGTCTATACACCAGTGCACTGTTGTGCATACAAGGGCATATGAGTAATACGATCTCTCAAAGTGATCATACAGGTTCATTTACTGAACCGGAAGACATGAGCTCACTCATGATATATTGGGAAGAATCAAATTCCATGCACGGTCGTCTCGCTTTGGAAGCTTGACTGAATTTGTTGGTTTGATATATGCTTTTAGAAAGTATATGATCAACACTAGGTATGATATATGCTTTTGGAAAGTATATGATCGATACCAATTCCCAATTGTCAAATGAAAAACTTAATGATAAATCGCTGAAGTAGACAGTGTAAAATTGATCTTATACTTCGGGTTTATTCTGTGTCTTCCAATATACAGGATGTACATGTATTGGGAATACCTGAGGGTGATGTGATCATAAATGGTTGTATAACCACAACGTTTCTATTCCTAGGGAGTGATGAAACGGGTCTTGATTTTAGTGACTCCTCTCAGTAGAGAAGTAATCTGATATTGGTCCAAATGTTGGACATTGATCTGAATGTGATTCAGATCAATAAGAAGATTAAATTTAGGGTATTTATTTAATCAAATATCTATGAGAGGTACATAGGATCTGGATTTCAGATGTGATCTTAATATCCAAGTCACTATATGTGGAACAATACAATCGCCCTGTCCTTAACTCCAAGTATTTGTGGAGAAAGCGCATTATCCTTGAAAGAGTTCAGGATAATTTCATTATTGATATATGTATCCGAGCATTGAGAAAATGGATAATTAAATGTGATTTAATTATCATGAATAATATGAATTTTATTCATATTATATGGGGAGTTATCTAAGATAATTAAATGTGATTTGATTATCAAAGATGTAACTAATATGAATGTGATTCATATTATTTGGACACATGAGAATAGAGATCCAAGATGATTAAATGTGATTTAATTATCACGGATATTGAATAATGTGTATAGCACTATTCATATTAATCATATATATTATAAATGTGATTTATAATATATAAGAGAGAGCTATTTGAAATTTTCATTTGTTAATTAAATGTTAATGTGAATTGGATTCACATTGGACAATTAATTGAAAATGTAATTTACATTTTATTTTGGGTTTATTCACAATTTTCCAATGGTAATATTGCAATACTCACAAAATAATTATGAATTATTTTTGTAGAATAATTTACAACAATTGCTGTTGTAAATCTTGGAGATTTCCATGGAATAATGTAATCTCATGATATCTCATGAGATTACATGAGATTGCTACCAAATCCCCTATTATGGAAGGAGGCAATCTTCATTCCATAACCTCCATGATTGATTGATTTAATTTGAGATTAAAATATATTGATTTATCAATATATAGTAAATATAAATTAAATTATTTGTTGTTGGTTTTTACCAACAAAATCTTAGCCATTAAAAGAAACACAAATCAATGTGAGCCATTGGATTTGTGTTGTCCATGGATTGAGATCTATGGATCCCAAAATATTATAAATAGAAGGGCACCCCTTGCTCTTCAAATTCTAATGAGAACATAAGTCTCTCTCTCTCTTTTCTCTACATGCCCACTCTCTCTCTCATATGGCCGTCCACCATGGATGCCCTAAAGAGAGTCTCCATCGCTGCAGCGTCGTCGTTATGTTGCATGATCGTTTGCTCGTGGATCTCCATTTTCTTCAGTGCGCCTTGCTCGTAAAGAAGACGTCGGATCCCGTGTTCAAGATCAGGAGATTTGCCGCTTGGATCATCGACATGGATTGCGAGAAGTACGTATTTCATCAACACGCTCGCAAGCATCTCCTCCGTCGGATCGGACTTGAGACAGGAGGCCTCTTCGTTAGATACTCGATCGCAACCACGCTTCATGAGGTAATCCTATTACTTGTTTTTGGTTTAGACGAAATGATCTGAGAAGTGTTCTTGGATCATATGGTTTCATCACATGATTTTTTTTTTAAATTCCGCTGCATCGAGCAACTAGTGCGACTAGTCGCTCCCGATCGCATACGATGCGATCCTCACTCTTCCGTGATGCACTTAAGGATCTCCCCATATCCTTCACTATGGGCCTATAGAAGAACATACAAGAAACCTCTTGGCACCTCTCCCTTTAGGATGATTTATGGCAAGCCATGTCATTTGCCTGCTGAGTTAATACACAAATTTGAATAGGCTATAAAGAAGATTAATTGGATCTATCACTTAGGAAAACTTTGTAGAGACCTTTATACAAATAAACTAGTTGAAAACTGCAACTGACTACATGACAACAACATGATCTATATGGACAATGTTAAGAAGTGGCATGACTCGCATATGAGATACAAAAAATTTATTTCTAGACAGAAGGTATGATTGTTTAATGCAAAGATAAAGATTTTCCACGGGAAACTTAAATCAAAGTGGATGGGTCCTTTCATTTCAAGGAAGTGCATGAGAATGGTAGAATAGAGATCTCAGAGTTTTCAGAGATTGCAACTTCCTTTCTGGTTAACGTGCAGTTACTTAATCATTTTGTGGAATCAACAGAAAGGTTAACTCCCGTAGAGATGATTGACTTCATGCCTATTTGATACAGTTCGCGATCCCTCAAGAAAGGCATACGTATCTGAACAAATTCAAATTTCCTAAGATTCATCATCATGAGATTCAACTAACAATGATCCCTTCTCCACTAAGCTTTTCGTTCTGATTGTTCCCCTCGGGTCACCTAGCTTTAATTTGTAATTTTATATTTAAGCTATTCCTCATCTCAAGTATAGGGGGACCCAAGTTCATATTTTAATCTAATTGATTCTTTTACTCATGATGCATCTTTGATTCTGGATTCAGTTCATGTATCTTTCTTTATACATAGCATGAGCTATAGATTCATTTTACTCTGTGCTATGAGGACATAGCTAAAGCTAAATATAGGGGGGATCTACCGTATATATTGTATATTTACTTTAGCCATAGCTCATATTTTTAAAATTTTTCCAACTATTGGGGTTATGGGTATCGTATAGCACTTTTAAAAATATTTTGTATAAAATGTTTTGAAAATAATTTTTGAAAATTATATTGTTTGACATATCTTGTGTAAGGACCCCGACGGGGAAGACTGACTATTTTGATGTCGACATTGGTTTACATCAAGGTTCAGCTTTGAGTCCATTTCTTTTTACTTTGATCATGGACGAGTTGACAAGTCACATTCAGGATGAGTTACCTTGGTGTATGTTATTTGCTGATGATATTGTGTTGATTGACAAGACTAGAGATGGAGTAAATGAGAAGCTTGAGGTTTGGAGACATGCATTGGAGACTAAAGGTTTTCGTATAAGTAGGGCTAAGACGAAATATATGGAATGCACCTTTGATGGAAGCAATGGTGAAGGAATCGAGGTGAAGATTGGTGATGATAACATTCAGAAGAGAGATTCTTTTAGATATCTGGGATCTATTTTGCAACATGATGGGGAAATTGATGAAGATGTTACTAATAGAATAAATGCAGGCTGGCTAAAGTGGAGAGGAGCCTCCGCTGTTCTCTATGATAAAAAATTCCTTTAAAAATTAAAGGAAAGTTTTACAAAGCAGACGTGAGACCTGCTATTCTTTATGGTTCTGAATGTTGGCCTGTGAACCATAGACATGTGCAGAGAATGGTTGTAGCAGAAATGAAAATGCTGAGATGGATGTGTGGACATACACGTAAGGATCGGATTCGGAATGATGCAATCAGAAAGAAAGTTGGTGTAGCTCCGATCGAGGATAAGATGCGAGAAAACCGCTTAAGATGGTTTGGTCATTTGCAAAGAAGGTCAACTGATGCATCGGTTAGGAGATGCGATTTTTGGGATGTTGAGCCGGCTAAGAGAGGGCGAGGACGACCCAAGAAGTGTTGGAAAGACTATACGAAGGGATCATAGTTTTTTGGATATAAGTCCGAGATTGACCCAAGATAGATCTGAATGGAGGCGAAGAATCCATGTAGCCGACCCTACTTAATTGTGGGAAAAGGCTTTGTTGTTGTTGTTGTATATTGTTTGACATGGTTTTCAAAATTGTTTTACGTTGTTTGCGAAAATATGGTTTGACATGTTTGGAAAAATACTTTAATTCCCAAAACTCCTGAAACTTATTTTTAAATAAAAATGCAATTAAATATATACAAATAGAGACTGAAATCATAATTTTTCGATTTTTGTAGAATTTTTTACAATTTTTTTAATATTTTTGGTTTTTAACAATTTTTTGGGTTTTATAAATGACCATTGCACGAAAATTGGGTATAAATTATAGGGGAATAAAATACCCTACACTATTTTTTAAAGAATTTTTAGATAAATTTTCGAATTTTTATGATTTTTCTAATTTCAGGCAAACAAAAAGACACTATTTTTGTTTTTTTTTAAATATGAAATTATAAGAAAATGCAATGGAAATTTTATACAATGTTCAACGATATAGCAGGAATATTAACAATTTTTTTTGAGAATTTATTGAGCAATAAAAATATTTATTCAACAAGAAAAAGCATGCAACTTAATGGTCTGGATACACAGGGACTAAAGTGCAATTATTTAGAATGCTTTTGTAGAAGATATAAAAATAATAAACATGCGGGTGAAAATAAAAATTTAACCATAGACTATGTGCGACGTGTGTGCCTTGAATTTGGTAGGGGGCTTTTTGCATTTAGTGGAAGTTCTTGAGGGTATAGTCGTGATTTACCCAATAAAGCATGATCTGGCAGGCCCCTCTTTGTAATAAGCAATACGTCTGGGGGCTTGACTGATGTTTCCCCAAATATTTTATTCTATTCTATTAGGGTTTCATGTTCATGTTCTTGTTCCTTCACAAAAAAGAAGGGGGGGTGCCGTCTTCGTTCTCAAGAGGAGCAGAGGGTGACGCCTTGGATGGAATCTTATCGCACAAGCTTCGGTAAGCGGCTGTGATTGGTCTACAGTGGAGGGATCGAGGGTGGAGCGACGCTTTTGGGGGGGGGGGGGCTCGCGGGGGTCGGCGATGGTGCGGCTGCTCTGTACGACCACCGTTGAAGATGGGCAGAGGCAGATCTGGGAGGGGGTCGAGCCTTGTGGGGGTCCCAGGTGTGGCGGAGGGCTTCGGCGGTGGAGGAGCTCGAGGGCGGAGCGGTGTGCTGGGCCGCGACAATGAGGCAGTGGAAGGTGGTGGCAGGTTAAGGCGAGCGCGGTGCCAGGCGCGACCGCTTGAACGGTGCGTCAGAGGGCCGTGGCGTCGAAGGCACGGGAGTGCCGCATGCTAACGGATCGGTGGTGGCCTGGTGAAGGGCCTAGGCATTCGGTGGAGGGGGTGGTCTTCGGCGGCAGGGGCCGGTGATGCTCACGTGGCCTGGCCGCTGGCGACCTGCTGATTATTTTTTTTTTATTTTTATATTTTTATAAACTATTAACATGATTAATAAAAATCTTTTTTTAACAAAAACTGTAAACAAAAGCAGTAATTTTTTATTTTTTTATTTTTAATTTTCCTGCAAAACAAATGTTAGACATAAAAACAACTATATGTAAATTTTTATTTATTTTATTTATATACAAAATAGAATACGTGAGAGAGTGCGGATCTAGTAATATAGAAGATGGACCTAGATCTCCGATCACCGTGCGTGACCGGAGGTGGAAGATTGCGTGAGATAGAAATGGAAATGGAGGGATTACGAAGAGGAATGTGGTAATTGGATCGGATGCGGAATCGAATTGTGGTGGAAATTTATCTAAGATTTAACACTATAAACTACACCTAGAACTAATCTAAATGAAATACATAAAATAAAATTAGATCTCACCTCGGGATCTGATACGTCGTGATGGCCTCAACGAGGGCCAACTTGCTGTCACCGGATGACACAGAGGCTAGGCACCCGTCTTTGACAAAATTGCTCTCGGAGATCGGGCTCCTCTCCACCAAAGATTGATCAAAGTGTAATGAAGGAAGAGGACACCAATAAAATGACAAGAAAAAATAAAAAAGGAAGTCATATACAAAAGAGGAAGGTGTTTATTGGTGGAATTAATAAAATAATTAAATCTATTTATTAATTAATTAAAAAAAATTCAAAATTAATTAAAATAAATAACTTAATTAATTTACAAAAATTAATTAGCCACCTTGATAGTTGCTATTTAAGGTAAAGAATCATATCTTTATATACAAGGTATGTTTTCAAATTAAATAATGAATAAATTAATTAATTAAATAATTAAATATAAATATTGTAATTAAATTAATAGTGTTAGATATTTACTTTTTTGTGATTTATATGTAGGGAAATTAGTTGTATACAAATATTATGTACATATAATACAATATAGACATGCACAAATAACAAAATTTTTTTTATTATTTCTTTAGTTTTATTATTTATTTTTTTAATAATAAAGATAATATGTACAATTACGTACATTATATACAAAAAATAAATATGAATAATTATATATACAATAAATGGTAAAACTGCACAAAACACCCCAGAAAACCGACTTTTCAACCGTAACTCCAAAAATTATGAAATCATAACCATTTGAAAGAAATTTAATTTAGAGTATAATAGTTTGATTTTGATTCAATTTGAGTCTATATGGAGCCGTAATTGATTGTTCAATTATCACTTTATAGTTTTTTCTGAGTGTGATTATTTGTAATCTGTACATTATTTTATTTTGCAATTATTTTTATTATTTACAACACATTTTTGTTTACAACATTTGTTTACAAAAATATTTAATCTGAGGTCAATTTATAGACAAATAAAATAGCGTAAGTTTTGTACAAATATATAAGGAAAAATATTTACAAATTATTTTTGGATTTTTGAATTAAAGACCCTATCTCCCCCTATTTTATTCATGGTCGATCAGGTCAAGTCTTGACCTTCTCTCGAGGTTCGGGTCAGTATGAGTTTATTCCTTAAATACATCCTCTATTTTTTTATTTTAATTTTCTTTTCTTCTTTATTCTTTTATTTGATTATAAAATGTGTTAAAAGTGCATATTTAACAAATGCATGCAAAATAGTAATTTCATGAAATTAGTAGGTATTTACAGGTGTTTGACTAAGGAAATGAAGCTAAGATAAAAGAATAAAGGTGATGAATCGTGGATTCATCACTCCCCTATACTTTACCTTTGCTAATCCCTTAGAAAACACTTATTTGGAAAATTAGTGAAAACAAAAATAAAGAAAAGAAAAAGGAACGAAGTTAGAACAATGTTGACTTTTAAACTTATCTTAATAAAATTATAGTATGGAGCTTTGTCGCACCATTAGATTATTAGTGTGTCGGAACCTTAATGGGAAATGGATTTAAAACCTAACAGCCTATAAGTTCCACAAGACTCCTATTCAGGTCTCCTCAATCTGTCAGGTCAGAACAAGTCTACAGACACAAATTTTTATTACTATGAATCTTTATTTGTATGTTGTAAGTGAAATATAGCTCCTCATCTCAAAAGTAGCAAAGAAACAACCTCTCTCAACAATGTAACTCCAATCCCCCAGTCTAACAACTCTTTCCTCGAGGAGCGGGGATATTCCCTTCTAAGTTCAAGTACAACCACCACAAGAGGAGGGGATGGAGAAGAGAATGGACGGTAACCAGTGTAGCTACCTATCCTTGGATGCATGGCCAATGTAGCCAAGTCATCTGCTGCAAACTTACAAACATTTAACTTTGAAGCACTTATTCTTTTTTTTTCACATGTACATACACTACGGCAGGCATTTTACTTTTCAATCAGACCTATCCACTTTGAAGAATTATTACAACCCCACACAACATCCAGTCTTTAGACCTCAACATAGCCATACCAGGTTGAGACGTACTTCCCTCCTTAGAGGAGGACGAGAGGTTCTGCCTAGATGTACTACCCACATATTCTCCATAAGCCAAAAGATTCTGCCACTCACTACCTCCTCCATGAAGAGCTACGTGTAGAGTGCTTGTCCAAGGTAAGCCATGGTCAGAAAGAATCAGGCGTGCATTGTTCAATATTCTACATAGACTAATCATGATGACATGTGAACATGGTCTTACGGACTCAAAGAATTAAGTCACCGGAACCTGAAAAGTCTTAACTCCAATTCTTATAAGGTTCCTCTGAAATGAAGTGGATTGAGGTCCATCTAAGCTCAATTTTCCAATTTTATTCCGGACTTAGTTTAAATGTCTAAATTATCCTCAAAAATGCACATGCAAATGCAAGAAATATGTACAATGCAAAGAAAAGAAAGAAAAATCTTTTTGTGAAACAATTTTCTAATTTTGAACTTTTTATGATTTTTTAAAAAAGTATGCACATGCAAAAAGATTTTTTTAAAGAAATAGTTAGTAATATATACTAGTACATACAATTTTTTTAAGGGTTAGGGATGAGATACACATATTTTCACAGGAGTGAGTTAATTATTTACAAGAATCAGATCAAAGGATTTACAACTTTAGTAATTTATATTGGTATATACACACAGTTGGAAATTTTTTATCTCTTTTTTTGTGATGTATATATTCCTCATATTTATGTGAAAATAATTTTACAAATAATTTTGAAAACTATAGTCAAAATTATTTTTTCAAACAATTTTACAATCATTTACAGATATTTGAAAACAATTTTGCAAACATTTTTCAAATAGTATATATAGATATTCAAAATAATTTTTAAACCATTTTCAAAACATTTGCAAATAGTTTTACAATTAAATTTATTTCACACAAAGAAAAGAAAATTTTTTACAAGCCAAAATATTTTTGCAAAGGTTGAAAATATTTTTCAAACAGTTTTCAAAAGATTTTTCAAATAGATTTTCAGATTACTTTGAAAATATTTTCAAAATTTTTTAACCTGACTTATTAATCAGTATATAAAAAAGAATTTTGAGGAAATATCTGCATCTTTTTTTGGTTGGTTTTACCAAATTTTACAAGTGTTTATACAATATTTTAGCCATATTAAAAATACGAAAGTACGAGTTATTGCTAAAGTATATCTACAATATATACGACACCCCCCTATACATAGCTCTAACTATGTCCTCATAGTGATCAAAGAGTTGCAAAGAAAGAAATAACTCATGTTAAGTATTGGGAACTGAAAACAATACTATACTACAGTGACGATTGAAAGAATAAAATCAATAGAGATCGGTGATCCCACTATACTTAGGATCAAGTAATCCTGAGTATAGAAGACTGTATACAAGGGAAAAATCGAGAAATAGGATGTACATATACTACCTCCCCTATACTTAGGGTAAAATATCCCTAAGTATAGGCAGCATAATAGAGGTAAAAAAATCAAAAGAATAATCACAAGTATGACACCCCCTATACTTAGGGTAAAGTACACCCTGAGTATAGCATAATCATGAGATCAAGATGGGGTGTTAGACAAAAGAATGTATGATATGGACAGAATGATCTATACAGATGTGAGTAGGACAATGTTGACGTGCCTCTCAACAAGCGCTAGAGTTTATGCCCCTAGCTGGACACAAATGCTAGGATAACGCAGTATCAAAGTTCAGGACAACATCTATAATGCGAATACCGTAGTGATGTTGTCGTCACGGTGGGTGAAAAAAAACGACCTAAATATGCACTCAAGTGGGTGTCGGCTACCAGGAAAATAGAACACGATGTATGATCATACTCCGGTGGCACAAAAGAAATCATCAGCTCAAGGTCTGAATGGATTGAATGGATGGAGTCAAAGAAAACGAACGTGGAGAAGGGAGGATTTGCCAGGGAATCCTCCACGTTAATCACCATCTCGAATAGATAAGGAAGATCAAGATCAGGAGACTCTCTATAAAAATCTATATCAGATGTATATAGGGTAGAGAAATCAGAATCAACATCGAATAAATTGAAGATGGGGTCATCCTTGCGAGGGACGTCGAGGAGATAAAAGTCAGAGAAATCAGAACTAACCGACATCTCAGTCTCGTGATCCGACTGATCGGAATCACGTCCATGCAGCGAAACTGAGTACAAGGGACATAATGCATCACTCCCAGAATATGGGGACTCAGATCGTGATTGATGATCTACACTGTTGTCAAACACCAAGTTCCTGCACCAAAGTAACTCATCAGCTGTAAATGGCATCATAACCACCTCGAGACAAGGCATGCTGCTAGTCAACAACACGGAAGCATTAAACATCTCAATATCTGATCATCGAACTGCGACCATGCTGTCAATCACCAGGTCCTCCAAAAATGTATCGACCTCATCAAATGGGAGGACACATGGCTCGAAGACGAGACTATCTAGGTTTGTCAAATAAAAATGTTGTCCTTCATCAAGCTCTCTATGCTGAGATGGATCCAAATATGTATATGAATCTAAGAGCATCTTCTGAAGAATGGATAGTGAATTAGGTGGACATGGACACTGAAATGATTGAAAGGACGACTGAAATGATGTGGGTCCCTCCTCTATTTCTTGGGATTCGAGCAGATCTAGAGTCCAAGAATCTTCGACATGAAAGTGTGGGACTGACTCTAACTCTGGTTGGAAAACCAACAAAAATAGATCTTTGTCTGGGAAGTCACAACAATTGTCTCATCATCTCTCATCTGTATAGGTGAAGTATCCACGTCCTCTAGCTGGTGTGTAATGGATGGATCCTCATGAAGTAGCACACACTCAACTGGTGTCATATCTCCCTCATGTGTTGTCCCAAATAAATCATCTCACGAATATGGAATGTCTGAAAGTGTTCCCATGATAGTCTCAAATAAATCCATGTCGGGACTGTGGTGTGAACCACCAAACGAGGCAATAACTAATGCAATATGCTCTGCGGTTATCCCCCTCATGGCGATATGCACAAGTTCAGTCGTCGAGATTCCATGATCTGGAAATCTCCTCAATATATCAACAAATCTAAGCCACAAATCTCTCAATGGCTCCTGGGGGTCTACTGAAAAATCTCAAATGCAAGACCGCATCATATCTACTATACGTTTGAGGTAGAATCTCTGTAAGAACAATGTTCGTAACTCTCCCCTGTACCAAACTTTTTTCCCAATCGTCTATGCCAATTCTTGGCTCTACCCTGAAGTGTAAATGGAAAGTTCATCCGCATAAACTCCTCAGAAGTGATATCTAAGTATGCTCATGATCCATAGAAATCCTCAAACTCATATATATGAATATATGGTTCCGCATGCACTCCCCCTGAAAATTTCGGTAGTAGATTAATGAACTCTAAATCCAGAATGAAGGGACTCAATGTAGAAATAGACTGCGCTTCCTGATCTGGGTACTCATCCATTATCCTAGAATAAAAGTCATCTAAAACTCGTGACTGGCCCATGTTATCTCCTATGGAATGCACTCTCATCTCAGCATGGTGACTACTCGTGTCTTGTATCTGATTAATCTGAACTCTTCGGGTATCTTCTCTTAGGACATCATGCCCAGAATAGGTGGGTAGGAAGAAGACGGGATGTCGGTCGGAGTTTCGACCTCCCAAGAGAGTGCGTGGAAATGATGGGAATGAAATGAAGTAGCCGCAAATCTGGCAGAAATGGAGTATGGCCCATTATGAAGGGAGGGTATTGATGAATCTCCATTTCATCACCTTTATTATATCATTTTGGCCTTAAAAACCCCAGCAAATGCATGTAAATAACATTAATTTGTATATAATAGCATCATTGTTTATTGTATTTATTGTACAAAAAATAACGTTTTTAATACCAAAATTATAGAATAAAGAGAAGAAAAGAAAAAGGAATAAAATATTGCAAATATTTTATGACCCTAAACCCGAGACCAAGTCCAGAATGGAATTGGTCGACAAGGAATAAAGTAGGGGGAGATAAGGGCCAAGAATACAATAAATACCTTATTTATGCCAGTATGAGACGCACACTGGTGGAAACATCCATCCTCCTCTAGGGAGGGAAGTGCACCCCAACCTGGTCCAGTAGCCATGAGGTCTAACGACAGGAGAGTGTGGGTTGCAATAATGCTTCAAAAGAGGGATAGTCTTCTGACTCAAGAGGAAAAACTCCTTATGTAAATGTTGTTGTATATAGTATGTTGAAAAAGAAATCTCCAAAAAAGTGGACATGCTTGAAAATAAAAAAAACTAAAGTGCCTGCCGGAGTATGTATATATGTTGTATAGAAAATAAGCAAGCTTGAGCATCAAAGTTATACCATGTGAGCCTGCAGCTAGATGACTTGACTACACTGGTCTTGCATCCCAGGATAGGTAGCAACACTGACTACCGTCCATTCTTTTCTCTACCTCCTCCTCTTGAGTTGGATGCCACTTGAACTTAGAAGGGAATACCCCGCTCCTCGAGGAAAGAGCTGTTGGATTAGGGAATCATTGGGTTGTCATTCTGGAGAAGCTAGTCTCTTTGTCATTTCAGTTGAGGAGAGCAACTATCACTTACATGTACAAGTCAGCTTCATAGTCATAAGGGTTTGCATATGATGTAGGCTAGTTCTAACCTGGCTATTGAGGTAATTTGAACCAAGTTCTGTGACTCTTGAAGGCTGTTGTGTTTTAAATTTGGTTCTCTACTAGGTTCCGCACACATTTTCACACCAAGGTCTAGCCTGAGCTCCAAACTTTGATTTTGTATAGATGAGTTTAATAATCATGATCCATTCAATTTATTCTTTAAATTCTTTGTTTTTGCCTTTTCTTTTCTTCTTATTCTTTATTCTTTTTATACTTATTGCATAAGTGTTTGCTAGGGACTAGCAAAGGCAAGTATAGGGGGGTGATGAATCTCCATTTCATCAACTTTATTCTATCATTTTGGCCTTAAAAACCCCAGCAAATGTATTTAAATAGCATTAATTTGTATATAATAGCATTCATTGTTTATTGTATTTATTGTACATAAAAAAAGGTTTTTAATGCCAAAATTATAGAATAAAGGGATGAAAAGAAAAGGGAATAAAATATTGCAAATATTTTATGACCCTAACCCCGAGACCAAGTCCAGAATGGAATTGGTCGACAAGGAATAAAGTAGGGGGAGATAAGGGCCAAGAATACAATAAATACCTTATTTAGTTATTCATCCATTTATGCATTTTTGACACCTATTTTGTATATAATTATTCATTCATCAAATAAAGAAACTTTGTACATGAAAGTTGTAGATAATAATGTAAATAAAAATACAAAATTAAGTTTGTGTAAAAATAATACCCAGTGTACATTCTATACACAGAATAAAAAGCAAAAATCTCAACTTCACAGACCCATATCTTGCAAATAAAAACTCCAAATCACCCAAACTCACCTTTAAATGTATATAGCTTTCCATGAACTATTTAATAAAATTGGTTTCATAATTTTGGAGTTCATTTGTAGAAGTAGGTTTTTGGCCCACCTTGTATATAGGACTGATTAAAATATTCATTTTATTCAATATTTAATATTTCTATAAATTTATATTTTTATAATTTTGTAAATAATGTATGTAATACATGTACATATTGAAATTAAAAGAAAACCAGAAAGAATTGGTAAAATAAAATAAGCTTATGTAATACATAGGCAAAAGACCTATGTTAAGAATGTACATAAATAAAAGGGATTTTTATTCTTTTATTCTTTATTCATCTATATTTCTATAATAATGTATATATTATACCTAACTTATTAAAAGTACAAATCCAAAATAAAAACAAATAAAATTCATTAAATAAATAAAATGTATATAATATATAGGTAAAATACCTATAAGTATACCTACATATACATATACTTATTTATTTAAAAATGTAAATAAACTCCTAAAAATTAAATAAAAATATATTTATACTCACAAAAAAAGTTATAAATTTATAAAATAATAAAATAAAATAATAAAATAAATATAAATATACTTATAAATACATTATTAAAATGAACCCGTAATAAAATACTTCAAAAAAAAATAAAAATCTTAAATAAATACTACATTAATTTATAAACATTTTTTATTTTATAAGAAAAAGCTAATTAATTCATTTATTATGTTAAATAAATAAGTCATGCTCTGGTCGATGTGGACCAATCAGGGGCCAGGGAGTGTTGACCTCCGGTCAACTCCCCCCTGCGCCTCTGATTTTCGTCAGACATGTCGCGTCCCTGGATTTCTGCCATTTTTCCCGCTCGGCTCAGTGCTCCATCACCTTCGATCCCTTCACGGATTTTTCTCCCAGAACCATCATGATCCCCGCCATGCATTTATATTACGTGTACATAGCTTAGATTTGTTGATAATAGCCGGTTAATAAGGGCGACCCATCTTGTTTATAAATAAACCCATCTCCTTCTTCCGAGCGTTTTGGCCATTTCCTAAGCCCTAGAACCCTCACCTTCGGTCCAACGTGTATCCTGGTGACAGCAGGAGGTCCCCTGAAGGTCGAGGAGGTTCGCGGAGGAGGGAGATGCTCCCACGGAGGCGCTCCGGCAGCCGTCCTGCTCCTTGGCCCTCTGGCCAAGTCGAGCTGCGCCTTTATATTTCTTAGGTAGTTTTTCATGTCTGCATTTCATTTCCGTCTTTTATTTCGCATTTAGATTACTAGTGTAGCGTAGTTTAGGTAAATCGAAGTTCACCGAAGCTCTACTCGGCGACTTCGCCACCTTGTTTCCGACTGTTTTCCGACACCATTTCGCCTTCATTTCGATCCCCTTCGCCTTCTACACCTCTAGACCACTCCAGCCCAACCAGATCTGCTCTAGATCTGCGAACCGAAGCCTCAACTTCGCCGCTCACCGGAGGCTTTGCCATTTCGCCCATTTTAGCGCTAACAGCTTCAAACCCCAAGTCGAGGGTGAAGCCCTTGAGCCGTGCTTTGTTCCTGTGCAGGTTAGGTGCGTTGAAGAGCACCAGGAGACGTTTCCAAGGCCGGCGGAGGTACCTGGAGCTGCATTCCTTCCCCGAGCTCGTGGCGTCGCTCCAGGGTGCCTCGGTCCGATCCAGCACCTCCAGCCGATCAAGCAACCTGTCAGGAAGCTTTTGGGACCCTCAGGTGCAGCGATGAACGGCAGAGGAGCGAGATCTAGGCGGAAGAAGCTCGCCCCGGCGAGCTTTCTTCCCTGTTCTCGCACGTGTGCTCCCCGCCATTGGATGAAGACGAAGGCCCCAGGTCAAAGATCAGCCATCCGTTCCTCCAGCACTCAGACCGTCAGATCATCTTGGATGACCTAATCCTAGCCGTAGATCGCGAACCGTCATCGGCCCACGTGGAGGCGCCACGTGGATTAGTGGATGAAGACCAGCCGTCGGATGAAGCGCCTTTGGGGGTAAATTGCAAAACCACCCCCCTCACTTTTTGTATTTAATTTTTAATACTGTAAAATAAATAGCACATTGTAAATAAAATGAAATTTTTGCAGAAAGGACACTGAGTTTCTGAAAATTTCAAATAGGTCCTTCAGCGCCTCACGTGCAGTCCCACGTGAGGCGCGTGAAATTTGCATATACACCCTGGCGGTTTTTGTATATTGTAAAATAGTTCTAAAAGTTTAAATAATTGTTTATTTCTGTTGGAATTTTTGCACTGATGCACCTGGAAGTTATTTTATTTGCAAAAATGCCCCTACCAGGCTGTTTGATGTTTGTGTCTTTAATCTATTAATTAAAAATACCTATGAGGCTTCTAAAAATCTAGAAAAATTAGGATAGATGTTTCAGGTGATGCTCTAGCACGCCCATATTTTATTTCACAATTTTTGCATTTTTCTTAATTATTAAAAATGAAAAAGAAGCCCTTTTTGTACTGTCTAATTAAAAAAATACAAAAACATTATAAAATGTTTTTGTAAAATTCCAAAAAAATATATATGGTATATTTATATAGAAATTGAGTCCAGGAATTGAAAAACCCTAAAAATATGAAAAAGAAAAATAAAAAAATAAGAAAGCTCCAAAATCCAACAAAAAAATAGAAAACCCCTTAAAAAATCCAAAAATTATATTTTTTTCTTTTGTAATTATTTATTTATTATTATTAATGTATGAAAATTAATTTGGGTAATTTTGAAGTTTATTTTATATTTTTAAAACCCAAATTATATTCGGCTATTTAATTAGTCCTATATTAGGGACATTTTTTAAATTAAAAATACATAAAGAAATTAAAAATATTCCAGAAAAATAAAAAAAAAATTAGAAAAATATCAAAAACTAAAAATATTATTATATCTATATATTTTAAGCATTAATATCTATATATATATATCTCTCTCTCTTCTTATATAGATATCTCTTTATATATTAATACATATATATATTATATAATTAAAAATATAAAAAGAAAAAAAATATAAAATATAAAAACAAAATAAAAATTACAAAAAAAATAAATAGAAAAAAAATAAAATCCAAAACCCACAAAAACAATAATTGGACATGACCAATGGATTGAATAAATTAAACTACACATAAATTCCCTTCGCCTCCCAGTGTTCGACCTCTACCTTTACTTACACCTATACACATTTACATGTAGAGTTATAATAAATTTTAACTCCACATTTTTGATATTTATTGCATATATTATTGTGGGTTAATTGTTGATTGATTTGGGGTTTGTTGAGTGGTCGCCTCAGCGACATTGTGATCCCGCCTTGTGTGGATTACTCTAGACCCTCGCAAAACCCATGTTATCAAATGGCGCCATTGCCGGGGGGGCAACGGATTTTGTATGATTTTGTGAGCTTATTTGTTCATTTATTTAATTCTTTGCTCATGTCCATAATTCATTTATTTATTTGTTTCTATTATTGAGATTATTGATGGACTGTTTTAACCTTCTCCTTTCTTTGTCTTTGATGCAAGGGACCGCCACGCGAAGGAGGACCTCCTAGGAGGACCAGTGCACCCAAGCGGGGCGAAGTTGGCACTTCTATGCTAGCCAACAGGAGAGAGCATCAAGGACAGCAGACGGAGAATTTTTGAAGACAGTCTTTATTTTTATGCATTTTAATTTATTTTAATATGTATATTTATGTGAGAGAGTGACACTTGAATTTTGTAATAATACAGGACTCTCACAGGTACACTTCGACTCCTGAGGTCCAGTGCCCGAGGGATTGTTCCCTTGGGGGTCTCAATGATTCTGACGCTTTTTCGTTGTTTATTTTATTTTTTTGTGTGAATGAGCCTTAGCATAGGAGTTGCTTGCTCGTAGAGTTAGGTCCAAACACCCTTATATATTTGCATGTACCTATAGTTCGCTTTGGACCTAGATCAAACTCTAAACAGCCGCTCATTTATCTCTTAGCCTTCATACCACAGCGAGCCCCGCAAAGTGCTTTCTCCTAAACTCAAGTGTGTTGAGCAGAGGAGGGTTGAGCCAAGACCGGACTTTTTGAGGCTAAATATGAATGAGAGACTTGTGGTGCTTCACGATAATAGCAATTTCTGAACCTAGGGCGACTTCTTCGGTTTGCATTTGCATATAGCATAGGTTTCAAATTCTGTTCTGCATCCCGCATGGAGAGAGCTGGGAGGCACTGTAAGTCTTCTTACTTAGCATGCATCATCGATTCCCGACTTGCATGGCTTTTCCGATCTTCTCCCTCTGATTTTGCCAACCTAGGATGCTAATGGAAATTGGAATCTCGATAGGCACGTGCATTGAAAATACCCAAAAAAGTGATAACCTAAATAAAATCGGAACTGCTAACTTTATTGGATCTAAGAATAAAACGTAATGGATTCCTTGTCTTGGGGAGAGCAACACCCTCATTGCATGCGTTTTAAATTGCTTACGTGCACACTAAGGAGTAGAGCCCAAATCCCATCAAGCCTCCTAAGTGTTTGTACAACTTTGTGATTTTCACCTCACTCTAAAATCGAAAAGATAAATGATCGTCACCTGACGGTCTTCACTGTGTTGAGTAGGTGAATTGGGGGGTTTGCCTTGTGTAATGATTGTGACTTGGAGTTCATTGTGTTTTTCATTCATTACTAGAGTAGTCGGTCCCGTCCGTGTGAGTCATGCATTTTTCATCTTTGAGTCTCTCTATCTCTCTTATACATATAGCTCTTCATTTTGCATCGAGTCATGATATTGGCGCTTGAGCTCAATCATTCTTCGCTAAGTCCTTTGTTTCCTTCTCTTTCATCACTCTCTTCGTATTCTCCGTATCATCTTCATCTTCTCAGGTTCAAGGAGAGTATGCTCTTCGAACCACCATTTTGACGGTGTTCCCACCCTGTATGGAACACCCAATTTTGTCTATGTCTCGATTTTCTCACCCGCCCTCCTCGTACCCTCTGACAATAACAGATGAAACATTCACACCTCTTCAAGTTAGTTTGAGGATGGATTCCATGTGTCAGTTAAGTCTGATAATGATCTAACTTATGTGATGAAGCTTCTAAGGATCATGACATGGAAAGATGTATGTTAGCAATAAAGTCTAAAGTAGACTTCATATACAAGTGTTGTATATGGACCCTCGAGGATCCAACTCTACGTGTAAGACTTGTTAAGGTGTAAATGGATCTTCAAGAAAAAGAGAGAATCTGATGAGAAGGTATAGACCTTCAAAGCATGGCTTGTAGCCATGAGCTACACACCGAAGAGAAGACATCGCTTGCGATGAGACTTGCACTCCAGTGACCATGCTTAAACCCATCAGAAAATTGCTAACTATATCTACACAACTTGACTATGACATCTACAAGATGGAAGTCAATATTGCATTCCTCTATGAATACCTCTTTAAGGATGATCATATGAAGTAGCCCCATGGCTCCATGGTTGAGGAAAGAAAGGTGTGCAAGCTAAAGAACTCCATCTATGGACTCAAATAAGCTTCTTGTAGTTGGAGCATCAGATTTGATTTAATTATAAATGTTGTGATTTCAGATATAATCTTGATGAACCATGTGAAGCTTAGTGGGAGTGTCATTGTGTTCATCCTGGTAAATATAGATGATATCCTAATCATTTGGAATGATACGTGGATAATAATAAGTGTTTTCTGGTTGTTCCATACCTTGATATATGATATCAAGGATACCTCTTAGATCTTAGTTCTGAAGATGTTCAGAAGCATAGAGAAGAGGGTATTGGGACCCTCACATTAGTTGTGTACCTTGGACATGTTCCATTTTTTGAAAAATTCCAAGAAAGGCTTCTTTTCCTTAAGATATGGTACTGACCTATTGATGAATCCTCTTTCATCACTCTTTATTCTTTTATTTTAGCTATTTGTCTTGGCAAAGCATCATGTATATAGTTGTAAATACAATAAATTAGCAATAAGCATGCATTTGTTAATATCTAATAATTAGCATGAATTTGTGCAAAAATAAAAGAATAAATAATAAAAGAAAAAGAAGGAAATTTGTAGAATAAATATTGAGTGACTTGAACCCAAGAGAGGGTCCAGTATGAGCCTGATTGCCAAATAAAAGAAGTAGAGAGAGATAGGCCCACTCTACCTAGTACATATTTGTCACCTATGTAGATATAATTTATTTTTGTAAAAATAAAATAAAATAAAAATGTGTTTCTATTTCTTTGAGTTTACTTCTAAAAATAAAACAAACAAAATAAAAATTAAATTAAAATAAAATAAAACTCTCTCTCTCCCTCGCCTTGTATATAATACATGTAAATATGTACCATCTACCTATTTATTTTATATTTGTAAATAAATAATAAAAATAAAACAAAAATAATTTTATACTCCAAAAATTATGTTGTACATAAATAATATAAAATTGGTGTATATGTACAAAAATAAGAAAATAAAAATAATTGTACAAAATACATAGGTATTTTATACATGTATATAATATAATATATTATATATACCATAAAATATTTTTCATAAAAATAATTAAAAATCACAGAAAAATAGTTTAGAAAATAACAAACATTTTTCATGTTGTACACTTTTTGATTTAAAATCATTTTCTGTTTTTAATTGATTTTACAATTTTTTGACTTTTAACTTTCTGATTGGTCCAGAAGGAATGTTGACCCTGGTCAACTACCCCTCTCGGACCTTCCGTCATGCGGATCCCAGTTTTTCACTCATTTCTCCAAATTATCTCGATCGGATCCTGCACCCTCTTGCTCCGATTTTCAGCCTGCATCTCCTCATTGGATCTGTGATCCTCGTAGATCCCTAGTGAGTCTCGGATCGTCCTTGGTTCGTATGCCCCGACTCGATCTATCCGGCTGCCTGGAATGTGCTATATATTCTTCATTCACCTCCCCAGCAGCTCAGCTCGCGCTACACCCTTCTATGCTACCCTAGGCATCTTCCCCTTGGTGACAGAAACTGGAGACCGCCTTTGGTCATCGGAGAAGAGCTGTGGAGCCGACGCTCGCATATCGTGGTCGGAGCACCACCGCAATGAGCCTCCTACGCCAGCCACAACGAAGTTGAGGCAACGACCCCTGCCGTCCGCATCCCTTGGAGCTCAGGATCATGTTAGGATCCTCAGGTAGCTCTCATATCGATCCTAGTTCTCTTATTTCCCAAATCTTTCATTTGTGCTACACCGCCGCTCCGCCAGCTCCGACCAGCAGGTTGGAGCCTCATCACATCCATCTACCCGCTTCGATCGACATCCCCGCTCATCCTCCATCTTCCCTCTCCATCTGATCATCCTAATCGTGGCTCGGATTGCCAAGATTAGGCCCCAGGTCTCATCTATCGCTTCGCCGGAGACCACTTTTCCGTTCACCGTCGCTTCTCTTTAGTTTAGATCAAATGACCCTTACCGGAGCCTTGCTTTGAGTCCAAGCTTTACCTTGCAGGGCGAAGCGCGCATGGAGACACCCCAGTTCACCTTCGACCACCCTCGTCAGAGCTCGCCCAGGTCTCAGTCATCATCATGGAGATCCGATCATCGGTGACTCCATCCGAGCCGTTCACCCAACACAGAAGAGCCTTACGATTCTTTTGGCATCGACCGATCATTCATCGGAGCTCCAGATCATCGTTGGTTCTCTGGTGAAACTCGCCAAGGTGGAGTTCTTCCAGAGCCTCCCTCTGCAGTCGAATTGGCCCCCTCGCCCAGATATCATCGCATCCGTCCATCTCTAGCAGCCGTCAGACCGTTATATGTCCGATGTAACGGCCCCCGTACTTGCCACGTCCCCGACATCTGACGACTGTTGGATCTGACACCTGACCGCGCAAGAGCCGCACGTTCGTACCCAGCCAGAGCACACCACCTGTTCACCCCATGCGCAGCTCACGTGGTGCATGGGTAATTTGCTCAGCCCACCTTGCTTTTATTTCAGTTTGTCATTTAATCTGTAAAATAAACTATATAGTTAGGACTTTTTGCACTCTTACCCCTATAGTTTTTCATATTTGCTTTTTAGTCCTGTTTGTATGGACTCACGTGCTTCGTTACATGTGACTTTAGGTTATTTGCATAATTTGACCTGGACTTATTATCTATTTTGAATTGAATGTTTAGTTTTATTATTTGCAAATATACCCCTGTATGTACTGATTTGAGGCATGCAAGGAATTTGATGTGAAAATTGCAGAGCGGATCCTAGACTTTCTGTGCATGTTATTATTTGGTCCAGAGACATGTTTTCTTTGCATTTTGGTCCCTATGTGCTGTCTGTTTTATTTTTGATTCAATAAATATCACTTTAGCTCCAAAATTCACGAAATTTTGAAACATGGCTCCTGCCATGGTGTATGAATATTAGTGAATTTTTGGTTTTGTTTTGATTTCATTTGCTATTTCTAAAAATTCAAAAATCATAAAAATCACCCCTATTTGCTTTAGAAAATCCATTAAAAATATTAAAATGTTTTGAAAAATTCTAAAATAATTCCTTGTTGTGTGTTTTGTCGTATTTAAGTTTCTTTCCAATTTTTGTCCTTTTTCCATTTATAAAACCCCAAAAATTAAAAAATGAGTAAATTTTTTAGAAAAATCAGCAAAATTACATAAAAAATCAAAAAAATGTATCTTTAGTTGCTGTAGTTAGGTTTTATTTTATAGTTTCTCATAAAAATACTATTGGGATTTTATAGGTATTTTAATAATTTTAACTTGCCTTTATATTCTAGCTGGACATTGGTAACTATTTTTTACTTTATTTCATTTTTAGAAAATTAATTAAAAATACAAAAATCCTAGAAAATCCACATAAAAACTTTAATATTATAAAAACACAAAAATATTTTTGCTTGGAATTTTTGAGCATTTTTGGTGCTTTAAATAATTGCTTGATTATTGTTTTTATCCTTTTTCTTATATCAAAAATCATAAAAAATATTGAAAAATTAAAAACCACCATTTCTTTTGTTTTTCTTGGATTCCCGACTACTTCTAGCTTTCGCATCACGCGCTCCTTATGTTCGACCTTGGTAGCTATACCAGGTAAAATAAATTAGCGAGACCGCTGTCTTTGTCTGATTGCTTGATTTCTTTCGTGGTGGTCTGAATTTTCTAGACTGATTTCGCCTTGCGATTCGGATCGCAATGACCTTATTTATTCCTTAACCCGAGTAGCGAAAGCGTGTCATCATAATGGCACTGTTGTCAGGGAGCATGGCTTAGTAGTCAGTTTTCCTTTTTAGGCTTTATTTTTATTTTTCTTCTATTTATTTTCTGTTGTTTGAGTTCTTTTATTTTTCTTTTTGTTTTTGTTTTATTTTCTTTTGTTTTTATTTTGCACTTATTTTCCTTTCCTTTTATTTTTTATTTTCCATTTTTATTTTTAATTACCGTGGTCTGACATATTGTTTGTTTCCCCTTTCTTGCGAGGGCCCAACGAGTGAGGGCGGCGATCTTCGAGAGCTGAGGCACCCGCGTGACTTGGAGGCGGCTCGTTTCTTCATCGAGCTGCATGAGAGCGTAGGAGAGGAGGTGCAGGAGTTTGGGAGTGTAGCTTGCTTTAGACTTAGTTTATTTTCTGCATTTTATTATTGTAATAATACAGGACCAGACTTGGACTCAAACTTGCTGTGATTTCGGGTTCTGTTTTGCCGAGCACCGGTGTGCGTGGGGGACCTCACTGTGGATTTTCATCGGTTTTGTTTTTATCGCATTTTCTTTTATTTTTGATTCTCAAAGTTTTTGGCACTTAGATTTAGGATTTCTGATTTTATTATGACGTAATTACTTAAGGCCAAACCTTAATTGCAAATCTGTTCCTATAGATCGTTAATTGGACCTTATTAATTAATTCACAAAGAAAAAGTTAACTCGGTTACCTAAGGGGTCATGTACCGCTAGAGGCCTTATACAACACTGGCAGGATCCATTGTATCGGACACCGATCGGCATCAGAAACCGGACCCCGACCCCTCTTATTGACCTGTTAGCTATAGTTCTTCGCTAGTAGAAATATTTTTCTAAGGTCGATTTCTTCTTGTATCATATAGATAGGTTTATTTCAGTCTTTTATTTTATGTGTGGATCATTCTGCATGTAGAGAGATGGAGTCAGGTACGCATTTCTTACTCTGCATGCATCATAGTGTTTGATCGCGCATCGGCTTTTTCGACTTCTCCCCCTGTTTTTGGACTTAAAATAACCAGGAGAACTGAAAAATTTGTTAGGCGTTGTTTTCTTTGAAAAATATCTAAAAAAGAAAAAAACATAAAATTTGGAATGCTAAAGCATACTTGATCCTAAAAGACACCTCACCTAAAAATCTGTCTTGGGAGAGTAATCCCCTCATTGTATGGTTTGGATGAGCAAGAGAGTGACCCGCACACTAGGCTAGAGCCACATCTGACCTATCCTCAGACTACTGATTTCGGGTTAGTCGTTCTCCAGTGAGGATCGCTCCGGTTTCCAGTAAAGCGGGCCACGATATCCTTAACAGAGCGAGCCGATCGAGTAGCCAGTAAACAGTCCGTGACTTGTACTGGCTAGGAAAGATCTAGCCTTGGGGTCGAGACAATCTCCTGCGAGTGTTGGATTCCCAACATCTCTTTTAATCGCTCTGAAAGACTATTTGATCACCTAGTAAAATTGACAAGATAAAAGATCGAACCTTTACGGTCATCAGCTTTGCGTGAGTAGGTGAATTGGGGGTTTGCTTGACTGATCTTGTGGGTTTTTCCAGATCTCATCCGCCTTTACTCGCCACATCAAGACGATGGGCCGGAGGTCCCTTAGGCAGCCTCTGGTTGCACAACTTTTGAGCACTTCGGTCCGCTCATCTAGGTTGGTTCGTGAGAGCCAAGACCCACTCTCCGAACACGAGTTTGACTCCACCCTATTCCCCCTCGACCACCCTTCTACTAGTCCTGAGGTGCCCAAGAAGAGACAACAACATACAGTTGATGATTTATCGGTACCTGAGTTTGGGTCTTTTGCCTTTGCAGAGACCATGGCCAGTAGTGAGTAGCATACCGATGGACCCAACGGGAACCAGACTTATGTACTTGATCAGGCTGCCATCAACAACACCATGTTAGCCTCTACGGAGACCATGCAGCGTCAGATCAGAGACCAGGGGGCTTTCATTGTGGACATGCGATGAGAGATGGAGTAGATGAGAGCCGACAGAGAGCATCGCAGAGCCGGTAGAGGAGGAAACAACCCTGATGGAGAGCCTGAGGAGCCAGCACAGCCAGCAACACATGCACGACTGATGAGAGAGTTGCACAACCCTGGTGCAACTCTGTCCCATTGATGGATAAAACTGCCAGCCATTTTAGGAGATTTCAAGCTCCCACCTCAAACCATCCAACTTCTGCCCCGATTCCACGGACTCGCCACTGAGGAGCCACACCTTCATCTCCACGAATTCTAGATGATCTGTAGTACTGTCCACGATCGACTCGTAGATGAGAACACCATCAAGATGATGGCATTTTCGTTCGCCCTCATAGACAGAGCAGCTAACTGGCTGAAGCACCTAGGGAGATTCATCACATCATGGGAACAACTCTGGAACGAGTACTTGAATAAGTACTATCCACTCAGCCGGATGAATACAGCCAGGGCCCTAATCAACAAGTTTTCCATGCTCCCCAACGAACAATTTCATCAGGCATGGGACAGGTTTAGGGAGCTCACAGACCGGTGTCCTCATAATGATATATCCAAGACCAACCTTGTCCAGAGTTTCTTCTACAGGCTTACACCGGAGTTGCAGGGTCTAGTCAATGCATCCTGTGGGGGTTCCTATTTAACTAAGGATGAGGATCAGGTCTGGGCCATCTATGAGGAGATGGCAGAGAACTAGACAGTGATGTCCCAGACCTGATTATATGCACAGGGGAAGCCCAAACCATAGGTCGTGTCCTATCAGAGTATAGAATAGGTCGATGCCGGTCCATCTACATCATCAGCAGCCGCAACACAAGCAGACTCAACGACCGCTGATATGGGGATTATCAGCGAGAAGTTGGACCGCATTGATCTTATTGAGAACAAGCAGTGCTAGGGCATGTCTCAGATAGATCAGATGGCATAGACGCTGAGTGACCTGAAGACCCAGATCATGTGTTTCCAGGAGGCACAGACGGCTTCTCTGCCTCATCTCAAGTCACGGGCAGTTCCCAGCAGCAACAGTTCGACCGAGCCCTCCTCCCACTACCGACAGGTGCATCAGATTCAAGCGGAGCCGTTCTAGCAGTAGCAGCAGCAATATGTCATACCACTACCATCTCAGGACAGCCCGATGGTGGTATACCAGCTAGATTAGCCCCTAGCGGTTCTTCCCCCACCCACTTACGAGCAGGAGTCGTTGATGGACGTCAACGAGATTTGGTATGACTGACCTCAGCTTGAGATCCGACGAGACCATCCCAGATTCTGTTGGTCGACCGGAGGTACCTCTTCCCAGTAGCAGCCTCTAGTTCAGGGTGTCCAGTTTAGCCAACAACAGCAGCAGCATCCCCAGTTCCCACAACCACAGCCACATCCACCTTACCAGCAGCATGGTCCTCGTCCCTATCAGCAGGGACAATCATAGAGGCAATAACAACAGCCTCAACAGTTTCATCCCCAGTATCCCTCTCATCCTCAACAGAAGCAGCCTAATTTCCTGAGAGGCCACCTGTCCGATTCTCATGGACCCGCCTACGAGAACTCGACTTTAGATGACTTAGCCCGCCTCATCTCTGATCAGCAGGCTACATTCAGACGGGAGATGGACGAGTTCCGTTAGGAGATGAGATAGATAGTGAAGGCCAAGGCAGCCATACCATCTCAGATCGAGCCGAACCCGAACAACCTAAAGAGGAAGTCTGAGCAGGTAGAGTTTACAGACGTTACCACTCCTAGTGATTCACTTGGTGATATTTCTGTATACATTTTAATGCTGACTTTGTTGCACTTAGGAGTGGTAGGATGCCAGCCGGCAACACCTCATCTGAGCGACGACCACATGCAGACTCAGGAGCGCCAGATGAGGAGGAGAGCGGTGCTGATGCCACTCATGATGATGTTGATGACGGTGGTGCTAATGCCACCAAGGATGTTGATCCAGCTGACGGTACTGAGGCTGTCACTTCACCGGATGCAGGAGGTGGTGCTGATGCCACCAGATTTGATGCTGAGCCAGGGTGCGGTGCTGACGCCACGAGTCTAGATGCTGTAGGTGGTATTGAGGCCACCCATTCTATTCCTGTTGCATTTCCTTCTGTCGATGTATCTCAGGACTATTCTGGAAAATGTAATAAAGGAAAGGGTTCTTCATTTGTAAGTCCATCTGTGACGTATGGAGATGTTTGTATGGATTCTACTTTGCCACAGCAGCATCGACCCGATCCTAGTCCTCCATCTGAGGAGGGCCCATCCATCCCCTTCCCCCAAGCCCTCTGCTTGGCGAAGGGAACTAAAAAAGAAAACCCAAAAAATCTCAGTAGCTAGAGTTCAGCCAGCAGATGATCGATAGATTCCAGATACAGCTGACTCTACAGGAGGCCTTGGAGCACATCCCCCTCTTCCAGAGGAACCTTAGAGGGAAGACCACTATTCGTAGGAAGAGGAGGAACCACCACTCAGAGATCCATGTGCTTACTCGTGCCACCTGCTTCACCATCCAGAATCATCTGCAAGCCAAGAGGCTAGATGCATGAGCTCCCTATGTCAGATGCCACATACATAAACAGAGGTTCGATCGAACTCTATTAGACTGTGGCTCTTCTATCAACCTACTTCCGGCAACCTTACTCGACCGATTCAAGTTTGGCCCTCTCTGATAGAGCAGGACGGTCCTTCAGTTTGCTGATCGATCTGTCAAGAGGCCAAAGGGGTTGCTGAAGGATGTGGTCGTCACAATTCAGGGCCTGAAATTCCCCGTTGACTTCGTTGTGTTGGACATGGAGATCCCTGAGTCTGTGACCGACACCGCCATCATTCTAGGACGTCCGTTCTTGGCGACAACCAAGGTAGTGTCCGATCATGATAGCGGGAAGGTATACTTTCGCGTCGAGGGCGAGAGTATACAAATAGAGACGATCGATGAGACTAGAGTGAGGGATTCAACTTGCTCATAATCGCTTACAGATTCAGAGCAGATGACAAAGGTAGAGCGAGATGCCTACCAAGAGTGCGATTTTATGATCACAGATGATGAAGTAGCTTGGTTAGACCATATTTCACGAGCCATCCTCTCACCTTCAGACCACGCTGATGCAAAGATTCCAGTAGAGGAGAGCTTAGAGAGTGCATTCTTGGCAGAGGACACATTTCAGGCAGCAGATCGTGTTCAGGAGATCGAGGCAACAGATACTTCTTTTGATTCAAATTCAGATCCCTCAGAGTCAGATATTGATTGGGCAGAGTTTGATGAATTGATTCCATGTATGATTCCCACAGAGCCAACAGCTAGGGTGGAGATTGATCCCATTCAGAGTGCAGATACACCAGCTGAGCAGTCTTCACCAGATTTTCAGGTTCAGCGAGAGTTCTCCCATACAGATTTGGTCGCTTTCACTCAAACCATTCAGAGGCCAGATCCACTAACTCCCAGTTGTCCAGAGCTGAAGCCCTTGCCGCAGTCGTTGAAGTATAGATTCCTTGCGGGCGAGCATGAGATGCACCCAGTCATTATCTCAACGGATTTGACTGGAGAGCAAGAACCTCGTTTGATGGAGGTTCTTGAAAAGAATTGTAAGGCGATAGGATGGAGCGTAGCTGATCTTCAGGGGATAAGTTCGGCCGTGTGCTCCTACCATATCTATCTCGAAGAGGACGCCAAGCCGTCGCGTGAGCTCCAGCGATGGCTGAACCCGAATCTTCGAAAGATTGTAATGAAGGAAATCTCAAAATGGTGTAGCGTCGATTTTATCTACCCCATCTCCGACTGCTAGTGGGTTAGTCCATTACATGTGGTGCCCAAGAAGATGGGCATCACTACAGTTATGAGTGAGTCCGGAGAGGAGATCGCTACCCGGGTACCCACTTCTTGGAGGGTCTGTGTGGACTACATACGATTGAACCAGGCCACCAAGAAGGATCATTTCCTGTTGCCTTTTATTGATCAGATTATAGAGAGGCTAGCTGGGAAGAGTCACTACTGCTTTCTTGACGGGTACTCTAGATACAATTAGGTGGCCATTGCGCCCGAAGACCAGGACAAGACCACATTCACCTGTCCCTTTGGGACATATGCATTCAGACGGATGCCCACTGGTCCACGTAATGCCCCAGCGATATTCCAAAGGTGCATGTTGCCCATCTTTTCGGACATGGGGGGTGAGTGCTTGGAGGTCTTCATGGACGACTTTGCGGTCTATGGCGATGGGTTTGATGCTTGTCTTGACTGCCTAAACCACGCCCTTCAACGATGCATCGAGGTCCATCTTGTGCTATCTTGGGAGAAGAGTCACTTCATGGTGACTCAAGGGACGATGCTTGGTCATATCATCTCCAACAGGGGCATGGAGGTTGATACGGCCAAGGTGGATATTATTAGGAAACTCAGTCCACCGTCCAACTTACTACAGTTACGGTCTTTTCTGGGGCACGTCGGTTTCTATCGGGAGATTCATTCATGATTTCATCAGAATTGCCCGACCGTTGACTGATTTGCAAACCAAAGACACTGAGTTCATTGTGGATGATAAGTGTCTTGCGTCATTTGAGACTCTCAAGAGTCTAGTTGTTGAGGCTCCTGTCCTCCAGCCGCCTGATTGGTCTCTCCCATTCGAGATCATGACGGATGCCTCTAATTTTGCCATAGGGGTCGTGCTGGGACAGAGGAGGGATGGAGTGCCATTTGCCATTCACTACGCTAGCCGTACATTGGATGCCACACAACAGATCTACACTATCACTGAGAAGGAGATGCTAGCCGTAGTCTTTGCCCTAGATAAGTTCAGATCGTACATCATTGGATATAAGGTGACTATCTTTACAAATCATACTGCCATCTGATTCCTCATGGAAAAGAAGGATGCCAAAGCGAGACTTACTAGATGGATCCTTGTACTCCAGGAGTTTGATATTGAGATTAAGGATAAGCCTGGAGTCAAGAATGTGGTGGCGGATCATCTCTCCCGACTAGAGCATCTTGAGGATTCTGAGCAGATTGATCCTATATCTAAGACCTTCCCTGATGAGGCGATCCTTTCTATCACCTCACTCACGTTGTAGGTCGACATTGTGAACTATCTTGTTGCCAAGAAAGTTCCATAAGGTTGGCCCAGGAAACGACTTGAGACCTTCCTCACGAAGGCCAAGTTCTACTGTTGGGAGGATCCCATCCTTTATCATGAAGTAGGGGATAGCGTCTGGCATCGGTGCATTCCTCAGGAGGAGCACCATAGCGTCCTCACTTACTGCCACAAGCTTGAGGCAGGAGGACATCACTCTAGGAGGAGAACGACACAAAAAGTGCTCCAATCCGGCCTATGGTGGCCTGCCCTCTTCAAGGATTCTGATGAATTCGTGAAGAGGTGTACTGACTGTCAGAGGATGGGCACTTGTGGATAGCGTGATATGATGCCGATGCAGCCCATTCATTTCTGTGAGGTTTTTGACGCATGGGGCATCGATTTCATGGGTCCATTCCCTAAGAGTCAGGGATTCGAGTACATTCTGTTGGCCGTTGATTATGTGAGTCGTTGGGTTGAGGCCATCCCCGCCCGAACCGCAGATGCTAGGACTGTATGCAGATTTTTGAAGAAGAATATCATTTCACGCTTCGGGGTGCCTAGAGTTTTGATATCTGACTGGGGATCTCATTTCGTCAACAACAAGGTAAAGGCCCTTGCTAGCGAGTTCAGCATTGACCATCGTGTATCCACTCCATATCATCCTCAGACCAATGGTCTTGCTAAAGTGTCGAATAGGGAGATCAAGACTATATTGCAGAAGGTCGTCCGCCCTGACTGAAAGAATTGGTCACAACTTTTGGAGTCGGTCGTGTAGGCATATCAGACCTCCTTCAAGATGCCTTTGGGTACATCTCCCTTTCTCCTCATTTATGGCAAGCCCTGCCATTTACCTGTTGAGCTTAGGCACAAGTCACTTTGGGCTGTAACAGACATACTTTTGGATCCAGTGAGTGTAGGAGACCAGAGGAGGGTAGAATTGGCAGCCATAGAGGAGCTTAGAGATGCAGCCTTTTCGAGCAGCCTACAGTACAAGGAGAGAGTGAAGGACTGGCATGATTCTTATATCAGCCACAAACAGTTTGAGCCAGACCAGAGAGTATGGGTGTTCGATGCTAGGCTTAGATTACTTCCAGGGAAGTTGCTGAGCAAGTGGAAGGGGCCATACCTGGTCCAAACGGTACATGACAATGGAAGCATTGACATATCTGAGATGTCATCTGAGTCTACCTTTGTGTTAACGGGCAACGGCTCAAACCATATCTAGATCATGAGTCACTGATCGTTGGTGTCGCCCCTATTTATTTTGCGTGAGATGTGGTCTTTGGCTCACATCTATTGCATCTCACGCCTGATTATCACCGTCGTCCGCCATGTATAGATCCAGATGTCCGTATCACACTATTCATCAGTCCAACTCCCCATTTGCATCTTTGATTATGCTATACTTAGGGTGTACATTACCCTAAGTATGGAGGGGTGTGTGACTTTTGATTTCCTTTTTGGATTCTTTTTATCTCTGTTTTGTTGCCTATACCTAGGCTTATTTTACCCTAACTATAGGGGAGGTAGACCATGTACATCCTTCCACTCAGATTTCCCATTGTGTACAGTCTGTTATACTTAGGATTACTTGATCCTAAGTATAGGGGGAAAAACATCGAGATCCTTTCTATTCTATTCTTTCATTCGTCGTTGTAGTATAGTATCCTTTCCACTTCCCTATACTAAGCACGAGTTATGTCTTCTTCATCGCTCTTGATTCACTCTGAAGACATCGTCCGAGCTAAGTATAGGGGGGTGTCGTATATATTTCATATTTACTTTATCCATAAATCGTACCTTGTGTGAGTATGTTAATAAATAAAATGGCTAAAATCCTTAAAAATCCATAAAAAATTAAAAACTTTCTTGTACATTAAAATTCTTTCTTGCACATACATAGTTATTTATAAAATTAATTTTGTACAAATGTTTGTAAAAATGCTTTGTGTGTAAAGAGTTTGTAAATATGTCAATATCAAAATTATGTATATAGTACAAAATTTTTGTAAAATGTTTGAAAAACAAAAAAAAATTGCAAAAACCCTTTTGTAAATGTTTGTAAGTATTTTGCAAAACTTCTGCATGCATGCATGCAATCATTCAAACATTTTTCAAAAATTTTGCACATTTTCAAAATTTGTATAAAAACATTTTTGTATATATTTGTACAGTTTTTCTGAATCATAGTTGACATTTAAACTAGCCTGGAATTAAATTGGAAAATGGAGCTTGGTTAAGGCCTTAATCCACCTAATTCTAAGAGGAACCTTACAGGATTTAGGGTTAAGACTTTTCATGTCCACGGTGACTTAATTCTTTGAGTCCACTAGGCTATGATCATATGTCATCTTGATGAGCTTAAGTAGAACACTTAACAACGCACACTTGACTCTCACAGACAATGGCTTTACTTGCACGAGCACCTTACACATAGCTCTCTACCGACGAGGTGGTGAGGAGGATGTTTTCTTTGGCGTGGGGTAGCATACGAGGGTAATACTTCTTGGCGGAACCTCTCGTCTTCTTTTAGTGAAGGAAGTGCGTCTCAATTTGGTCTTGTGGCATTGAGGTCTAAAGACATAGTTGTGGGTTGCGATAATGCTTCAAAAGAGGGATAGTCTATTGTCTCAAGAGGAAAAACTCCTTATGTATATATGTTGCACCATGTAGATATGTTGTACATATGCACATCAAAAAATATGCAAGAGAAAGAAAAACTCCAAAAAATGTGGTGGGTCTGATAGAAAATGGAATACCCACCGGAGTGTACATAGCCAAATAAAGCAAAGCCTATGTTACCCATGCCCATCTCATGAAGCTTGCAGTAGGGAGACTTAGCTGGTTAGGCTCCCTAGGATACATGGCTACACTGGTCATGGACCATTCTCTTCTTCCTCCTCTTCTTGAGCTGGTTGCACTTGAACTTAGAAGGGAATACCCCGCTCCTCGAGCAAAGAGTTGCCAGACTAGGGCATTAGAGTTACCTTGTTGAGGGGGGTTGTCACTTTGCCATTTCTGAGGTAGGGAGCTACATATCACTTAAACAGTAAAAGGAAAGATTCATGGTCATTAGAGTTTGTGTATGTAGACTTGTTCTGATCTGGATTGTTGAAGAGTCTTGACCATAGATTGGTGGAACTTAAAGGTTGTTGAGTTTTAAACGTAAGTCCAAATAAGGTTCCGACAAACTAATAATCCAAAGGCTTGAGTAAGCTCCATACTTCAATTTAATGAAGACAAAGTCTAACACTCAACGTTGATTCATATTCTTTTTCTTTTTCTTTCTCTTTTCACTTCTTTTTTCAAATAAGGGTTTGCTAAGGCACTAGCAAAAGTAAAGTATAGGGGGTGGGTGATGAATCCTCATTCATCACTCTATATTCTTTTATTTTAGCTATTTGTCTTGCAAAAGCATCATGTATATAGTTGTAAATACAATAAATTAGCAATAAGCATGCATTTAATAATATCTAATACTTAGCATGTATTTGTGAAAAAATAAAAGAATAAAAAATAAAAGAAAAAGAAGGAAATATTTAGAATAAATATTGAGTGACTTGAACCCAAGAGAGGGTCCAGTATGGGCCTGATCGCCAAATAAAAGTAGAGAGAGATATGACCACTCTACCTTGTACATATTTGTCACCTATGTAGATATAATTTATTTTTGTAAAAATTAAAAAATAAAAAGGTGTTTCTATTTCCTTGAATTTACTTCTAAAAATAAAACAACAAAATAAAATAAAATAAAATAAAACTCTCTCTCTCTCCCTCACCTTGTATATAATACATGTAAATATGTATCATCTACCTATTTATTTTATATTTGTAAATAAATAAAAAATAATAATTTTATACTCCAAAAATTATGTTATAAATAAAATATAAAATTGGGGTATTTTTACAAAAATAATAAAATAAAAATAATTGTACAAAATACAAAGGTATTTATACCAGTATATAATATAATATACTGTATATACCATAAAATATTTTTCATAAAAATAATTAAAAATCACAGAAAAATAGTTTAGAAAATAACAAACATTTTTCATGGTGTACACTTTTTGATTTAAAATCATTTTCTACTTTTAATTAAATTTACAATTATTTTTACTTTCTATTTTCTGATTGGTCTAGGAGGAATGTTGACCCCGGTCAACTACCCCTCCCGGACCTTCCCTCATGCGGATCCGGATTTTTCACTCATTTCTCCAAATTATACCGGTCGGATCCTGTACCCTCTTGCTCCGATTTTCAACCTGCGTCTCCCTAGTGGATCTGTGATCCTCGCGGATCCCTAGGGAGTCTCAGATTGTCCTTGGTTCACGTGCCCGGACTCGATCTATCCGTCTGCCTGGAATGTGCTATATATTCTTCATTCGCCTCCACAGCAGCACAGCTCGCGCCGCACCCTTCTCTGCTACCCTCGACATCTTCCCCTTGGTGATAGCAACCGGAGGCCGCCTTTGGTCATCGGAGAGGAGCTGTGCAGCCGACGCTCGCATATCGTGGTCGGAGCACCACCACGACGAGCCTCCTCCGCCAGTCGCAGCAAAGTTGAGGCAACGACCCCCGCCGTCTGCATCCCCTGGAGCTCAGAATCACATTAGGACCCTCAGGTAGCTCTCATTTCGATCCCGGTTCTCTTATTTCCCGAATCTTTCATTTGTGCTGCACCGCCGCTCTGCCAGCTCCGACCAGCAGGTCGGAGCCTAATCACATCCATCTACCCGCTTCGATCGACAGCCCCGCTCATTCTCCATCTTCCCTCGCCATATGATCATCCTAATCGTGGCTCGGATTGCCAAGATTAGGCCCCAGGTCTCATCTATCGCTTCGCCGGAGACCCCCTTTCCGTTCACCGTCGCTTCTCTTGAGTTTAGATCAAATAACCTTGACTGGAGCCTTGCTCTGAGTCCGAGCTTTACCTTATAGGGCTTAGCACGTGCGGAGACACCCCAGTTCACCTTAGACCACCCTCGTCATAGCTCGCCCATGTCTCAGTCATCGTCACGAAGATCCGACCGTCGCGACTCCATCCGAGCCATTCACTCGACACGGAAGGGCCTCATGCTTCTTTTGGCGCCAACCGATTATTCATCGGAGCTCCGGATCCTTTCCTGTGCTCTAGTGAAACTCGCCCAGGAGTTCTTCTAGAGCCTTCCTCTATCGTTGGATTGGCCCCCTCGCCCAGATATCATCGTAGCCGTCCATCTCTAGCAGTTGTCAGTCCGTTAGATGTCAGATCTAACGGCCCCTGTACTTGCCACGTCCCCGAAATCTGACGACCGTTGGATATAACACCTGACCGCGCCAGAGCCGCACCTTCACACCCAGCCAGAGCACGCCACTTGTCCACCCCACGCAACTCATGTGCTGCATGGGTAATTTGCTCAGCCCAACTTTCTTTTATTTCAGTTTGTCGTTTAGTCTGTAAAATAAAGTATACAGTTAGGACTTTTTGCACTCATTCTCCTGCGGTTTTTCATATTTGCTTTTTAGTCCTGTTTGTGTAGACTCAGGTGCTTTGTCATGTGTGACTTTGGGTTATTTGCATTGTTTGACCTGGACTTATTATCTGTTATGAATTGAATGTTTAGTTTTATTATTTGCAAATATACCCTTATGCGTAATGATTTGAGACATGTGCAGA
The DNA here is from genome assembly GCA_037367405.1 of Ottelia alismoides. Lineage (NCBI taxonomy): Eukaryota > Viridiplantae > Streptophyta > Magnoliopsida > Alismatales > Hydrocharitaceae > Ottelia > Ottelia alismoides. The sequence continues at coordinate 638,137 of JAZKJV010004281.1, read as the reverse complement.
ATTTGATGTGAAAATTGCAAAGCAGACCCTAGACTTTTTATGCATGTTACTATTTCTTCCAGAGACATGTTTTCTTTGCATTTTGGTCCATGTGTGCTGTGTGTTTTATTTTTGATTCAATAAATATCATTTTAGCTCCAAAATTCGAGAAATTTTGATACATGGCTCCTGCCATGGTGTAGGGATTTTAATGAATTTTTGGGTTTGTTTTGTTTTCGTTTGCTATTTTTAAAATTTAAAAACGATAAAAATCACCCCTGTTTGCTTTAGAAAATCCATTAAAAATATTAAAATGTCTTAAAAGATTCTAAAAAAAATCCGTGTTGTATGTTTTGTATTGTTTAAGTTTATATCCAATTTTTGTCTTGTTTCCACTTATAAAACCCCTAAAAAGTAAAAAAAGTAAAAATATTTGAAAAATCTGCAAAAAATCATAAGAAATCAAAAAAATGTATTTTCAGTTGCTGTAGTTAGGTTTTATTTATAATTTCTCATAAAAATATTGTTTGTATTTTATAGGCATTTTAAATAATTTTAACTTGCCTTTATATTCCAGCTGGACATTGGTCATTATTTTATTACATTATTTCATTTTTAGAAAAACAATTAAAAATAAGAAAAATCTCAGAAAATCCACAAAAACACTTTACTATTTTCTAAACACAAAATTATTTTTGCTTGGAATTTTTGAGCATTTTTATGCTTTAATTAATTGCTTGATTATTGATTTTTGATTCCCTTTTATCCTTTTTCTTATATCAAAAGTCATAAAAAATTAGAAAAATTAAAAACTACCATTTCCTTTGTTTTTCTTGGATTCCCGACTACTTTGTAGCTTTCGCATCACGTGCTCCTTGTGTTTGACCCTGGTAGCTATACCAGGTAAAATAAATTAGCGAGACTGCTGTCTTTGCCTGATTGCTTGATTTCTTTCGTGGTGGTCTGAATTTTCTGGATTGATTTCGCCTTGCGATTCGGGTTGCAACGACCTTATTTATTCCTTAACCCGAGTAGCGAAAGCGTGTCATCACCTATATAAAGGAGTAGCACCTCAAAGAGTTGAGGATGTGAATACCAAAACTATATGCCCTAGTGCATCAGCTTTGAGAAGCTCAGTATATGCTAGATATGTACAAAAGCTAGATGTCTACCATGCACTAGGAGTAGTAAACTGTAACTAATCCTACTGTTGAGATAAAACACTTGATTACAGTAATAACAATATCTTCAAAGATGACAAGACTTTAGAGATAATGATCTCTAGGTCTTATCTTCAAGAGCTTAAGATTTTATAGATAGTGATCTAAAAGGTCTTAACTGTGGATACCTTTGGAGAAAGAGATCTCCAAGAATAAGGGTATTCTATTAAGGATAATGGAAATAATGGTTATCGTAATTATTGAGTTGTATTGTCAAGGGTACAATAACTGACAATATTGAGTATTGGTTGCATAAGATGCAACATTCACATTAAATGCGAGCACTGTTACTAGGAGATATGCAAGTTCCATAAAAGGACTTCGCGTAGTCTCTTCGGAACAGAGTGACTGATCAACTTACCTAGCGATTTTTCTTCTATGATAGACACATGAGTGTGGTTTAAATATTAGCCCAATAATGGCACTCTGGGCTAGTGGGAGATTGTTGGACATGCGGGCCTACCACGAGCCATTATGCAATAACTGTTATTGCAAATATCATTCCCAGATCTGAAATGAAGAAACAATAATTTGCATAATAGGTGCCTTAGTACAAATAGGGTTATGTACCATGTCCATATTAATGATAATACAACTGTTGATTCAATTGTTGAGTGATAGAGACTGGTGCTTGGATGAATATCTAAAGAGTTTGATCAAGGACTCATTAAGCATCGTCGAATGATTATTAAGAGAGGATCTCCATACTAAGAAGGAGATGGAAATCCTTTAGCTAAAGTCTGATGTCTGACCGACCTCTTGATGCAGGTCCTCTGCACAGGAATAGAGATTCAGAGGTATCAGATTAGTTAGGTCAAAGAGTTGACTTAATGAGATCGAGATAACCAAAGACCTAGGTCATATGCTGTCATGATATAGGCACACATCCTATGATCGTAGATAGATGCGTTACTATATGCCTGAGTACGTAAATTTGGTAGACCAATAGGTTGATGAACTAACCAAGGACTATACACCGACGCACTGGTGTGCATGCAAGGGTATCCAAGTAATACAATCTCTCAAAGGGATTATACTAGTTCATGTACTAAACCAGAAGACATGAGCTCACTCATGAGATGTTGGGAAGAATCAAATTCCGTGCACAGTCGTCTCGCTTTGGAAGCTTGACTGAATTTGTAGGTTTGATATATGCTTTTGGAAAGTATATAATCAACACCTGGGTATGATATATGCTTTTGGAAAGTATATAATAGATACCGACTCCCAATGATCAAATGAGAAACTTAATGATAAAATCCTGAAGGAGAGAGTCTAAAAGAGATCTAAAACTTCGGGTTTATTCTATGGGTCTTCCAATATGCAGGATGTACAGGTATTAGGAATACTTGAGGGAGATGTGATCACAAATGATTGTATAACCATGATGCTACCATTCTGAGGGAGTGATGAAACAAGTTTGGATTTTAGCGACTCTTCTCAGAGTGAAGTGATCTGATCTTGGTCCAAATGTTGGACATTGTTATGTATATGATTCAGATGCAATGAGAAGATTAGATTCGTGGTCTTGATTTAATTATGCATCTATGAGAGGTCCGCATGATCTAGATTTGAGATGTGATCTCAATATTCAAGTCACTATACGCGGAATAATAAAATCACCATGTCCTTATCTCCAAGTATCCGCAGAGAAATCACATTATCCTTGAAAGAGTTCAAGGATAATTTTACTGTTGATAAATGTATTCGAGCATTGAGAAAATTTATAATTAAATGTGATTTATTTATCATGAATAATTTGAGTTTGATTCACATTATAAGGAGAGTTGTCGAAGATAATTAAATGTGATTTAATTATCAAATATGTGAGTAATGTGAATGTGATTCATATTATTTGGGCACATGAGAATGGAGATCCAAGATAGTTAAATGTGCTTTAATTATCATTGACATGAATAATTTGGATAGCACTATCCATATTAGTCATATATATTATAAATGTGATTTATAATATATAAGATAGAGCTATTTGTAAATAACATTTAAAAATTAAATGTTTATGTGAATTGGATTGACATTGGACAATTAATTGAAAATGTAATTTACATTTTATTTTGGTATGTGAATATCATTCACATTTTTCCAATGGCATGATTGCAATATTCACAAGATAATTATGAGTTATTTTTGTGGGATAGTTTACAACAAGTGTTGTTGTAATCTTGGAGATTTCATGAGATAATGTAATCTCACGAGATAATGTGGAGATTGCGACCTTCCATCCTAAGATGGTTGACATCCACCAACTCCTATTTGGAGTGGCTGTCTATCCCCCCCTCTGATGGAATGAAGGCAATCTTCCTCCCAATTATCTCCATGCTTGATTGATTTAATTTGGAATTATATTGATTTATCAATATATATTTAAATTAAATTAGTTGTTGTTGTGTTTTTACAATAAAATCATGGCCATTGAAAGAAACACAAATCAATCTCATCCATTGATTTTGTGTTTTCCATGGATTGAGATCTATTGATTCCCAAAATACTAAATAAGAAGAGGTAACCCTTGCTCTTCAAGTTACAAGAATAAGAGTTCAATAACATATGCTCTCTCTCTCATTCTCTCTATACACAAACTCTCTCTCTCTCTCTCAATGTGGCCATCAACCATGGAGCCCTAGAGAGAGTCGCCATCGCCGCAACATCGTCGTTATGCTTCCGGATTGTTTGCTCATGGATCTCTATCTGCTTCGTTGTGCCTTGCTCATGAAGAAGACATCAGATCTCGTGTGATGTGATCAGAAGATTCATCGCTTGGATCATCAACATGGATTGCGAGAAGCACACGTTTCATCAATGCGTTCACAAGTGTCTCCTCCATCAGATCGGACTTGAGACAAGAGGTCTCTTCGTTTAGAGACTCGATCTCAATCACTCATGAAGAGGTAAAGATTATACTTATTTGTGGTTTAAATGAAATGATCCAAGAAGTGTTCATGGATCATGTGGTTTCATCTTTTGATTTTTTTTTAAATTCCGCTGCCCCGAGCAACTAGTTCGACTGGTCGCTCCTGATCGCATGTGATGTGATCCTCATGCTTCCATGATGCACTTAAGGATCTTCCCATATCCTTCACTCGTCCCTAGGCTACGTAGGATCACCTAGGCTATCCTCCTCGATCCACGATACCTCGTAAGAAGATAAAAAGAGAAGATGCCAGACAATTCAAAAATCGATAATCAAATGGAAAAAAAATAATTACAAAAATAGGTAAGCAAGTAAATAGACAAACTATTCTATAAATCGATGCTCCCCGGAAACGGTGCTATTTGATGAATGTAAAAATCGAGGTGTCTAAAATGAGCCTCACAAGGCGAGGACTCAATCGCTATGACGACTCCTCAACAATTGCATCCAATCAACTATCAACCAACACAATGGATAAATCAAGCAAAATAGTGTGAATCAAAATTTATTATACCCTAATAAAGATGTATAGTGACAAGCAAGTAGGGGAACATAGGAAACAAAGGCGTAGAGCAAGATAAGACAATCAATCACAAAAAATTGTCTTTTTAATCACTGAGCCAAAGCATGATTTGTTTTCGTGGTTTTAACTTTTTTGTATTTTTTATTTTTTATTTTTATATTTTGTTCTTATTTTTTTATTTTTAGATTTTTAATTTTTTCTTTTAAATATATAAAATATAGGATATATAAGACTATTTATACAATAATAGATAATAAAATTATAAAAACTACTAAAAATACTTAAAATACATGAAATAAAATCTTTTTGGTTTTAAGAAATTTTTAATACTTTTGTGGTTTTTAATGAATTTTAATAATTTTTTTATATTTTTAAAGTAAAAAATACCCTAAAATAGAATTCAATAAAACCAAAAATTGAAGTGAAGATAAAAAACAGCAAATGATCTCCAAAATTCTTCAAATCAATTTTAATATAAAAAATAGGAAAAGAAAATTATAAAATAGAAAACAATATTTTTGGAATTTTGAGATTTTTTTTATTTTTATAAATGATTTTGGGGTTTTTCAATTTTTCATAGTGTTCTTTTTCTATTTTTATGAATTTTTGGTTTAAAGGCTGTAAATACTTGATGAATACTCATTCATAACTCTTTATTCTTATATTTTAGCTACAAAAACCTTTGCAAATGCATGTATATATTTGTAAATATAAATAATTACCAAAAGCATGCATGGTGTAAATAGTAATAATTAGCATGTTTTTGTGCAAAAATAAAAGAATAAAGAACAAAAAGAAAAAGTGGGAAATATTTAGATAAAATATTGAGCAACCTAACCCAAGGGAGGGCTCAGTATGGACCTGACCGCATAAAAGCCAAAGTAGAGGGAGATAGGGGCTCATGTGTGTAAATATATTTGTAAATAAAATAAAAATATTTTCCTTTAAAAATAAAATAAAATAGGCTTGTAAATATTTGTATATATTTATAAATATAAAATCAAGATAAAAAGAGAAAAAATAAAAAGAAAACAAAAACATCACTTGTATATATCCACCTTGTACATAGAACCACACTTAGATTTATTGCACTTTATAAATAAATAAAATTAAGTTCCAAAAATTTTGTAAATACTCTATATTTTATGTTGTAAATAAATAAAATAATAACAACAAAAACAAAAACAAAATTAAAAACCCAAAAATACATTGCAAGTATACCATGTATATACATGTATATGTCTATTTATTTCACCTATGTATATAAATAATAAAAATAAAATAAAAATAACTTTTTATTCCTTATTTTATGGTATAAATAAATAAAATATAAAAAGGGAATAAAAATGTGTAAAAATAACAAATTAAAAATCAAAAATCAAAACCATATATTGTACATATACCTATATATAGCTATATAATGTAAATACCCTATTTTTATTTTGAAAAATTAACTAAAAATCACTAAAAAAGATAAAAAAATTAAAATAAAAATATTTCATGTTTTGAGTTTTAATTAAATAAGCCATTTGCTATTTTTAATCTAATTTATAAATATTTTCCAGGTGGCAGCCTCCCATTGGTCCAGGGGGGTTGTTGACCGCGCGGTCAACTCCCCCCCCCCAGGACCACCTCTCACGGGTTTTAGGCGGGTGACCCAACTTCTCCCTATTTTTGCGCCTAAACCCGACCACCTTGCACCTAAACCCAGGGTCCTAATCACCCTCATGTGATCCGGGAACCTCGCCCGACATTGATCCTAGGGATCCGTGCTCCATAGAGCCGGACCCGAGCCATCTTTCCCGAACCTGCACCCATACATAAGCCGAGCTCCGCCACCCTATTGCGCATCTTTGGCTCATTCGCTCCCCCACTAGTGACCTCCACCTTTCGAGCGAGAGTGACAGCTTGCCCCAGAGGTGTAGCAGCGAGGCTGAGGGTGAAGAGACATCGATCCGGCGGGATAGCTCCACCGTGCTCCGCCTAGAGCAGGAGCCAGAGCCTCGGTCGTCGACGCTCCTCGAGGCAAGGACCCAGAGCTGCCCAAGCTCGCCCACAGTCGACCCATCCACCCAGGTAGCTTAGATTTCTTCTCTATTTCCCGAATTTTGTTTTTCCCCCAATTTTCGCCGTCACCGACTATCGCCGATTCCGACCATCTCATCCGACCACTCGATCATCGGAATCCATCATCGCATTCGCCCTTCCCTCGCGCACCTGCTCCGCACTTCCACTCAACCCAGCTCGCACAGGAGCTGAGGTTTCGAGCTCCTCCGTCCACCCCCTCGCCAGAGCTCGACCACCACGCCTCACCGACCACTTTCACCACGCCTAACGGGGTCGAGGCAGTTTGCCCTCGACCCGCGAGTTTGCTGGCACACTTTGCAGGTTCATCCAAGCCCATCTGAGGGCTTGGACCATTTGGTTTAGCAGCTCCGCCTCCGCCGACCTCGCCGGAGCTCCCCAGGGCTCTGTTGGGTCATCGGAGGCCTCCATCAGACGCGGAGGGCCCGCAGCTACCTTCTCCGATCTTCAGCGAGCTTCCAGGAGGAGACCAGCGCCATCACGAGCTCTGCGAAGTTCGTCGGAGCCCAGTTCTTCCTCCATCCTTCTCCGCCGTCTGATCAGCCTCCGAGCTCCAGTTTCAATCTGAGCCGTCCAATCCAGGAGCAGCAGCTACCGCACGATCACCAGGAGGACTGATCCACACCGTCCGATGGCCAAGGTTTAGCCGCGACGCGTCTCCACCGTCAGATCCAGCACGTGGCGACGCCTGGACCATTCGATCCGCGCGAGGGCTTCCTTCGTTGGGCGCCACCCACTCCCAGCCGTCCATCTACCCACGTGGCGCCCATCCGTCGGTCGACTTAATAAAGGGTAATTTACCCTTAGGCCCTCCTCTTTAGTTTATTTAGCATTTAGTCCTGTAAATATATAGCGTAGTTGTTTTATTTTTGGTACATTTGCACTTTGAACCCTGAGCTTTATTTTATTTGCATCTATGCCCCTGTTTGTGGTGTAGCACGTGCATCGACACGTGCTCTTTTGGGTTATTTGCTTGCTTAGCCCTGTAGTTCTGGGTTGTTATGAAATGAAGAAATATTTTTAGATAATTGCATTTATACCCCTGTGTGTGAATTAATTGTGCATGTGCGTTTATTTGTGGGTAAATTACAAACAAATCCTCGGACTTTTGGTACCTGTTACCAAATAGTCCCAGAACTTAGTTTTCTTTGCATATAGGTCCCTGAGTGCCCCAAGCACGCGCTGCGCGCGTGTTTTCTTGGGAATTTTGCACCGGACCCCCCAGAGCTTTGGGTATTTGCACGCAGGTCCCTGCACACATTACCTAAGTTTTATTTTTGAATAAAATATCAAACCTACTCCAAATTCGATGAAAATTGGACACATGGCTCCTGCCATGTTGTAAAATTTTATAGAATTTTTGGAGACATTTTTGCCTTTATTTGCTATTTTTAAAAAATCAAAAACAACCATTTTTGTTACTGTTTGTTTTAAAAATTCACAAAAAATATTAAAACCTATCTAAAAATTACAAAAAAAATTAGCTACTATATAGATTGTTGTGTTTGATTTTCTGGCCAATTTTGGCCATTTTTCGTTATATAAAACTTTAAAAATTTCAAAACACCTAAAAACTCATAAAAATTCTAATAAATAATTTAAAATCCCAAATATCATAAATCCAATGGCTAAATTTTCTTTGTAGTGTTTACTATACAGGAAAATTACCTCTAGGATTTTTGGGGGGTTTTAGATATTTTATCTAAGCCCCTTAAGCTTAGCTGGACATTATTTTTATCTTTTTGCACTGTTTGATTTTTAGAAAATTAAATAAAAATCAGAAAAATACCAAAAATTCACTAAAAACAGTAAAAATTATAAAACACACAAAAACATTTTTATCTGAATTTTTGCTTGATTTTAGATGCATTAAATAATTTGTTGAATTGCCTTGTTTTCTTGTTTTCTTTATTTCCTTAATTAACCAAAAATCCAAAAAATATAAAAAGTCTAAAAATCCACCAAAAATAGTTTATTTTTATTTTTATTTCCTTTTTGGACTACTTCGTAAGTCGTAAGGCCATTACGTGCTCCTTGTATTCGACCCTGGTCGCTATACCAGGTTAAAATAATAGCAAGACCGCTATTGGATTTTGAGTTGTTTTCATCTTGTTTGGTGATCTCTTTTTCTTGATTGGCACACCCGAGCGATTAAGGTCGCAACGACCATTTTAGATATACCTGACCTACCTCGTTTGGTCTATTTTCATGTCATCAGAATGGCGCCGTTGCCGGGGAGCACGGCTTAGTAGTTTTTGATTTTTCGTTTTCAATTTTCTTTTTGTTTTATTTTTTGCGTCTTTTCGCGGCTTTTTGTTTTTCTTTTATTTTTATTTTATTTTATTTTATTTTCTCTTATTTTTGTTTTTGCTTGATTTTGAGTGTTTATTTTATTTTACATTTTTGCACATATGCCCTGTTTTATTTTCTTGTTATTATTTGATTATTTTATTGGTCTGACCACTTGTTTTCTTTCTTACGAGGGCCCGAGGACCGAGGCAGCATCTTTCGAGAAGTCGACGCAACCGCGGGACTTGGAGGCGGCTTCCTTCTGTACGGAGCCACAGGAGAGCGTGAGAGAGTAGACGAGCGGGCGAGGATTAGTTAGCTTTTTATTTTCATTTCATTTGATTATTGTAATAATACAGGGACAATCAGACTCAGACTGTGAACTTGGTTTGACTAGCGAGTCTGTTTAGCTGAGCATCGGTGTGCTCGGGGGACCCTTAGGTTTTTCGCGGCTTTTTCGCGGCTTTTGGTTTTTCGCTGCCTTTTCCGGTTTTCAGCGGTTTTTCTCGAGCCCCTAGACTTAGGATTTTCTACTTGACTGTGCCGTAATTAGTAGGATCCCCACACCTAATTATCTGCCTGTTCCTATAGTGCGATTAATTGGACCTACTAATAATTCATTAATAAAGATAACTAACTCACTCCCTTTGTAGCCTACGTGTCGTAGCCTGCCCTGCCAAGCACTGCTCCTGAACCCGATGTGTCGGGAGGAGGAGGGGTAGACCGAGACCGGACCTTTGGCTTGAAGGATCGGTGACCAGTTAGATGGTTCTGCGAGTAGAATTGCTTGTTTAGGACTCGGTTTTCATCGTTGCACCATATAGGTAGTTTATTTCTGTCTTTACATTTCTGCACGGATCACTTGCATGTAGAGTGCTGGAGACATGTACGCATTTCTATCTCTAGGTACGCATTTCTATCTCTGCATGCATCATTGATTTCATCGCGCATCGGCTTTTTCTTCTCCCCCTTGTTTTTGACTAAATAACCAGGAGAACCGAAAAATTCGTTAGGCCTTTGTTTTTATTGAAAAATATTAAAAAAACCATAAAATTGGGACTGCTTAAGCTATTAACCCTAAAAGACACTTGACCTAAAAAATCTGTCTTGGGGAGAGCAACCCCCTCATTGCTTGGTTTGCTTGTGCGAGTGAGTGACCCGTTCACTAGGTAGAGCCCTCCGGTGTTATTCCTGACTGACTACCGACTCTTCCGTGCGGGCCAGTCGGTTGGGTTAGCATCGGGTATCCAAACAGGTCACATAATCGCTCTGATAGATTGTTTGTTCATCATAATAAAAAAAGACAAGATAATTTGACCGAGCCTTTACGGTCTTCAGCACGCGTTGTGTTGGTGAACAGAGGGTTTGGTTGCTGATCATAGTTTCTTCAGATCCCATCCGCCTTACTCGCCAGATCATGATGATGGGTAGACGGTCTCTTAGGCAGCCTCTGGCTGCATTGCTTTCGGGCACGTCTACCCGATCATCTAGGTTGGCCCGCGAGAGCCGAGACCAACTCTCCGAGCCTGAGTATGATTCCTCCATGTTCCCCCTCGACCCCCTTTCTTTTGGTTCTGAGAGACATGAGCCAGAGGAGAGATTAGCAGATTTGTCAGCACCTGAGTTTGGCTCATTTGATTTTGCAGACGCCATAGCCGGCAATTCCGAGGATCGGTCCCGAGGTCCACAGCCTGAGCACTTTGTGCTGGACCAGGGTGCGATCAACTCCACCATGATCGCCTCCCTCGACACCGTTCAGCAGCAGTTGAGGGATCAGGGGGCATTCATGCTTGATATGAGGAGAGAGATGGAGCAGATGAGAGCAGAGAGAGCAGAGGAGAAACGGGCCGAAGATCCCGGCTGACGCAGATGCAGCAGCCGCAGCAGCCACCGCAGCTGCGGTAGGAGGACCACCGAGACCGATGTGGGAGTTGCACAACCCCAGATCGACGCTGATGCACCACTGGGTCGTACTTCCAGCTATCGTGGGGGACTTCAAGTTCCCCCCGAACACCTTGCAGTTACTCCCTCGCTTCCACGGGCTCGCCACTGAGGAGCCCCATATCCACCTCCAGGAGTTCCTCATGATCTGTAGTACTGTCCACGATCGTCAGGTGGACCAAGATATGATTCGGATGATCGCCTTCCCCTTTTCCTTGGCCGACAGAGCAGCCACCTGGCTGAAGCACCTGGGGAAGTTTGTTTACACTTGGGAGCAGCTCCGCACCGAGTACTTACACAAGTACTATCCACTCGAGCGGACCAATGCAGCGAGAGCCCTCATCAGCAACTTCTCCATGCTCCCCATCGAGCAGTTCCATGAGGCATGGGAGAGGTTTAGAGAGCTGACTGATCGATGCCCGCACCATGACATTTCGAAGCCCAACCTTGTGCAGAGCTTCTTTTGCGGGCTGACATCAGAGCTCCAGGGCTTGGTGAATGCTTCTTGTGGCGGGTCTTACTTCTCCAAGGATCACGACCAGGTCTGGGCCATCTACGAGAAGATGGCCGAGAACTATATGGTGATGTCCCAGACTAGGTTGTACAGTCAGGGCAGACCCCAGCAACAGACAGGACCCGTGCAGTACCAGAGGATAGCACGGGCCGATGCCGATCCATCCAATTCATCCGCAATAGCAGCAGCACAGGCAGAGTCGTCCGCTATGGATATGGGTATCATTAGAGAGAAGTTGGATTGGATGGAGCTGATAGAGAAGAAGCAGTGCCAGGGCATCACTCAGATGGAGCAGATGGCATAGACTCTGAGCGACATGAAGACCCAGCTCATGTGTCTCCAGGAGGCATATACGGCTTCACAGCCCCGTCTTCAGTCGCGAGGCGATCACGGCAGCAGCAGCAGCTCGTCCCAGCGTTCTAGCTCACAGCAGCAGCCTAGACAGGTTCACCTTGTACAGGCGGAGTCGTTCCAGCAACCGCAGCCCACCTACCATTCACCACCATCTCCAGACTTGCAGATGGTGGTATACCAACCTGATCAGCCTCTGGCAGTACTCCTGCCAGCCTAGTACGATGTAGAGCCGTTGATGGATGTCCACGGGATTTGATATGACCGTCCTCAGCCTGGAATCCGACGAGACCATCCTGGATTTAGGTGGGGGAACAGAGGTGCCCAGCCCCAGCAACAGCCATCTGGTCAGGGAGGCCAGTACAACCAGCAGAGAGATCACCAGTCGCAGCAGTAGCCCCCAGTCTACCCTTCACAGCAGCATCAGTCATCCTTCGTTCTTCGTCCCTATCAGCAGGGACAGTCTCGGAGGCGTGAGCAGCAGCCTCACCAGCAGCAGCATCCTTCCACTTACCCCTCTTACCAGCAGTAGCACCAGTTCCAGCAGCCTCACCACCAGAGAGGCTACCCGTCGGGCTCTCATGGTCCACCATACGAGAGCCCCGCCTTGGACGACATAGCCCGCCTCCTCACAGACCAGCAAGCTACTTTCAGACGGGAGATGGACGAGTTCCGCCAGGAGATGCGGGACACTGTGAGAGGGAAGGCCGTCATCCCTGCCCAGATCGAGCCGAATCCCAACAGCCTGAAGCGGAAGTCTGAGCAGGTAGCTTACACTGAGCATGCCACTCCTAGTGATCCATTTGATGATATGTCTGCAAACCTTTTTGATGCTGATTTTTTCACATTTAGGAGCAGTAGGACACCAGCCGGCAGCGGCGCCTCGTCTGAGCGACATCACGAGGACACACCTAGGGCGCCAGATGAGGAGCAGGAGAGCGGTACTGAGGCCGTTCATGTTGATGATGGTGGTACTGATGCCACCAAGGATGTTGATTCCACAGGCGGTGCTGAGGCCGCCATTTCACCAGTTCGAGGAGGTGGTACTGATGCCACCCGAGATGCCGAGCCAGAGCGCGGTACTGAGGCCGCGAGACATCCAACAGATCCAGCCAGTGGTGGTACTGAGGCCACCGGTGCTCATTCTGAGAGAGTTGTTGTTTTTCCTCATTCTGATGTACCTCGGAACCATATTGTGAATAAAGGAAAAGGTTTAGTTTATTCTGGTCCCACTGTGGTGCTTGATGTATGTGTGGATCCGGCCGTCGAGCCGTCTAGACGTTTACCTAGTCCTTCATCTGAGAAGGACCCTGTGATCCACTTCCTTAGAGCCCTTCAGATGGGGAAGGGGAAAAAAAAGAAAAAGATCCAAAAAAGAGAGAGCAGGAGGAGTTCAGTCAGAGCATGATTGACAGATTCCACATACAACTGACCCTTCAGGAGGCTTTGCAGCACATCCCCCTTCTTCAGCGTTCATTGAGAGACATGACTACAATCAGGAGGAGGAAGAGGAACCACCACTCAGAGATCCATGTGCTGACGAAAGCCACGTGTTTCGCGATCCAGAACTGTCTGCCGGCCAAGAGGCCAGATTCAGGAGCCCCATATGTTAGATGTCACATTAGAGAGCAGAGGTTCGACCGGACTCTAATGGATAGCGGATCGTCTATCAACCTCCTTCCGGCAGCCCTTCTCGACCACTTCGAGTTGGGCACTCTTAGAAAGAGTAGGACAGTCCTTCAGTTTGCTGATCGATCTGTTAAGAGGCCGCAGGGGTTGTTGCGAGACTTTGTCGTCACTATTCAGGGCCTGCAATTCCCCTGTGGACTTCGTAGTGTTGGACATGGAGATCCCTGATTAAGTGACCGATACCCCCATCATTCTCGGTCGTCCGTTCTTGGCCACAACCAAGGCAGTGACTGACCATGATAGCGGGAAGGTATACTTTCGCATCGAGGGCGAAAGTGTATAAACAAAGACGGTCGAGGATTACAGAGCCAGAGAGAGATCATGCTCAGAGACCAGTTCAGATGCAGAGCAGCTGACAGATGTCGGGATAGACATCCACCAGGACTGTGACTTTGTGATCACAGACGATGAGGCAGTATGGGCAGACCCCGCAGCACAGGCCATCCTCTCATTTTCAGACACCGCTCATGCAGAGACGATAGCAGAGGAGAGCCTGGAGAGCACAGCCCTGGTTCAGGATACTTCAGTGGCAGCAGAGCAGGTTCTTGACCGCGACACGGATTTTTGTGATGATGGTGGTGTTGATGCCACCTTATTTGATGCAGATCCCTCGAATTCAGAGTCTGATTAGGCAGATTGCAGGGATTATATGCCAGACCTGAGTCCCACAGAGCCTACAGCTGAGGAGGAGGTAAATGCCGAGCAGATCAGAGAGAGTTCAGTTGAGCAGCCTTCTTCAGATCCAGTTTGCGAGAGTACGTTCTCATTCTCCCAAGCAGATTTGGCAGCATACACGCATCTTCTTTCGAAGCCAGATCCACCAGCACCCAGCTGTTCAGAGCTGAAGCCGCTCCCTACTTCGCTGAAGTATCGATTCCTTGCGGGTGAACCTGAGATGTACCCAGTCATCATCTCTGCCGATCTGACTGGAGAGCAAGAATCCCGTTTGATGGGGGTTCTTGAAAAGAACCGCAAGGCAATTGGATGGAGCGTAGCAGATCTCCATGGGATTAGTCCATCACGTTGCTCCCACCATATCTATCTCGAGGATGGGGCAAAGCCGTCGCGTGAGTTCCAGCGGCGGCTGAACCCCAATTTGAGAGAGGTCATCATGAAGGAAATCTCAAAATGGTGGAGCGCATATTTTATTTATCCCATTTCCGACTCCAAGTGGGTCTGCCCCTTGCATGTGGTGCCCAAGAAGACGGGCATCACGACTGTGATCAGTGAGTCGGGAGAGGAGATTGCTACTCGAGTACCCACCTCTTGGCGGGTCTGTGTTGACAACAGGAGACTCAACCAGGCCACCAAGAAGGTCCATTTCCCCCTGCCTTTTATTGACCAGATCATTGAGAGACTGGCAGGGAAGAGCCATTACTGTTTCCTGGATGGGTACTCAGGCTACAACCAGGTGGCCATCGCACCTGAGGATCAGGAGAAGACCACCTTTACCTGTCCCTTCGGCACATACGCCTTCCGACGCATGCCATTTGGGCTATGCAATGCCCCTACGACATTTCAGAGATGCATGCTGTAGATCTTTTCGGACATGGTAGGGGAGTGTTTGGAGGTCTTCATGGATGATTTCTTAGTTTACGGTGACGGATTCGACTCCTGTCTTGACTGCCTAGACCGAGTACTCCAGCGATGTATTGAGGTCCACTTGGTGCTTTCTTGGGAGAAGAGTCACTTCATGGTGACTCAAGGGACGGTGCTTGGCCCCATCATCTCCAACAGGGGCATGGAGGTTGATCCGGCCAAGGTAGATGTCATTAGGAAACTCGCACCGCCATCCAATCTGAGGTAGTTACGGTCATTTCTGGGGCACGTCGGTTTCTATCTACGATTTATTCATGATTTCAGCAGGATTGCCCGGCCGTTGACTGACCTCTTGACGAAAGACAACGAGTTCCTTGTCGATGACAAGTGTCTTTCGTCCTTCAAGACTCTCAAGCAGTATGACATAGAGGCTCCTTTCCTCCAGCCACCGGATTGGTCTCTCCCATTCGAGATCATGATGGATGCCTCCGAATTTGTCGTGGGGGCCGTGCTGGGACAGAGGAGGGATGGAGTCCCCTTTGTTATCCACTACGCTAGCCGTACATTGGATTCCGCCCAGCGGAATTATACGGTCACAGAGAAGGAGATGTTAGACGTAGTATTCGCCCTAGATAAGTTCCGATCTTATATCATTGGATCTAGAGTGACCTTGTACACTGATCACACCGCCATCCGATACCTCATGGCAAAGAAGGATGCCAAGGCCCGATTGACTAGATGGATCCTTCTACTCCAGGAGTTCGACATTGAGATCAAGGATAAGCCTGGAGTCAAGAATGTGGTGGCGGATCATCTCTCCCATTTAGAGTAGCCTGAGGAGTCCGAGCATATTGATCCCATTTGTGAGGCCTTCCCAAATGAGGCGATCCTTGCTATCGCCTCACTCCCATGGTATGCCGATATTGTGAACTTTCTCGTTGCTGGGAAAGTCCCACAAGATTGGCCCAGGCAGAGGCTTGAGACCTTCCTTGCGAAGGCCAAGTCCTACCACTGGGAGGATCCCATCCTTTACCACGAGGGAGGGGATAGCGTCTGGCGTAGGTGCATTCCTCAGGAGGAGCACCATAGCATCCTCACTTACTGCCACAAGCTTGAGGCAGGAGGACATCATTCTGGGAGGAGAACGGCACAGAAAGTGCTCCAATCCGGCTTGTGGTGGCCTACCCTCTTCAAGGACTCTGATGAGTTCGTGTAGAGGTGTACTGACTGTCAGAGGATGGGCACTTGTGGACAGCGTGATATGATGCCGATGCAGCCCATTCACTTCTGTGAGGTTTTTGACGCATGGGGCATCGATTTCATGGGTCCATTCCCTAAGAGTCAGGGATTTGAGTACATTCTGTTGGCCGTAGATTATGTTAGTCGCTGGGTTGAGGCTATCCCCGCCCGAGCCGCTGATGCGAGGACAATTTGCAGATTTTTGAGGAAGCACATCATCACGTGGTTCGGAGTACCTCGAGTATTGATTTCAGATGGGGGGTCTCATTTCATCAACGACCAGGTGAAGGCCCTTGCTAGCGAGTTCGGTATAGACCATCGCATTGCTACACCTTACCATCCACAGACGAATGGTCTAGCCGAGGTGTCGAACAGGGAGATCAAGACTATATTACAGAAAGTCATCCGCCCTGACCGAAAGGATTGGTCACAGCTCTTGGACTCGGTCTTGTGGGCATATAGGACGTCTTTCAAGACACCATTGGGCACATCTCCCTTTCGCCTCGTATATTGCAAGCTGTGCCATTTACCTGTTGAGCTGAGGCACAGGTCACTTTGGGCAGTCACTGAGATACTTATGGATCCAGATGGTGTAGGAGACTAGAGGAGGGCAGAGTTAGCAGCCATGGAGGAGTTGAGAGATATTGCCTTCTCAAACAGCCTACATTATAAGGAGAGAGTGAAGGAGTGGTATGATTCTCACATCAGCCACAAGCATTTTGAGCCTGGACAGAGAGTATGGTTATTTGATGCGAGGCTTCGCCTATTTCCAAGGAAGCTACAGAGCAAGTGGAAGGGACCTTATCTGGTGAGAAAGGTACACGACAACGTTACCATTGATATATCCGAGTTGTCTTCTGAGAGTACCTTTCGAGTGAACGGCCAGCGGCTCAAGCCATTTCTAGATCATGAGCCGCGGGTCGTTGATGTTGCCCCGATTCATTTTGTGTGAGATGTGGTCTTTGACTCACATCTATTGCATCTCACGCCTGATTTTCACTAATTCTCCGCCTTGTATAGATCCAGATGTCTATATCACTACATTCTTTAGTCCTACATCCCTTTCATCATCTTTTGATTATGCTATACTTAGGGTGCACTTTGCCCTAAGTATAGGGGGGATGTGAGACCTTTGGGTATTTCTTTCGTTTCTGTCTACCCCTGTTTTTGCTGCCTATACTTAGGGATATTTTACCCTAAGTATAGGGGGGGTAGACGGTCTCTTAGGCAGCCTCTGGCTGCACTGCTTTCGGGCACGTCTACCCGATCATCTAGGTTGGCCCGCGAGAGCCGAGACCAACTCTCCGAGCATGAGTATGATTCCGCCATGTTCCCCCTCGACCCCCTTTCTTTTGGTTCTGAGAGACATGAGCCAGAGGAGAGATTAGCAGATTTGTCAGCACCTGATTTTGGCTCATTTGATTTTGCAGACGCCATGGCCGGTAATTCCGAGGATCGGTCCCGAGGTCCACAGCCTGAGCACTTTGCGTTGGACCAGGGTGCGATCAACTCCACCATGATCGCCTCCCTCGACACCGTTCAGCAGCAGTTGAGGGATCAGGGGGCATTCATGCTTGATATGAGGAGAGAGATGGAGCAGATAAGAGCAGAGAGAGAGTAGAGGAGAAACGGGCCGAGGATCCCGGCTGACGCAGATGCAGCAGCCGCAGCAGTAGCCGCAGCAGCCGCCGCAGCTGCGGTAGGAGGACCACCAAGACCGATGTGGGAGTTGCACAAGCGCAGATCGACGCTGATGCACCACTGGGTCGTACTTCCAGCTATCGTGGGGGACTTCAAGTTCCCCCCGAACACCTTGCAGTTACTCCCTCGCTTCCACGGGCTCGCCACTGAGGAGCCCCATATCCACCTCCAGGAGTTCCTCATGATCTGTAGTACTGTCCACGATCGTCAGGTGGACCAAGATATGATTCAGATGATCGCCTTCCCCTTTTCCTTGGCCGACAGAGCAGCCACCTAGCTGAAGCACCTGGGGAAGTTTGTTTACACTTGGGAGCAGCTCCGCACCGAGTACTTACACAAGTACTATCCACTCGGGCGGACCAATGCAGCGAGAGCCCTCATCAGCAACTTCTCCATGCTCCCCATCGAGCAGTTCCATGAGGAATGGGAGAGGTTTAGAGAGCTGACTGATCGATGCCCGCACCATGACATTTCGAAGCCCAACCTTGTGCAGAGCTTCTTTAGCGGGCTGACATCAGAGCTCCAGGGCTTGGTGAATGCTTCTTGTGGCGGGTCTTAGTTCTCCAAGGATCACGACCAGGTCTGGGCCATCTACGAGAAGATGGCCGAGAACTATATGGTGATGTCCCAGACTAGGTTGTACACTCAGGGCAGACCCCAGCAGCAGCCAGGACCCGTGCAGTACCAGAGGATAGCACGGGTCAATGCCGATCCATCCAATTCATCCGCAATAGCAGCAGCACAGGCAGAGTCGTCCGCTGTGGATATGGGTATCATTAGAGAGAAGTTGGATTGGATGGAGCTGATAGAGAAGAAGCAGTGCCAGGGCATCACTCAGATGGAGCAGATGGCACAGACTCTGAGCGACATGAAGACCCAGCTCATGTGTCTCCAGGAGGCATATACGGCTTCACAGCCCCGTCTTCAGTCGCGAGGCGATCACGGCAGTAGCAGCAGCTCGTCCCAGCGTTCTAGCTCACAGCAGCATCCTAGACAGGTTCACCTTGTACAGGCGGAGTCGTTCCAGCAACTGCAGCCCACCTACCATTCACCACCATCTCCAGACTTGCAGATGGTGGTATACCAACCTGATCAGCCTCTGGCAGTACTCCCGCCAGCCCAGTACGATGTAGAGCCGTTGATGGATGTCCACGGGATTTGGTATGACCGTCCTCAGCCTGGAATCCGACGAGACCATCCTGGATTTAGGTGGGGGAACGGAGGTGCCCAGCCCCAGCAATAGCCACCTGGTCAGGGAGGCCAGTACAACCAGCAGAGAGATCACCAGTCGTAGCAGTTGCCCCCAGTCTACCCTTCACAGCAGCATCTGTCATCCTTCGTTCTTCGTCCCTATCAGCAGGGACAGTCTTGGAGGCGTGAGCAGCAGCCTCACCAGCAGCAGCATCCTTCCACTTACCCCTCTTACCAGCAGTAGCACCAGTTCCAGCAGCCTCACCACCAGAGAGGCTACCCGTCGGGCTCTCATGGTCCACCATACGAGAGCCCCGCCTTGGACGACATAGC
This sequence comes from Ottelia alismoides, assembly GCA_037367405.1. Lineage (NCBI taxonomy): Eukaryota > Viridiplantae > Streptophyta > Magnoliopsida > Alismatales > Hydrocharitaceae > Ottelia > Ottelia alismoides. Next base: position 618,611 of record JAZKJV010004281.1, on the reverse strand, counting down.
CCGCCTCCTCACAGACCAGCAAGCTACTTTCAGACGGGAGATGGACGAGTTCCGCCAGGAGATGCGGGACATTGTGAGAGGGAAGGCCGTCATCCCTGCCCAGATCGAGCCGAATCCCAACAGCCTGAAGCGGAAGTCTGAGCAGGTAGCTTACACTGAGCATGCCACTCCTAGTGATCCATTTGATGATATGTCTGCAAACCTTTTTGATGCTGATTTTTTCACATTTAGGAGCAGTAGGACACCAGCCGGCAGCGGCGCCTCGTCTGAGCGACATCACGAGGACACACCTAGGGCGCCAGATGAGGAGCAGGAGAGCGGTACTGAGGCCGTTCATGTTGATGATGGTGGTACAGATGCCACCAAGGATGTTGATTCCACAGGCGGTGCTGAGTCCGCCATTTCACCAGTTCGAGGAGGTGGTACTGATGCCACCCGAGATGCCGAGCCAGAGCGCGGTACTGAGGCCGCGAGATGTCCAACAGATCCAGCCAGTGGTGGTACTGAGGCCACCGGTGCTCATTCTGAGAGAGTTGTTGTTTTTCCTCATTCTGATGTACCTCGGAACCATATTGTGAATAAAGGAAAAGGTTTAGTTTATTCTGGTCCCACTGTGGTGCTTGATGTATGTGTGGATCCGGCCGTCGAGCCGTCTAGACGTTTACCTAGTCCTTCATCTGAGAAGGACCCTGTGATCCACTTCCTTAGAGCCCTTCAGATGGGGAAGGTGAAAAAAAAGAAAAAGATCCAAAAAAGAGAGAGCAGGAGGAGTTCAGTCAGAGCATGATTGACAGATTCCACATACAACTGACCCTTCAGGAGGCTTTGCAGCACATCCCCCTTCTTCAGCGTTCATTGAGAGACATGACTACAATCAGGAGGAGGAAGAGGAACCACCACTCAGAGATCCATGTGCTGACGAAAGCCACGTGTTTCGCGATCCAGAACTGTCTGCCGGCCAAGAGGCCAGATTCAGGAGCCCCATATGTTAGATGTCACATTAGAGAGCAGAGGTTCGACCGGACTCTATTGGATAGCGGATCGTCTATCAACCTCCTTCCGGCATCCCTTCTCGACCGCTTCGAGTTGGGCACTCTTAGACAGAGTAGGACAGTCCTTCAGTTTGCTGATCGATCTGTTAAGAGGCCGCAGGGGTTGTTGCGAGACTTTGTCGTCACTATTCAGGGCCTGCAATTCCCCTGTGGACTTCGTAGTGTTGGACATGGAGATCCCTGATTAAGTGACCGATACCCCCATTATTCTCGTTCGTCCGTTCTTGGCCACAGCCAAGGCAATGACTGACCATGATAGCGGGAAGGTATACTTTCGCATCGAGGGCGAAAGTGTACAAATAAAGACGGTCGAAGATTACAGAGCCAGAGAGAGATCATGCTCAGAGACCAGTTCAGATGCAGAGCAGCTGACAGATGTCGGGCTAGACATCCACCAGGACTGTGACTTTGTGATCACAGACAATGAGGCAGTATGGGCAGACCCCGCAGCATAGGCCATCCTCTCATTTTCAGACACCGCTCATGCAGAGACGATAGCAGAGGAGAGCCTGGAGAGCACAGCCCTGGTTCAGGATACTTCAGTGGCAGCAGAGCAGGTTCTTGACCGCGACACGGATTTTTGTGATGATGGTGGTGTTGATGCCACCTTATTTGATGCAGATCCCTCGAATTCAGAGTCTGATTAGGCAGATTGCGGGGATTATATGCCAGACCTGAGTCCCACTGAGCCTACAGCTGAGGAGGAGGTAGATGCCGAGCAGATCAGAGAGAGTTCAGTTGAGCAGCCTTCTTCAGATCCAGTTTGCGAGAGTACGTTCTCATTCTCCCAAGCAGATTTGGCAGCATACACGCATCTTCTTTCGAAGCCAGATCCACCAGCACCCAGCTGTCCCGAGCTGAAGCCGCTCCCTACTTCGCTGAAGTATCGATTCCTTGCGGGTGAACCTGAGATGAACCCAGTCATCATCTCCGCCGATCTGACTTGAGAGCAAGAATCCCGTTTGATGGGGGTTCTTGAAAAGAACCGCAAGGCAATTGGATGGAGCGTAGCAGATCTCCATGGGATTAGTCCATCACGTTGCTCCCACCATATCTATCTCGAGGATGGGGAGAAGCCGACGCGTGAGTTCCAGCGGCGGCTGAACCCCAATTTGAGAGAGGTCATCATGAAGGAAATCTCAAAATGGTGGAGCGCATATTTTATTTATCCCATTTCCGACTCCAAGTGGGTCTGCCCCTTGCATGTGGTGCCCAAGAAGACGGGCATCACGACTGTGATCAGTGAGTCGGGAGAGGAGATTGCTACTCGAGTACCCACCTCTTGGCGGGTCTGTGTTGACTACAGGAGACTCAACCAGGCCACCAAGAAGGTCCATTTCCCCCTGCCTTTTATTGACCAGATCATTGAGAGACTGGCAGGGAAGAGCCATTACTGTTTCCTGGATGGGTACTCAGGCTACAACCAGGTGGCCATCGCACCTGAGGATCAGGAGAAGACCACCTTTACCTGTCCCTTCGGCACATACGCCTTCCGACGCATGCCATTTGGGCTATGCAATGCCCCTGCGACATTTCAGAGATGCATGCTGTAGATCTTTTCGGACATGGTAGGGGAGTGTTTGGAGGTCTTCATGGATGATTTCTCAGTTTACGGCGACGGATTCGACTCTTGTCTTGACTGCCTAGACCGAGTACTCCAGCGATGTATTGAGGTCCACTTGGTGCTTTCTTGGGAGAAGAGTCACTTCATGGTGACTCAAGGGACGGTGCTTGGCCCCATCATCTCCAACAGGGGCATGGAGGTTGATCCGGCCAAGGTAGATGTCATTAGGAAACTCGCACCGCCATCCAATCTGAGGTAGTTACGGTCATTTCTGGGGCACGTCGGTTTCTATCTACGATTTATTCATGATTTCAGCAGGATTGCCCGGCCGTTGACTGACCTCTTGACGAAAGACAACGAGTTCCTTGTTGATGACAAGTGTCTTTCGTCCTTCGAGACTCTCAAGCAGTATGACATAGAGGCTCCTTTCCTCCAGCCACCGGATTGGTCTCTCCCATTCGAGATCATGATGGATGCCTCCGAATTTGCCGTGGGGGCCGTGCTGGGACAGAGGAGGGATGGAGTCCCCTTTGCTATCCACTACGCTAGCCGTACATTGGATTCCGCCCAGCGGAATTATACGGTCACAGAGAAGGAGATGTTAGCCGTAGTATTCGCCCTAGATATGTTCCGATCTTATATCATTGGATCTAGAGTGACCTTGTACACTGATCACACCGCCATCCGATACCTCATGGCAAAGAAGGATGCTAAGGCCCGATTGACTAGATGGATCCTTCTACTCCAGGAGTTCGACATTGAGATCAAGGATAAGCCTGGAGTCAAGAATGTGGTGGCGGATCATCTCTCCCATTTAGAGTAGCCTGAGGAGTCCGAGCATATTGATCCCATTTGTGAGGCCTTCCCAAATGAGGCGATCCTTGCTATCGCCTCACTCCCATGGTATGCCGATATTGTGAACTTTCTCGTTGCTGGGAAAGTCCCACAAGATTGGCCCAGGCAGAGGCTTGAGACCTTCCTTGCGAAGGCCAAGTCCTACCACTGGGAGGATCCCATCCTTTACCACGAGGGAGGGGATAGCGTCTGGCGTAGGTGCATTCCTCAGGAGGAGCACCATAGCATCCTCACTTACTGCCACAAGCTTGAGGCAGGAGGACATCATTCTGGGAGGAGAACGGCACAGAAAGTGCTCCAATCCGGCTTGTGGTGGCCTACCCTCTTCAAGGACTCTGATGAGTTCGTGAAGAGGTGTACTGACTGTCAGAGGATGGGCACTTGTGGACAGCGTGATATGATGCCGATGCAGCCCATTCACTTCTGTGAGGTTTTTGACGCATGGGGCATCGATTTCATGGGTCCATTCCCTAAGAGTCAGGGATTTGAGTACATTCTGTTGGCCGTAGATTATGTTAGTCGCTGGGTTGAGGCTATCCCCGCCCGAGCCGCTGATGCGAGGACAATTTGCAGATTTTTGAGGAAGCACATCATCACGTGGTTCGGAGTACCTCGAGTATTGATTTCAGATGGGGGGTCTCATTTCATCAACGACCAGGTGAAGGCCCTTGCTAGCGAGTTCGGTATAGACCATCGCGTTGCTACACCTTACCATCCACAGACGAATGGTCTAGCCGAGGTGTCGAACAGGGAGATCAAGACTATATTACAGAAAGTCATCCGCCCTGACCGAAAGGATTGGTCACAGCTCTTGGACTCGGTCTTGTGGGCATATAGGACGTCTTTCAAGACACCATTGGGCACATCTCCCTTTCGCCTCGTATATTGCAAGCCGTGCCATTTACCTGTTGAGCTGAGGCACATGTCACTTTGGGCAGTCACTGAGATACTTATGGATCCAGATGGTGTAGGAGACCAGAGGAGGGCAGAGTTAGCAACCATGGAGGAGTTGAGAGATACTGCCTTCTCAAACAGCCTACATTATAAGGAGAGAGTGAAGGAGTGGTATGATTCTCACATCAGCCACAAGCATTTTGAGCTTAGACAGAGAGTATGGTTATTTGATGCGAGGCTTCGCCTATTTCCAAGGAAGCTACAGAGCAAGTGGAAGGGACCTTATCTGGTGAGAAAGGTACACGACAACGTTACCATTGATATATCCGAGTTGTCTTCTGAGAGTACCTTTCGAGTGAACGGCCAGCGGCTCGAGCCATTTCTAGATCATGAGCCGCGGGTCGTTGATGTTGCCCCGATTCATTTTGTGTGAGATGTGGTCTTTGACTCACATCTATTGCATCTCACGCCTGATTTTCACTAATTCTCCGCCTTGTATAGATCCAGATGTCTATATCACTACATTCTTTAGTCCCACATCCCTTTCATCATCTTTTGATTATGCTATACTTAGGGTGCACTTTGCCCTAAGTATAGGGGGGATGTGAGACCTTTGGGTATTTCTTTCGTTTCTGTCTACCCCTGTTTTTGCTGCCTATACTTAGGGATATTTTACCCTAAGTATAGGGGGGGTAGACCATGTACATTCTCCACTCGGTTCTCCCTTAGTATACAACCTGCTATACTTAGGATTACTTGATCCTAAGTATAGGGGGAAAACCCGAGTTCCTTTTCACATTCTATTCGTTCATTCGTCTTTGTATATAGCCTTCCTTTTCACTTCCCTATACCTAGCACGAGTTATGTCTTCTTCATCGCTCTTGACTCTGAGGACATCGTTCGAGCTAAGTATAGGGGGGTGTGTATATATTTCATATATAGTTTAGCCATAACTCGTACTTTGTGAGTGTGTTAATAAATAAAATGGCTAAAAACCTTAAAAACCACAATAATTAATAATTTTCATGTACATAAACATTCTTTTATTTGCACATAAATAGCTAGTGTACAAATTATTTTTGTAAAAATGATTTCAAAAACCTTTTGTGTAAAGCTTGTGTAAATATTTTCTTATCAAATATATGTATATAGTACAAAATTTTTCCAAAATGTTTTGAAAATCAAAAGTTTGCAAAAATCTTGTGTAAATATGTGTAAATATCTTTTGCAAAACTTGCACTTCATGCATCATCCATTCATGATTTCAAAACATTTTTCAAAAATTTTGCATGTTTGTAAAAATTGTGTAAATAGCATCTTTTGTATATATGTATATAGTTTTTCTGGATGATAGTTGACATTTAAACTAGCCTAGAATTAAATTGAGAATTGAAGCTTGATTAAGATCTTAATCCACCTAATTTATAAGAGGAACCTTATAGGGCTTAGGTTTAAGGCTTTTCAGGTCCATGGTGACTTAATTCTTTGAGTCCACTAGGCTATGATCACATGTCATCTCAATGAGCCTAAGTAGAGAACTTAACAACAACACATGACTCATATAGACAATGTCTTTACATGGACATCAGCACTTTGCACCGAGCTCTCTACGGATGAGATGGTGAGGAGGCAGTCTTCCATGACTTGGGGTAGCATATGAGGGTAGTACTTCTAGGCGGAACCTCTCTTCTTCTTTTAGTGAAGGAAGTGCGTCTCAACTTGGTCTGGTTGCCATGAGGTCTAACGACGGGAGTTGTGGGTTGCAATAAAGCTTCAAAAGAGGGATAGTCTACTGGCTCAAGAGGAAAAACTCCTTGTATATATGCTGCACATGTACATGTTGTATAGATTCACTTGAAAAAAAATGCAAAAAGAAAATAACTCCAAAAAAGTGGTGGGTCTGAGAGAAAATGATAATCCCACCGGAGTATGTATATAGAGTGCAATAAGCAAAGCTTGAGATCCATGTTCCACCTTATGTAGCTTGCAGCAGGGAGACTTGGCTACACTGGTCAAGCTCCCAAGGATACATGGCTACACTGGCCATGGTCCATTCTCTTCTTCCTCCTCTTCTTGAGCCGGTTGAACTTGAACTTAGAAGGGAATACCCAACTCCTCGAGGAAAGAGTGGCCAGATTGAGGTCATAGAGTTACCTCGTTGGGGAGGGTTGTCAAGTTGCTATTTCTGAGGTGGAGAGCTTATACCTCACATTCACAGGACAAGAAAAGATTCATGGTCTTCAGGGTTTGTGATTGATGACTTGTTCTAATCTGGAGCATTGAGGAGTCTTGATTAGAGATTAGTGGAACTTCGAGGCTGTTGAGTTTTAGGCTTAAGTCCAAATAAGGTTCCGACACATTAATAATCCAAATATCTGATCGAGCTCCATACCTTAATTTAATGAAGGCAAGTTTAATAATCAACCTTGATCCATGTACATTCTCTTTTTCTTTTTCTTTCTTTCTTTTTCACTTCTTTTTCAAATAAGTGTTTGGTAAGGGACTAGCAAAGTTAAGTATAGGGGGGTGATGAATACTCATTCATCACTCTTTATTCTTATATTTTAGCTACAAAAACCTTTGCAAATGCATGTATATATTTGTAAATATAAATAATTACCAAAAGCATGCATGGTGTAAATAGTAATAATTAGCATGTTTTTGTGCAAAAATAAAAGAATAAAGAACAAAAAGAAAACAAGGGAAATATTTAGAATAAATATTGAGCAACCTAACCCAAGGGAGGGCTCAGCATGGGCCAGATCGCATAAAAGCCAAAGTAGAGGGAGATAGGGGCTCATGTGTGTAAATATATTTGTAAATAAAATAAAAATATTTTCCATTAAAAATAAAATAAAATAGGCTTGTAAATATTTGTATATATTTATAAATATAAAATCAAGATAAAAAGAGAAAAATTAAAAAGAAAACAAAAACATCACTTGTATATGTCCACCTTGTACATACAACCACACTTAGATTTATTGCACTTTATAAATAAATAAAATTAACTTCCAAAAATTTTGTAAATACTCTATATTTTATGTTGTAAATAAAATAAAAACAACAAAAACAAAAACAAAATTAAAAACCCAAAAATACATTGTGAATATAACATGTATATACATGTATAGGTCTATTTATTTCACCTATGTATATAAATAATAAAAATAAAATAAAAATAACTTTTTATTCCTTATTTTATGGTATAAATAAATAAAATATAAAAGGGGAATAAAAATGTATAAAAATAACAAATTAAAAATCAAAAATCAAAACCATATATTGTGCATATACCTATATATAGCTATATAATGTAAATACCCTATTTTTATATTGAAAAATTAATTAAAAATCACTAAAAAATAGAAAAAATTAAAATAAAAATATTTCATGTTTTGAGTTTTAATTAAATAAGCCATTTTCTATTTTTAATCTAATTTATAAATATTTTCCAGGTGGTAGCCTCCTATTGGTCCAGGGGGGTTGTTGACCGCGCGGTCAACTCCCCCCCCAGGACCGCGCGGTCAACTCCCCGCCCAGGACCACCTCTCACGGGTTTTAGGCGGGTGACCCAACTTCTCCCTATTTTTGCGCCTAAACCCGACCACCTTGCACCTAAACCCAGGGTCCTAATCACCCTCCTGTGATCCGGGAACCTCGCCCGACATTGATCCTAGGGATCCGTGTTCCATAGAGCCGGACCCGAGTCATCTTTCCCGGACCTGCACCCATACATAAGCCGAGCTCCGCCACCCTATTGCGCATCTTTAGCTCATTCGCTCCCCCACCAGTGACCTGCACCTTTCGAGCGAGAGTGACAGCTTGCCCTGGAGGTGTAGCAGCGAGGCTGAGGGTGAAGAGACATCGATCCGGCGGGATAGCTCCGTCGTGCTCCGCCCAGAACAGGAGCCAGAGCCTCGGACGTTGACGCTCCTCGAGGCAAGGACCCAGAGCTGCCCAAGCACGCCCACACTCGACCCATCCACCCAGGTAGCTTAGATTTCTTCTCTATTTCCCGAATTTTGATTTTCCTCCAATTTTCGCCGTCGCCGACTATCGCCGATTCCGACCATCTCATCCGACCGCTCGATCATCGAAATCCATCATCGCATTCGCCCTTCCCTCGCGCACCTGCTCTGCACTTCCACTCAACCCAGCTCGCACAGGAGCTGGGGTTTCGAGCTCCTCCGTCCACCCCCTCATCGGAGCTTGACCACCACGCCTCACCGACCACATTCACCACGCCTAACGGGGTCGAGGCAGTTTGCCCTCGACCCGCGAGTTTCCTGGCACACTTTGCATGTTCATCCAAGCCCATCTGAGGGCTTGGACCATTTGGTCTAGCAGCTCCGCCTCCGCCGACCTCGCCGGAGCTCCCCAGGGCTCTGTTGGGTCATCGGAGGCCTCCATCAGATGCGGAGGGCCCGCAGCTACCTTCTCCGATCTTCAGCGAGCTTCCAGGAGGAGACCAGCGCCATCACGAGCTCGACGAAGTTCGCTGGAGCCCAGTTCTTCCTCCATCCTTCTCTGCCGTCCGATCAGCCTCCGAGCTCCAGTTTCGATCTGAGCCGTCCAATCCAGGAGCAGCAGCTACCGCACGATCACAAGGAGGACTGATCCGCACCGTCCGATGGCAAAGGTTTAGTCGCGACGCGTCTCCACCGTCAGATCCAGCACGTGGCGACGCCTGGACCATTCGATCCGCGCGAGGGATTCCTTCGTTGGTTGCCACCCACTCCCAGCCGTCCATCTACCCACGTGGCGCCCATCCGTCGGTCGACTTAATAAAGGGTAATTTACCCTTAGGCCCTCCTCTTTAGTTTTTTTAGCGTTTAGTCCTGTAAATATATAGCGTAGTTGTTTTATTTTTGGTATATTTGCACTTTGAACCCTGAGCTCTATTTTATTTGCATCTATGCCCCTGTTTGTGGTGTAGCATGTGCATCGACACGTGCTCTTTTGGGTTATTTGCTTGCTTAGCCCTGTAGTTCTGGATTGTTATGAATGAAGATATATTTTTAGATAATTGCATTTATACCCCTGTGTGTGAATTAATTGTGCATGTGCGTTTATTTGTGGGTAAATTACAAACAAGTCCTCGGACTTTTGGTACATGTTACCAAATAGTCCCAAAACTTAGTTTTCTTTGCATATAGGTCCCTGAGTGCCCCAGGCACGCGCTGCGCGCGTGTTTTCTTGGGAATTTTGCACCGGACCCCCCAGAGCTTTGGGTATTTGCACGCAGGTCCCTGTGCACAATACCTAAGTTTTATTTTGGAATAAAATATCAAACCTACTCCAAATTCGATGAAAATTGGACACATGGCTCTCCTGCCATGTTGTAAAATTTTCTAGAATTTTTGGAGACATTTTTGCCTTTATTTGCTATTTTTAAAAAATCAAAAATAGCCATTTTTATTACTGTTTGTTTTAAAAATTCACAAAAAATATTAAAACCTATATAAAAATTATAAAAAATTAGCTATTGTATAGATTGTTGTTTTTGATTTTCTGGCCAATTTTGGTCATTTTTCATTATATAAAACTCTTAAAAATTACAAAACACCTAAAAACTCATAAAAATTCTAATAAATAATTTAAAAACCCAAAAATCATAAATCCAGTGGCTAAATTTTCTTTGTAGTGTTTACTATAAAGAAAATTACCTCTAGGCTTTTTGGGGGTTTTTAGATATTTTATCTAAGCCCCTTAAGCTTGGCTGGACATTGTTTTTATCTTTTTGCACTGTTTGATTTTTAGAAAATTATATAAAAATCAGAAAAATACCAAAACATCACTAAAAACAGTAAAAATTATAAAACATACAAAAACATTTTTATCTGAATTTTTGCTTGATTTTTGATGCATTAAATAATTTGTTGAATTGCCTTGTTTTCTTGTTTTCTTTATTTCCTTAGTTAACCAAAAATCCAAAAAATATAAAAAGACTAAAAATCCACCAAAAATAGTTTATTTTTATTTCCTTTTTGGACTACTTCGTAGGCCGTAAGGCCATTACGTGCTCCTTGTGTTCGACCCTGGTCGCTATACCAGGTTAAAATAATAGCACGACCACTATTGGATTTTGAGTTGTTTTCTTCTTATTTGGTGGTCTCTATTTCTTGATTGGCACACCCGAGCGATTGAGGTCGCAACGACCATTTTAGATATACTTGACCTACCTCGCTTGCTCGATTTTCCTGTCATCAATACTTAAATGAACAATATATATTTTGGGGGGAATTTTTCAAAATATTTTTAATTTTTTTGTATTTTAAAATCTAAACAAGTAATAATTGTGCTATTTTTACTTTTTATAAAATAGTAAAAGTCCTAAATTACAAAAATAAAAGAAATGTGTGAAAATGTGTGCGATTCAGAGTCTACATGTTTTTTTTGGTGATTTTTGGAGCACAATAAAGGATATTGAGAATCCTCAAGCGCATCACGGAAGCGTGACGATCGTATCTCATACGATCAGGGCAACAAGTCGCACTAGTCGCAAAATGCAGCAGAAATTAAAAAATTTTTAATCAAGTGATGAAACCACATGATCACGAGAACATTTCTCGGATCATTTCATCAAACCACAAAGTATAAGGAATACCTTTTGGAGCGTGGTTGCGATCACAAGATCTCTAAAGCCAGAGATCCTCCTGGCTCAAGTTCGATCTACAAAGAACGCACTTGCGGGTGCGATGATGAGACGCGTTCCTCCCGCAATCCTCGATGAAGATCCAAACAATGAATCCCCTGATTTCGTCTAACGAAATCCGTCATCTTCCTTTAGAGCAAGCAGCCCCAAAGAAGAAGAAGATCCTCGAGTCGTCGAAGGCGAAGGCGAGAGAGACTCTCCTTCTCAACACAAAGTGGACGACCACATCTTGGAGAAGAGAAAGAGAGAGTGCGAGAATGAGAGAGAGAGAGAGTAGTAGGCTTCTACAACTCTTAATGTATATCTGAAAGGCTAGGTTAGCCCTCCTTTTATATTAGTTTAGGATCCAATGGATCTCAATCCATGTGACACATAGATCCAACGGCTAAGTTGATTTGTGTATTAATCAATGGTGATGATTATTGTTAGTTAAAAACCAACAACATTAATTTATATTAAATTAAATATATGTTAAATCATTATCAACACAATTTAATTCAAATAAATTATTTATTAAGAGATAATATGATAACAAAGAAAAGAGAGGCAACAAACCACCCTACATTTAAGGGGGCGTCACCTATGACTAATTCATAGGTGACACCACCTCTTATTTGGTGGTATTTTTGTCCCCTTTTATTTATCTTATTATTTCTCAATAAATTGTAATAACTATTATTGCAAAAATATCCACCAAATTAATTCCAAATCAATTTGTGAATATTTCAATTATGATATTGAAAAATATGTAAATCATATTTACATCCCAAACTAATTTGTAAATTACATTTCTAATTAATTAACTAATATGAATCCAATCCACATTAATAAATATCGAATGCTATCTACAATGTTTCTCTCTCTCTCTCTGATATATTATAAATCCCATTTATAATATACATAGATATTCTGGATAGCACTATCCATGATCTGCTTATCCTTGATATCTAAATCCCATTTAATTATCTTGGTAATTATTCTCATAATATGAATCTTATTCATATTCTACTTTATAATTAAATCTGATTTAATTATCTTGGACAATCATTCTCATAATATGAATCTCATTCATATTATACTTGATAAATAAATCTTATTTAATCATCAAGACCTTCTTATTTGGATACTAAATTCATCATAGGAATTATTCTTGAACTTCTTTCAAGAATAATATGCTTTCTCCGCAGATACTTGGAGATAAAAACAGGGCGATTGTATTGTTCCACGTATAGTGACTTGGATATTGAGATAACATCTCAAATCCAGATCTCGGGCCTCTCATAGATGCTTGGTTAAATCAAGACCGCAAATCTAATCTTTTCATTGCATCTTAATCACATTCAGATCAATGTCCAACATATGGACCAAGGTCAGATTACTTCTCTACTCAGAGGAGTCACTAAAATCCAGACCCGTTTCATCACTCCCTAGGAATGGAAGCGTCATGGTTATACAATCGTTTATGATCACATCACCCTTAGGTATTCCCAACACCTGTACATCCTGCATACTGGAAGACCAAGAATAAACCCAAAGTACTAGATCAACTTTATACTGTCTACTTCAGGGTTATATTAGTAAGTAAGTTCTCATTTCATCATTGGGATTTGGTATCGATCATATACTTTCCAAAAGCATATATCATACCTAGGTCTTGATCGTATACTTTCCAAAAGTATATATCAAACCTACAAATTAAGTCAAGCTTCCAAAGCGAGACGACCGTGCACGGAATTTGATTCTTCCCAATATCTCATGAGTGAGCTCATGTCTTCCGGTTCAGTAATGAACCTGTATGATCCCTTTGAGAGATCGTAGTACTCATATGCCCTTATATGCACACCAGCGCGCCGGTGTATAGACCTTGATTAGGTCATCAACCTATTGGTCTGCCAAATGTACATACTCAGACATATAGTAACACATCTGTCTCCGGTCAGAGGATGCGTGCCTGTATCGTGATAGCATACGATATAGGTCTTTGGTTATCTCGATCTCGTTAAGTCAACTTTTTAACCTAACTAATATGATACCAATGAATCTCTATTCCTATGCAGAGGACCTGCATCAAGAGGTCGGTCAGATATCAACCTATGTGAGAAAGGATTGCCATCTCCTACTCAGGCTGGAGATCACATATTAACAATCATTTGACGGTGCTTGATGAGTCCTCAATCTAACCCATTAGATATTCATCCAAGCACTAGCCTCTATGACTCATCTAATGAAACAACAACTATATAATTATCAAGATGGCCATGGTACATAACCCTAATTGTACAGAGGGACCTATTATGCGAATTATTTATTCTTCATATCAGATCAGGGAATGATATACGCAATAACATTTATTGCATAATGGCTCGCCGTGGGATCGCATGTCCAACAATCTCCTACTAGTACAAAGAGCCATTAATGGGCTAATCATTTAAACCCACACTAGTGTGACAATCATATGCTATTTAGAAAATAGCTAGGTAAGTTGATCAGTCACTCGGTTCCCAAAAGACTATGCCAAGTCCTTTTACGACACTTGCATATCTCTTAGTAATAGTGCTCGCATCTAATGCGAATGTTGCATCTTACGCAACCAATACTCAATCTCGATAAAGCAATTATAGTGTCCTTGATACTATTGCTTAATAATTATTATAACCAGTATTTCAATAATCCTTATCATAATACCCTTATTCTTGGAGATCACTATCTCATAAGGTATCTTCAGTTAAGCCCTTTGAGATCTCTATCTATAAAGTCTTAAGCTCTTGAAGATAAGACTTAGAGATCACTATCTCTAAATCCTTTGTCATCTTTGAAGATATTGTTATTACTGCAATCAAGTGTTCTTTCTCCATAGTAGGATTAGTAATAGTTTACTACTCCCATTGCATGGCAGATATCTGGCTTTTGTACACATCTAACATACACTTAGCTTCTCGTAACTGATGCACAAGTGCAAGCAGTTCTAGCATTCACTTCCTCAACTCTTTGAGGTGCTATCCCTTTAGATAGGTCAGTACCAAATCTTAAGGTAAGAAAGCCTTTCTTGGAATTTCCAGAAAAATGGAACATGTCCAAGGTGCACTACAAATGTGACAATCCCAACACCCTCTTTTCTTTGCTTCTGAACACCTTCAAAACTAAGATCCAAGAGGCATCTTTTGAGATCATATCTTAAGGTATGGAATAGCCAGATCATAAAATACTTATTATCATCCTTATATCATTCCAAATGATTAGGATATTATCTACATTTAGCACGATGAACACAATAGAACTCCCACTAAGCTTCACATGGTTCATCAAGATTCTATCTGAAATCATAACATTTATAATTTCATCAAATCTTATGTTTCAATAATAAGAAGCTTATTTGAGTTTATAGATAGATTTCTTTAACTTTCACACCTTACGTTCCCCAATCATGAAGCCCTGGAGCTACTTCATGTGAATATCCTCGGAGAGGTATTTTTAGAGGAATGCAATCTTGACTTACATCTTGAAGATGCAATAGTCAAGTTGTGTAGCTAAGGTTAGCAGTATTCTGATGATTTTAAGCATGGTTACCTAAGAGCAAGTCTCATTGCAAGCAATGTCTTCTCTTCCGGTTTGTAGCTCATGGATACGAACCGTGCTTTGAAGGTCTCTACCTTCTCATCAGGTTCCCTCTTTCTCTTGAAGATCCATTTGCACCTTAATGGGTCTAACCCTTATAGATGGATCCTCGAGGGTCCATATCAACACTTGTATATGAAGTCTATTTTAGAATTTATTGCTAATATCCATCTTTCCATGTCATAATCCTCAAGAGCTTCATCACATGAAGTCAGATCATTGTCAGACTAAACTGACAGATGGAATACATCCTCAAACTTATTTGAAGAGGTATTAGTGATTCATCTTTAAATGCCCCATTTAGTTTCCGATTTCAGGAGTCTCATTATCTTCTCAAGATTAAATGAGTTCCTATACTTCATTATCATCTTGATTCTCAAGAGAGTCATCCTCTAAGAATCACATTCTTAGAGATCTTTTAAGAATCTTAGAGTTATAAAGTAGGTATCCAATACCATCCTTTATTTTCTTAATGAAGTAGCACTCTCTAGTGCTTAATTCCAGCTTACTTGCATGGAATCTTATTAAAGATATATATAGTGTAGTCTCTACTACACATATATACCTGGAAACTAAGGGATAACTATGCTAAAATTCATCATTGATCAAATCATGTCACACATGATCCAATTGTATCCTCCTACAACTCCATTGAGTTTAGGTGTGTTAGGAGGATTGAGATAGAAATGATATTCATATCTTCATAAGGTATTCATTGAATTCATCAAATAAGTACTTGCTACCTTGGTTAGATCAAATTCATTTAATCTTCCTTCAAACTTTGTTCTAAACCAAAATTGTGATATCTTTGAAAATTTCAAAGGTTTCTCAGGTGAAGAGAAGAAATCTCATATCATTCATGATCATCAATAGATATCATATATCCATAATGTTCACTATGATATAGATGATTCACTTACATCAATATGCATGAGATCCTGAATACCTCAACATCTAAAAACTTTCCTAAAGAAGGGTGTATTGGATATTTTCTTTGAATACAATATTCATAAGTGTGCACGTCTTGAAAATTTTAGACATTCTAAAGTTTCATCTCTTGCTTGTCCATTGATCTCATCAACAGATATATGTCCAAGACATGATGCCAGATCATTATCAAATGATCTTTATCCTCCTATTGATCTTTAAAATTTTAATTTTCAGTATTAGAAATCTTAATGAACCATTCATTAAATTTCTAATTTAGTAGAGTCTACTAGATGTCAGATTACTATCTGAAATATATCCATCATAACTCTTTATGATAGGTTTATTCCAGAATTCATGTTTATTTCCAACATTTAGAAATAAACTATGAGTGTATTCTTATATCTAGGTCATAGAGACATTCTCTAAGACAAAGGGCTCTCCCACTGAAAATATGAAGTCCATCTATCCAATAGAGATTTTTGCAACAACTGCATCAAAAACCATGTAGTTGACCATTAAACCTAAAGATCAAATTTATTAATCTTCTATAACATATGCAACAATTGCAGGTGTCATTAGAAGAATGAGATACAACTATTATACTTTATCTTATCAAATAAGCAAGTCAATATCAATGATTAATGTAGATTATTTGGGTGCTCTATCCGAGTCCTTCTCTAAGGATTCAAGAGAGACCTACACCAACTTATTGCGGTATTGGCATTCATCCAACTCTTAGGATGTCATATGGAAGTCACAGAAGTACAGTCAACTCTTTGACTATAGTTCTTACTTGGGTCTAACCCATGCTTCCACTGCACTCCCTTTATCTATAAGCAACCATTGCTTAAGACTAAAGATCTCTTACATTAAATTCAAAAGAATTCAATGTCAGAGTATTTCAACATTTATACATGCTTCATTAAATTTATACAATATGAATATTATGAAGATTCATGAATGACTAGAGTGTAGATAGTAGAATGATGATACTCATCATGTCTACATCCATCTAGACTCTAAAACATTGGTTCAAGTAGGTATTCAAACATTTTTGAATACATCATCTCTTTCGCGCTACCATTCTGCATAATGCAGAGAACCGTGTCATTCATGATTAAATGTCTAGAGCACATATGTATGCCAAAACATCTTCTTTGATTTTTATAAGGGTTATTTGATAATTATGATCACCATCGACATGTCACTTCCAAAGTACACTCGATGAAAGATCAAGACTATAGAGACATTCAAACCCTAAGGTGATGTCTTATTGTCTTATTTAATTGTCATTCCTCATTATGTTTGAGGAAACTTGCACATTGCAACCACATACATTATGTGTCCAATTGCAAGTACAATATCTAGATCATGAGTCCAATCCATGATATTTTACTGGTTGTTATAGAGTATAACATTGAGTGTGTTTAATGAAGGATTATCTGAAATAAGAAATTTTGCATAATGGTATACATATTATATATACACATATTTTACTTTGATTTAGGAATTTTTATATCAAAGTTGTCTTGCCTTGTCAATAATGAAAGTTCATTCCCTTAATCACTTTCATTGTAAGAGATATTCTTACCATTATATCTCTAGCAAGATATGGGATCTTCTTTCCTATCTTTGTCACATCCCAATAATATGAGAACTTGCGACTCCGATAAAAAGAAGCGGGAACACATTCCGCCTTACAAGTCCAACTTGCATTTCCCAATTCGATCTTTAACACTCGGGCCCACCACCCCTAAGGTGATGTTGACCCGCTGCTAATTGAACCAACAGTAAACAGACTTAATACTCGCTATACGCAATCCAATATCACCCCAATAATATGAGGACCCGATATTGGGGTAACTACATATACGGTCTTACTCTTTCGAGAAGCAAAGAACCCGATCCAAATAATTGTATATAGGATCTATCACTTCGGTCAGGCGTCTCCTATATACAACTTTTGGCGACGAAATTCTTTTCCTTGACGGGAGACCATGGTTGTCACTTATGTGATCCTCCACCTCTTACTCAAATTGTAATAACTAATTATCGTGAATCATATTCATATAATTAATTCTTCCAAGGAAAATACACATCTATTCATAATAGAGTGTTTTAATAGGATATAATTTATTTATTCACATAAATTAACTATCAATCCTATTATATATCAACAAACTTTGAATTTTACTTGAATAGTAGGTATAATCTTAAAGTACGTATTATTTCGAATTTTAATAATTAGAAAAAATACACTTTGATTTCTCCGGCATTATCCAGTCCTTACTCGTTGTCATGGCCAGTACCGACGAGAGTGGGACGGATCACATACGTTGCAACCCGCTACCCCAGCGATCTCCGACTAGACACCATATCCACCTCAGGAAAGGATAATGCCAGATAGATCATCATGTACTTTGAGATGCTCATCGGTCTTTCAACCGGAATTATACCATATAATATACATCAAAACAATTTTGATTATATTATAAGTAGATTTTCTAAACAAATCCCCAATCCTATTCAAGCAAGAGGGTTTTGCATGAAAAACTTGTCCTACAACTATTGTAGGATGATCTAGGGTTTTGTATGCAAAACAATGTTTGTTGATGATTTTAAATTAACCAATGATCAAGATCAACTATCTTATCATTTTGGTTAGTAGGATGTCATTCAAGGAATTGACTATCATCTTTAAATATTTCACAAATACTTATCAATAACCAATTTCAGAAAATTAACAAATAATTTTCATCAAATTAATTTGAATGACTATCACAAGGTTCATGATAAAATTTGTCAATTTCCAGCAGTGACCCCCAATCACTAAAATTAACTTAACTTGATCAATTTAAATCCAAAATTCACAAAATTAGTGCCCTAAGATTTCCAACTTGATTTACAGCAGAACCTAAGTGAACTTCACGAATTTCAAGGCGCAACAAAACCGTAATTAACAAATTAATAACGTTCTGTTCGGCAGTTCCCGCAACTGTGAATACATGCATATTCAAAAGGCCATATCTTGAGCAATTTAAAA